>OU015490.1:8484854-9045415 GCA_907164885.2 Dolomedes plantarius | reverse complement strand
TATATATATATATATATATATATATATATATATATATATATATATATATATATATATATATATATGACCCCCTTAATATAATGGCCGTTCTTAGAAAGGGAATATGGACTTTCCCGTTCTAAAGAGGGAAATGGAAAAATGGGCCCCGTAAGCTAAGGGTTAATATTTTAATGAATGGTCTCAGTGACTCTCGAGCTATCTTTGCTATTTTTTTCAGATTCTTTTTAGGTGTTTATTGCTTTTAATGTTTATTGAAGACACCGGTAAATCGGCGCTTTTCCGCCGGACTCATGAGTTGTAACTATTGCTACCCCAGTTTTAAAAACTCAGATCTGGGTTCTTCAGTGACCATATGGGTTTATGAGTTGTTTTTTTCAAAAATATCTCAGAATCAATGATATTAAAATGAATATATAGATGTCATCCAAATTGTAGTACCTAGATACCCGAAACAGAACTAGTAAAAGACATAACAAAAGAAGCCTGTTATAAATGACGAGAATCAAGCATAAAAAAAGAAATTTAAATCTTCAAAAGATTAATTTGGAAGTAAATGATGAAAAGGATTAAATCATTTTAATTTGACTTCAGGTAATTTTAGAAAATGGGGTGTGTATTATGTTATTTGTATTTTTTTAAAATTATTTTTAATTTTTTTTAAACTGGTTTTTTTAAAGTTACAATCTGGGTTTTTTTAGATGCAATATGGGGTTATTATGTTTATCTCGCTGGGAGCCCCAGTTGTAACGTATTGTTGATTTTACGTCAGTTTGTTATTTGTCTTGTGAGTACAGCGCATTCAGTAACTTGCACTATACATTTATAACCTGGACATGTATGCCTTGGATAACGTGGAATATAGACCCCCACCCCCACCCCCACCCCTAAAGAGAGAGAGAGAGAGAGAGAGAGAGATCTTTTTAGTTTCAAAATTATTATTTAATAATGAAGACTGCCGAATTTTACCAGTCTTATAGAGTCAATGCTTTATGCCAATAGCATATTATAACTACACATCTCTTTTGCTCGTTTTCATATTGGCTGAAAAGTGAATAATTACAAGATAAAAAGAACTTTTTATATACCATGTTTTCAAATTTTCTATTGAATCATATAAACTTGACAATTCCATGTATTAATAAATCCTTTTAAAAATTTTTTTGATGAACTATCCCATCAACTTGAAAGAAAATGAAGTTAATTGGAAGTTAACTTGCATATAACTTTTCGTTCCCGTTCCGGCCAATAGATGGCTCAACCAGTCTACAGAACAAAATTAACTGAAAATAAATGAAAATTAATTTAATTCTGCTTAAAGATGGCTAAAAGTATTGCAAAATGCATTGTCATCGTGTTCTAGGCTATTCTAAAAGTTTCGAATGTCTATCTAGTCGGGAAGTTAGTTAAAAATCGATTGCAAGATTTGTACTTGACAAACACACAGACAAGAAAGCAAGTTAATAAAAAGATGGTAAAAAGTGAGGATCGATGGGATTGCTCCCCCTTTCCCTGCCCAAAGCCCAGAAAGTGGTGAGGAGAAGATTGCTGCCAGTCCTCCCCCACCCTTCGTCAAACATCGACACTTGCCCCCAGGAAGAGCTGTCAATGCTCGAACAGCAGGTGTTTTTTTCTACCGATGGATGATGGTTTAGCCCAGGGGTGTTCAACCTTTTAGCTTCCTTGGGCCACATTGAAAGAAGACGAATTGTTTTGGTTCACACAGAAATATACCTAACATTAAAAATAGTTGAATAGTAAAAAATATATAATATATAGTTAACATATTTATTTCATTATAAATTTTATTTATAACTAGCTGAAAAGCCGCGCTTCGCTACGGAGTACATTCAAATTAAATACAACGGTCAATGTATGCAATTAAGGCCAAAACAAAAACAAAAAAATATATTTATAATAAATGCGACGATCAATGTATACAATTGATGTAATATATATATATATATTTATTTATTTATTTATTTATTTATTTATAAAAAAATTGTAAGGGATATTTATTTTTTTTGGATAATATCCAATCGTCTGCTGCATTAGAAAGAAAAAGAATATATTTTTTGTCTATTTAGTTGTTATGTACGTGACGATAAATTTATTTAAAGTGCTAGAAAAAGAAATCACGTGATCAGCATTTAATAAATTAAATTCTAAAAATTAATATTTAAAAATTCACCAAAAATCAGAAAATCGAGGTAAAGATTTGAAAAAGATTTCATTTTAAAGAAATTTTTATGATCTTTCTCGTGATATAAATTTTATAACCCTCAAATTATTATTTTAAATGCAAACTTAAAATCTTTCTTAGTGCACCCCTACACCATAAGAAGAATCGCCATGCAAAATTTCAGCCCTTTAGGTCCAGCGGTTTGGTCTGTGCGTTGTATGTCAATCAGTCAGTCAGTCAATAAGTCAGTTACGGAACTGTTTTATATATATATATATATATATATATATATGTATATATAGAATATATAGATAACAGTAGGAGTAATAAAATCGATGAGATATTTGGCATTGAATTTGACAGACTAATGCATCAATGCCTGGGTCAATTGAAGTGGTTGCAATTCTCAGGGAACTCTCAAGATGTTCCTCCGATATTTTGGATCTAATTTTACTCTTTGTGTGCTTCACTCATGAAAATAGTTGTTCACAGATGTACGTGCTTCCAAACAATGATGACATGGATAACGCATGACTATGCAGTGAGAGATATTTATCTCTGAGCAGGTATGATTTACAAAGGTCCAAAGAGATTTGATTGAATTTCTCTTTAAGTTGGATATCAGAATGCAACTCTATGCCTTCCATTTGAAAATTTGCTGGCAGCATATCTATATCGACTGTAAATGGAGTAGCAATGATGCAGAACAACTGTTTATTTTTCAACAAAGCGGGATCTGTAATGGCCCATCGAGAAGGGCTATTCATATTTTTTACCATGTTTTTATTAACTTGCTTTCTTGTGTGTTTGTATATGTGTTTATGTGTGTGTTTGTTTGTGTGTGTGTTTATGTGTGTGTTAGTCTAGTACAAATCTTGCAATCGATTTTCAACTGACTTCTCGACTAGCTAGACATTTGAAACTTTTAGAATAGCTCAGAACACGATGACAATGCATTTTTTAAAATTATTTTAGCCACCTTTAAGCAGAATTAAATTAATTTTCAGTTATTTTAAGTTAATTTTGTTTTGTAGACTGGTGCAGCCATCTATTGGCCGGAAAGGGAACTAGTCAAATGCAACAAGTCAAACAAGTCAAATGCAAGTTAACTTCCAATTAACTTCATTTCCTTTCAAGATGATGGGACAATTCATCAAAAAATTTTTAAATAAGTATCTATTAATACATAGAATTGTCAAGTATATATGATTCAACAGAAAATTTAAAAACATGGTATATAAAAAGTCTTTTTATCTTGTAATTATTTCGCTTTTAGCTCTCTTTCTGGGCCGCACTTTTCTTGCTTTGGGACGCGGGTTGGACACCCCTGGTTTAGCCTAAGAAAAGGCAGTTTTTACAAAGTACTAGTGGAGGGGAAAACACAACAGCGGCTAATATTTGAAAAGAAATTTTCAACTCTATGCCTATTGGAATAATATTATTTGCTGTGATTAGCTCTATAATCTAAAACGTTTAAAATGATAATATCTTACGTTTATTGTCTAAGTTTTAATTTTGTACTTAAACAAAACTAGTTTTTATAAAACATTTAAATCGGCTAAAATTATGGCTAACAAAAACCAAGTTATGAGAAGATATTTTAACAGAGAACGAAACTGAAGTTTGACGAATTTTTTCCCAATTCAAATAGCGGCAAATGTGACATTTTCCCAAATCGTTGAAAAAATTAGTAAAGATGTACGTGATTTTTCAGCAGAAGAGGTCATTAATGTAGTCATCATAACACTGAAAAGCGTAGTCCTAGTTAGTTGAACAATATTTGGAAGGAGAAAATGGAGGAAAATAACACTGGAATTGCATCTTTTTTGCTATCAGTTTTTATGTAGAATGTAGAATGTCCGGAATAAACTATAATGTAATTCTGACGAACAAGAGAGAAATTCTTATTTCTTTTCATTGTCTTATTTACCAATCAATGTTTAAAAATTATTTGATTTTCAGAAAATACATTTTACTTCCAGTAATTGTCCTCAAATTTTTCTCAGGAGGAAAAAAATATAAACATCATTAAAACTTTTTACCCTAACAAATGCTTTGTATAAATCTAAACCTACCGAAATTTTTAGAATAATCGACTTTCTACAATACATGCAATGAAAAAAACGTATATTTGAAAACTACTAATTTAGAAATGTAATTACAGTTATATATTCACGCTGTTATCTGTTTCTGAAAGCCCATTTGTTACACGTTTGCCTTATCTATGTACAGTGGCTCCCTAAAGTGTTCGTACACTTACGATTTTCAATGAAATAGGGGCCTATCCATTAATTAAAATGAATATTTCAAAATGGGTATTTAATAATGAGATCTATAATCTATTCTTAACAAAAAAACATGACATATTTTGAAAACATTGTAAAACTTTATTTTTAAGAAACCAGTAATCAAGAAGTAACAAAAATTTTATCTCACAAAAGTCATCGTTGGCATGTTATTAAATGTTGTTCATTTAAGATATCGTTTGGCTTTAATTTTTGCTTGCCTACTACGCAATATTCTATTCATTATTTAAAAATGCCTCGTAGTCGTAAAGAAACAACAAACAGCATTCGAAAATTAATTATTTTTCATCATAGTAGTGGTAAATCAGTTCGGAATATTGATAAATTACTTAATTTATCCCATACTACTGTGCAGTATGTGATAAAAATGCTTTAAAGAAGAAATTCGGATCGAAAACAAGGTAAGAAAAGGTCGTTCGGCAAAGTTAACAAAACGTGATCATAGATTTATAATTAGAAAATTTGTGAAAATTCCACGTTTGAGTGCTGTAAAAGTTTCTGCAGAATTTAATGAAACATTTTCTACTTCAGTTTCACCTGAAACTGTTCGACGACTTCTCAGAGCAGCTGGATTATATGGGCGTTCTGCCCGTAGAAAATTTTGTGTGTGTAAGAAAAACAGAAAGCTTAGGCTTTCCTTCGCATTATCAATGATAAACAAACCCCAAACGTATTGGAATAATGTCTTATTTGCCGATGAAAGCAAGTTTAACATTTTTGGTTCCGATGGGCGTATAATAGTATGGACAAGAAAAAATGAGGAATTCAATCCCAAAAACTTAGTAGGAACAGTTGAGCATAGCGGTGGAGGTGTCTTTATGTGGGGGATGCATGTCAGCATCAGGACTGGGTAATTTGGTATTTATGGATGGCATAATGAATCATGCTGTTTATATAATTATTTTTAAGAGACAATTTAAAATTATCAGCCCAAAATTTGGGTATTGGAAACAACTTTTTTTTTTTTTTATCAAGATAACGATCCTAAGCACCCAGCTCTCAACGTTCGCCTCTGGTGTGTCTATAATTGTCCACAAGTTTTGAAAACACCACCTCAATCGCCAGATTTAAACCCAAAGATCATAAAAATTCCTTTAAAATGAAATCTTTTTCCAATATTTACCTTCATTTCCTGATTTTTGGTGAATTTTTAAACATTAATTTTTCGAATTTAATTTATTAAATGCTGATCACGTGACTTCTTTTTCTGGTACTTTAAATAAATTTATCGTCACGTGCATAAAAACTAAATAGACAAAAAATAATTTTTTTTTCTTGCTAATGCGGCAGACGATTGGACATTATCCAAAAAAATATTAAAATACAGTAAAAGAAATGTTCTAGAAACTGTACTATATTAACTGTACATTCTTTAGTATTCTTTATATTAGATTTAATTTGAATATCTTCTTCTACATTATTTTGTCTATAAAAATATCCCTTACGATTTTTTTATAAATATATATATATATATATATATATTTTACATCAATTATATACATTGATCGTCGTATTTATTATATATATATTGGCATTAATTGCATACATTCACCGATGTTTTTACTTTGAATGTACTCCGTAGCGAAGTGCGGGTTTTCAGCTAGTCTATATATATAAAACAGTTCCGTAACTGACTCATTCATTCATTCATTCATTCACTGACTGACTGACATACAACGCACAGACCAAACCGCTGGACCTAAAGGGCTGAAATTTTGCATGGCGATTCTTCTAATAGTGTAGGGGTGCACTAAGAAAGATTTTTCAAAAATTCTTCTTAGATTTTTTTAAATTAAATTTTTAAGCTGTTTTTTAAACTTTTTTTACGTTTGCATTTAAAATACATTGAGGGTTATAAAATTTATATCACGAGAAAGATCATAAAACTTCCTTCAAAATGAAATTTTTTTCGAATCTTTACCTCCATTTCCTCATTTTTGGTGAATTTTTAAAGATTAATTTTTAGAATTTAATTTATTAAATGCCGATCACGTGACTTCTTTTTCTGGTACTTTAAATAAATTTATCGTCACGTGCATAACAACTAAATAGACAAAAAGATATTTTTTTCTTGCTAATGCGGCAGACGATTGGACATTATTTTGTCTATAAAAATATACCTTACGATTTTTTTATAAATATATATTTTTTTTCCTACGTCAATTGTATATATTGATCGTCGTATTTATTATAAATATATATATATATATTTTTTTGGGGCAATAATTGCATACATTGACCGTTGTATTTAATTTGAATGTACTCCGTAGCGAAGTGCGGGTTTTCAGCTAGTCTATATATATAAAACAGTTCCGTAACTGACTCATTCATTCACTGACTGACATACAACGCACAGACCAAACCGCTGGACCTAAAGGGCTGACATTTTGCATGGCGATTCTTCTAATAGTGTAGGGGTGCACTAAGAAAGATTTTTCAAAAATTCTTCTTACATTTTTTTAAATTAAATTTTTAAGCTGTTTTTTAAACTTTTTTTACGTTTGCATTTAAAATAATACATTGAGGGTTATAAAATTTATATCACGAGAAAGATCCTAAAAATTCCTTCAAATGAAATGAATATATTTGGAGAGGACTGGAGGTCCGAACACGAAAGCACGACATTCACACGAAAAGCGAACTAAAAACAATTATGATGGAAGAGTGGATGAACATTGATGCAGAAATTACAAAAGAACTAGTGCAATCTATTCCCAAACGTTTAGAAACTGTTGTGGATGCTAAACTGTTGTGGATGCTGTTGGGGATATCCTACTAAATATTAATTTAATGAAAAATCTGAATATTTACTAATATGTAGAAATTTTTTACAAGTGTACGATGACTTTTGTGAGATAAAGTTTTTGTTACCTTTTGATTATTGGTTTCTTAAAAATAAAGTTTTACTATGTTTTTAAAATATTTCATGTAGTTTTGTTAAGAATAGATTATAGATCTTATTATTAAATACCCATTCTGAAATATTCATTTTAACTAATTGATAGACCCCTATCTCATTGAAAATTGTAAGTGTACGAACACTTTTGGGAGCAACTGTATATATATTTATTTATTTTTTTGGCATTAATTGCATACATTGACCGTTGTATTTAATTTGAATGCACTCCGTAGCGAAGTGCGGGTTTTCAGCTAGTCTATATATATATATATATAACTAGCTGAATACGCGTGCTGCGCTACGAAGTATATTCAAATTAAATACAACGGTCATTGTATGCAATTAATGCCAAATAAATAAATAAATAAATAAATATATATATATATATATATATATATATATATATATATATATATATATATATATATATATATATATAAATCCTAACGGATATTTTTATTGACAAAATAATGTTGAAGAAAATATTCAAATTAAATCTAACAGAACATACTAAAGAATATAGTACAGTTTGAGGAACATTTCTTTTTCTGTATTTTAATATTTTTTTGGTAATGTCCAGACCAATCGTCTGCCGCATTAGCAAGAAATTTTTTTTTGTCTATTTCGTTGTTATGCACGTGACGCAAAATTAAAAGAAAATAAACCACGTGATCAGCATTTAATAAATTAATTTCTTAAAATTAATCATTAAAAATTCGCCAAAAATAAGAAAATGGAGGTAAATATTCGAAAAAGATTTCATTTTAAATAAGGAATTTTTATGATCTTTCTCGTGATATAAAATTTACAACCCTCAGATTATTATTTTAAATGCAAACTTAAAAGAATGTTAGAAAAACAACTTAAAAATGTAATTTAAAAAATCTAAGAATTTTTTTAAAATCTTTCTTAGTGCACCCCTACACTATAAGAAGAACCGCCATGCAAAATTTCATCCCTTTAGACCCAGCGGTTTGGTCTGTGCGTTATCTGGCAGTCAGTCAGTCAGTCAGTTACGGAACTGTTTTATATATATAGACAGACTTACTGACTGATAACGCATCGACCAAACCGCTGGACCTAAAGGGCTGAAATTTTGCATTGTGATTCTTCTTATAGTGCAGGGGTGCATTAAGAAAGATTTTTGAAAAATTCTTCTTAGATTTTTTAAAATTAAATTTTTTAACTGTTTTTGTAACTAATAGTGGACTTAATAAAATAACGGAGATTTTGAGAAAATTATGTATTAAATAAATTGAAAAGTCATTTATTTAAAATAAATTTGAAAATTGCTGAATTTAATAAATTTGGATATACGTTATGTAATTAAAAATAAATGCTTAATCATTCTTATAGCCGTTATTGCAGCAAACTGCTTTGATAAATCTCTATAATTCATTATTTAGAATACCGTAAAATGTTTGCATTTTTCCTGTCTCATTTTGGCGCCAATTTCATTCAATTCAGCGCCTTAGGCGATCGCCTCGCTGTCTCACCTACAGGACCGGCCCTGCATCACTCACTAAACAGCGATGAAAGAGATGCTCCCAGATGCATGTAGGTTAATTAGGTTTTCTTCCATGAATTACTTTCAGGAGAACGAAGTTAGAATTCACAGGTGGGAAATACCACAAGGTGTTCTCGCTCATTGAAATACTCTCGATTTGGGACTTCCTTCTTTTAGTTATTCGTTTTTTGTCCCCTCCTCTTTACCCCGTTCCCTTCAAAATGGGGTCAACCAAAGTCGATGGAGAAACTTTTGATTCTGGTTATGACCAATTTTCAGTCACTATATATACCCCGTGCCCTATATATACATATATATATATATATAATAGTTAGCTCAAATCTGTCACGTTTTTATTTTATTTCTTTATATAACGTTTGTCTTACCCGCTAATGTGTCTTTATTTAATTCTTACGCACAAAAAGAATGAACAGATTTGAAGAGGAGTGACCCACCATCTGGGTTATGGACCGCTCTTCACTAACGCTCCCCTTCCTCCGTTCATTTTCTCCTTAATAATGCATTTTTTTTCATATGCACAAAAATAATAGATAGAAAAGGTGGGTGATCCATTAACGAGTATTTGACCTCCCCTCCTAGTTTATGTTTATATATATATATATATATATATATATATATATATATATATATATATATATATATATATATATATATATATATATATATACAGTAACCACCGCTAATAGTGATCAGTTGTTATAAGAATCAACCGTTTATAAGAATCATTATCGCGAAAACAAAAACAAATGTATTATTTCCATGTTAAATTTTCGCTTTAAAGAATCAATCCACCAGTTTTAAGAATCAGTTTACACTCTTGACTTTCCTTTCATTTTTGCAAAAAAGCCACTTAAACACTCAAAAGGCACGAAGTTCTTTCTTTTTTTTTAAGAACGATTGATAAGATGAGATGGAATATAGTCGTAAAATTCATCCCTATCTTTGTTAGACATAACATAATAGTTTCCCCTTAAACGCTGTAGCACATCACTGTCCTATTAGCTTGACTCAGGGGCATCTTTACCCGTCCGGGTCCGATTTCACTTTTCTCCACTGACAAATAAAAATAGGGACCCTTTTTTTCCCACCTGCTACATCCTGGTTGCGGCTTCCTGGACCCTGAAACAGATAAATCTTCGGCGAAGTGTCCAATATCACTTAGGCAAACGTGACATTAGTAGATTCAGCACGTTATCAAACCGTGAAACGTAAGCTAGAAGGAGAATCTTCGTCTGAGACTATTAGTATTGAAAGAGGTATAAACAGCCTCCTGAAAACTTCATTACGTCAAATTACCATAGAAAACTTTTTCTTGCTCCCTTCCTGTAGTTGAAATGTTAAAACAGTTAAGCAGGTATGTGGTAACAAATATTGGATTTTTTTCTTCTCTTACTATAATCATGTGTATCTACTTATAGGTCTAGAAATTAAGTTGTATTTTTAAAATTATAAAAAATAATTTTAATAAAAGATAATTAACATAAATTAAAGAGTATTTTATGGTAAATTATCTAATATATGTATATATAGGTGTGTGTGTGCCTGTCCAAAAACCTAAATTTCGGCTATAAGAATCAACCGCTTATAAGAATCAAAAACAGTAATAACAAACGTGATTCTTATAAGCGGAAATCACTGTATATATATGTATATATATATATATATATATATATATATTCATATATATATATATATATATATATATATATATATATATATATATATATATATATATATATATATATATGTATATATATGTATATATATATATATATAAATAAATATATATATAAATAAATATATATATATATATATGTATATATACAAGGTGCGCCCATAAAGTAACCGCACATTTTGTTATTAATAAGAAAATATTACTCATCTACAAATAAATTTATCTCCTTCAAAATAATCGCCAAAGGAGTCTATACAATTTTTCCAACGTTTCTTCAAGTCATCGAAACACTGTTTACAGGCGTTGGAACTAACCGTTCGCAAAATGCGCGTAACATTTGATTTAATATCCGAGACGCTTTCAAATCTCTGACCTTTCATGGCCATCTTAAGCTTCGGAAAAAGGAAACAATCAGCTGGCGACAAGTAGGGAGAATAGGGTGGGTGATTTTGTCACTGTAATCGAATGTTTAGCAAGATATTGTTGTACAGAAATTGCTGTATGGGGCCTAGAATCATCGTGCAAAAGAATATATATATATATATATATATATATATATATATATATATATATATATATATATATATATATATATTTATGTGTGTGTGTGTGTGTGTGTGTGTGTGTGTGTATGTATACTATATTAAATTCGAAAGAAAATAAAATGTTTTAACATTTTACAAGTAATTAAAATTTGAGGTTTAATACAAATACTTGCATAGCAATTTGCAGCACTTACCTATTCAAGAAGAATAATATAAAAAGCTGAAACCGAAAACTAAAACCTGCAGGTAAACCATAGCAAGAACTGTTTAAAGGTAGCATGTCTTTTTCAACAGTTCCCACATTAGCATTTAAAAAAGGATTAATGTGGTCACTGTCGATAAAGACACGTTATCATTTAAAGTATTGAATTCTTGTTTACTGTACGTGTGTGTGTACTAGATACACACAGACACACACATATATACATATATACATGCCGTTCAATCCCACTACTTCGCACAGGAACAATTTGAATATACGCCATCGGCTTTTTTAACCAAGGTCTTCAAGATATCCTTGTAAACGACATTAATCTTTGTCTTCTTGATGTCAACAGGAAAAGAGATTTCGTTTTGGCATGGCACGCGAAAGGGGTACCTGTTATGTTGTCCATTATAAAAACATTCTCATGCTTATGTCACCTCCAGCCACGTTATTACGTCTCGGCTATCTGATGGAGTCATTGGGCTTCTTGGTATTAAACCCGTTTCTACATTGCCCCGGGCATTTTAAACATTAGCTGCAATTAAAATATTTGCGAAGTTGTTACATGCAATCGCGTCCCATTGCATAATATCTGCTGGTTTAGATTAGATAATAATATAATGGGTGTCCCGCAGAGAGGCGATTCTTTGTAAAGCTCTTCTTTATATCTCATTAGCGATTTGTTATCTTGTCAGTTGAACTATTACATAATCGATGAAATCTTTCAGCGTTCGATGTACTACGACCTATATTCGCTTTACATCTCGGCTTAATAGTAGTGAAATATCAAATATTTAAAGAGCTTTTTTATACTTGACACACCAAAAGAAAAAGCATTTAAAGCGAGCAAGCGCCAGGAGCATACCTACTGTTGCACCAGGTTGAGCAACGGGCAAGACCCAGTGCGCTAATGGGGCCTCGAAATATACATCCCCCCCCTTTAAAGCAGAAACTTACGAAAAAAAAGTTAGTGGAAAATCTGAAATCACTCTACTTGGACGACTGTGAGTAAACCTTTTTTAGAACTCGAATATTCTTTGGTGAGTCTTCTCTTCCAAAAGTATTCTCATTTACTATTGGGATAAGGGTGGAGGGAAATTGGTGAGAAAATTTGCTGCTTAAAAACATGGAGTGTAAAAGGTGATGGGGGGGGGGGAGCTTCATCATTATGCAAAGAAACACGTCTGGGCAATAGCCTATAGACGGCACCTCATCATGTATTGTGGAACTTGTCAGACATCATTTCGCCATGCATTGTGAAACTTGTCAAGTATCCCGTGGCTTAATTTCGTATTTTTGGTTCCGTTACGCTTTTTATTGTCCGATTTGACAGACTACAAGGAAGGTGCCATAAAAGCAGCAATTACATCCCTAACGGACAATGCATCTTATACTGTCACAAATGAGGCAGCGAACCAAGAAAAACTTGTTAGAAAATTGGTTATTCCTTGTTGAAAAACATGTGAGAACGAGCAGTTTGATGCTTGTCGCTCTCTCTGTTACGCAGTGCTGATTTAGAAAGATTCTATCAAATTTATTTCCAGTCTCCAGCTGTTTTTTTTCATTTAAATACTGTGAATTAAAGAAATTTCTGGTGAGTACAATTACACTTAGTAAGGGAATCTTTCACAATTAAGCACTAAATGAAAAAAATTATATTAAATTCCTCGAGTTTTCTTTTTTAATTTTTCATTTCTCAATATATTTATTTTTGACGGATTTTGATTTTGATGTACTCTGAAATGCCTTTTTATTTTTATTTGTTGCATTAAATATAATGACAAGATATTAACCTTAAGCCTTAAAGTCGCAATTAAAATATTCAATGTTAGTTACCGTATTTTTCGGACCATGAGACATAACTGTTTGGGCCTGTTCACATAGAATCCGTCAGGGCAGAGTTACTCCTATCTGTATATATAAAACAGTTCCGTAACTGACTGACTGATATACAACGCACAGACCAAACCGCTGGACCTAAAGGGCTGAAATTTTGCATGGCGATTCTTCTTATAGTGTAGGGGTGCACAAAGAAAGATTTTTGAAAAATTCTTCCTAGATATTTTTTAATTAAATTTTTAAGCTGTTTTTGTAACTTTTATTGACTTTGCATTTAAAATAATAATTTGAGGGTTATAAAATTTATATCACGAGAAAGATCCTAAAAATTCCCTTAAAATTAAATCTTTTTCGAATCTTTACCTTCAATTTCTGAATTTTGGTGAATTTTTAAAGATTCATTTTTAGAATTTAATTTATTAAATGCTGATCACTTGATTTCTTTATCTGGCTCTTTAAATTAAT
The DNA here is from genome assembly GCA_907164885.2 of Dolomedes plantarius. Lineage (NCBI taxonomy): Eukaryota > Metazoa > Arthropoda > Arachnida > Araneae > Dolomedidae > Dolomedes > Dolomedes plantarius. The sequence goes on along the minus strand of OU015490.1, from coordinate 9,031,774 downwards.
TTATCGTCAAGTGCGTAACCATTGTACTATTGTAACCTATGTAAACAAAAAAAAAAAAAAAAACGATTTTTTTATAAATATATTTTTTTTTTTGTTGGGTGGATTAAACCGCATAATTTGCCCCATACCTAATTTTCTGAAATAAAAAACCTTTCACAAGAAAGTAGACTTGATGAGGCTAACTAAAATGCATTTATTTTTCTTATTTTACATAAAAACACAGTTATAAAGGGGATCGATTTGATCCAATAGCTTGGAAGAAAAATATTTACAAAAACTTAACCATTAAACAAAAAAGAATACAGATAAGCGTGTCATGAACGGGCGAAAAATAACCTATTTAAATTTTGGAAAAACTACTTATACTGAATGGTAAAGCTTGGGATAGTTATAGAAAGAAAGATGGGATACAAGTTTAATGGCTCGACAATTCGTCACAAACACATCTAAATGTCAAACTTGCTTCGAAAACAGCTACTAACACTATGGCTGAAAGTCCCAACTCACTCTCAGAATAGTTACTGCTTAAAACCCCCACTCGCTGAAAAAAACGTACATCTTAAATACTTGTTGTATTTACTTGTACGACATTCGAGTCCTGCCTCCAAAGTTGAAAAATCTGCATATCATTTTATTTTATTTTAAAACATCCGTTCATGACAAGTTTTTAAATATCGCGTTTTCCGACGAAGAGAGAACAAATACTACATTTTTTTTTTTTTTTTTTTTACATCAATTGCATACATTGATCGTTGTATTTATTATAAATACTAGCTGCTGCGCGACCAGCATGGTCGCTTTTAGTTTTATATTTTCTTTTGCAAAACAACTCAACTGAAAGTAACCTATGTAAGGAATGTTATCGTCACCTGTAATCATAAATATACGTTGTTAAGGGGTATTGGGAGCTCAGCCAAAAAAAATTATAATTGCTAAATTCACTATAACGCTGATTCTAAAAAATCATGATTAAAAGATGTGAATTTCCATTACTTCAGAACAGAGTTAAAGATAAGATTGAGAAACCCAACACCAATGATTTTAAAAATTACTTCCTTCTCTGACTATAGATCGCAATTATGGTGAATGCATCCAAGAAAACCTCAGACAATTCCAATAGTAAAAAATCAAACGAAAAGCTAAAACTAAGACTCATGAGTGAACGGTATCTTAATTATTGGCGTTAGCCGGCAACGACTAGATACCATGCGGCCGTTTTGCCGGGCAGGTTAGCGTCAAGCGATCAGTAATCAGCTCCCTAGTATGCCTCACGGCAGGTCTGTTATCCATTGTGATTACGCGTTTTATATATATAGATACTTATACATATTTTTGGCATTAATTGTATACATTGACCGTTGTATTTAACTTGAATGTACTCCGTAGTGAAGTACAGGTTTTCAGCTAGTCTGTATATATGTATAAAACAATTCCGTGACTGACTGACAGCAAAAACCAAACCTCTGGACCTGAAAGGTTGAAATTTTGCATGGTGATTCTTCTTATAGTGTAAGGGTGCACTAAGAAAGATTTTTGAAAAATTCTTCTTAGATTTTTTAAAATTAAATTTTTAAGCTGTTTTTGTAAAATTCTTTAAAGTTTCCATTTAAAATAATATTCTGAGGGTTATAAAATTTATATCACGAGAAAGTTCATAAAAAATGTCTTTAAAATGAAATCTTTTTCGAGTCTTTACCTCCATTTTCTGATTTCTGGTGAATTTTTAAAGATTAATTTTTAGAATTTAACTTATTAAATGCTGATCACGCGGTTTCTTTTCTTTTTGTGATACTTTAAATTAATTTTGCGTCACATGCATAACAACGAAATAAATTGACAAAAAAAAAAATTTCTAATGCGGCAGACGATTGGACATTATCCAAAAAAATATTAAAATACAGTAAAAAATTGTTCTTCAAACTGTACTATATTAACTGTACTATATTCTTTAGTATGTTCTATTAGGTTTAATTTCAATATTTTCTTCTACATTATTTTGTTTATAAAAATATCAGTTACGATTATTTTATAAATATATTTTTTTGGCATTAATTGCATACATTGACCGTGGTATTTAATTTGAATGTAGCCCGTGGCGAAGCACTGATATTTAGCTAGTTGAGATATATTTAACCAATTATAAACCTCCAAACGATTAGCAACGAAATTGTTGAGGCCTGTGATAGGTTTAAAATATGTCAATACGAGCAACTTTAACGCTAACGGATTATGTGAACAGGACCTTTACATAAAAAAATAACTTAAAATTAGGGTGCGTCTTAGGGTTCGAAGATAACATTCATTAAAAGAAAATTAATATTTTATTATTTATATTACCTATATTTATTTTATACGTTATATATATTTTATATATAATATTTATTATATTTATCTATATATATATATACTAGCCGGGCTTCGCCCGTCTAGCCGGTCGGTTTAGGGACCCGCTCCCTTCAGCAATCATTGTCAGAGAATGGATATACTAAATAACAACGAATAAAGGTATTTAAATTTTCTGGATACGCATCTCACGTCCTGCAAACAGTCGCAAGTAGAAGAAAAATTCTCCCCCCCCCCTCTCGGTGCCCGGGATTTTATGAATGTTTGTTAACCCAAATCAATTTAAAAACTAAAGACAGTATAAATTACATGGTAAAAAAGGCATGTGAAATATTATACACATGAATAAAAAGAAAACTCAATATAAAAATATATAAATTTATAATAAACTTCTCAGAATTCAGCTAGATTTTGCCTTTCATCATTTGAGCAAAAAAAGCTGAAAAGTAAAACATTGAATGTATACATTTATATTAAACCACCATAAAAAAATGGATGAAATCATTTTCTCGCACCATCAACCTATAAGTAATAAAATATAGTAATAATTTATAAAGAAATAAATTTATAATATACTAGCGGCCCGTCCCGACTTTGTCCGGGTTGAACAAAATATTATACCAATAAATTTCCAGTTGATAGCCAATAAATTGTAAATATTTTTTATCCTTAATAATAACCTAAATAATACCTTAAATTAATTTCATGTTAGTTAATAATTAAAATAAATTTTTTAAAAGAAAAAGGCGTGCCGGAGAACGGCTAGGTTCGAACCGCTAGCGTCAGAACAGAAGCCCACCGCGATAGCACAACGATAAGGATCGTTGAAATCTTAGGAACAAAAAGCGGTAGAAGACAGTAGCGGAAACAATGGAGATTGTTAGGATTAAGCCCCTAACTTTATTTCTACTGATCAGATATACATAATATATAGCCTATGTCCATCTGGAATAATGTACCTTTCAAACAGTGTAGGAATTTTTCAAATAGGTACAGTGGTTCCGAAGATTACCCTCCACGTACAAAATCGCTGTCTCTTTATATATAAGTATAGATAAATAAATAAATAATATAAAGATATGTATTATAAATATAATATAAATTTCAAACGATTCTTGAATTCAGGTAACTTTCAAGAACAGCAAAACACTGTTTTAGAGTTGTAACCTTTGTTACCACTCTGCTTGTCTTTAGAGTAAAAAAAAATTTCAAGAATTCAGTATGAAAATAACGTTCGCGCATGAAGTAATTATTTTGATAAAGATACATTTCCGCTTTGAAAAAAGAACATTTATTGAACAAATGAACTTCTAAAATGAAAATGGCACCGCAGATCGTTTGTGTACAATCGTGAATTTGAGTACAATCGTGAATTGAGACATATAGGCGTGATTCCCGGAAATGTAACAGCTACCATTTACTGTTGTCACCCTTCACAATTGTTGGTTTTTTATTAATTAAAAATTATTATAACTATTTTAAAGCTTCCAAACTCATCTTAGAATTTTCTTAAGGCTTCAAAACATAAGTATACGAAGTTTCAATCACATTCGTCAAGAAATGTAGATTTGTATACGATACATACATACATACACTTTGCTTTATTTTTAAAGATAAAACAGTTCCGTGACTGACTGAGAGATAACGCACAGACCAAACCGCTGGACCTAAAGGGCTGAAATTTTGCATGGCGATTCTTCTTATAGTGTAGGGGTGCACTAAGAAACACTTTTGAAAAATTTTTCTTAGATTTTTTTTAAATTAAATTTTTAAGCTGTTTTTTAACTTTTTTTTTTAAGTTTGCATGCAATCTGAGGGTTATAAAATTTATATCACGAGAATGATCATAAAAATTCCTTTAAAATGAAATCGTTTTCGAATCTTTACTTCCCTTTTCTGATTTTTGGTGAATTTTTAAAGATTTATTTTTAGAATTTAATTTATTAAATGCTGATCACAGTATTTCTTTTCTTTTTGTGATACTTTAAATTAATTTTGCGTCACGTGCATGACAACGAAATAAATTGACCCAAAAAATATTAAAATACAGTAAAAGATAAAATTCAACCACTAGACCAATTGGGATGGAAGTTTTTTTTTAATTTAATTCAAATTAGTATGTTTTATGGATATTAAATTAAACCTACATATATATAAAACAGTTCCGTGCCTGACTGACAGACCTCACACAGACCAAACCGCTGGACCTAAAGGGCTGAAATTTTGACAGTGCATTCCTATAATGACATGGATAGCTGCTAAGAAAAGATTTGTTGAAATTCCATCCCAAAGGGGGTAAGTTGGGACACTCCAATACGTTTGTGTGGAAAATCGTATTCTATGCGACTATTCTCGGCGTCTCTTCTTTGTGCGGATCTCCGTTAAAAAATAGCTGAGGAAATTTTGGTTATTGACGGGGGAAATGTTTCTCAAACTGTACTATATTCTTTAGTATGTTCCATTAGATTTAATTTGAATAATTTCTTCTACATTATTTTGTCTATAAAAATATCCGTTGCGATTTTCATTGTAACTTTCCTAAAATGTACTCCGTATCGAAGCACGGGTATTCAGTTAGTTGTATATATTTTTTATCTTTATTAAGTAAGAAATTGAAAATATCTATCTATACCTAACACAATACAGAATATTCTTTTCTAAAAATCCACCCATAAATTTGAGGTACGCCGTCTTATGGTCCGAAAAATACGGTAATTAGTAGAATAGCTTTCCATCAAATGACGATCAATTGCTTAATTAATTTTTAAGGGGATTCGTTTCAGACGGTTGTTGCACTGGCTCATACGAATTCATTAATTAAAAAATAGTTCTGTGTGTTATCTTATGATAGCACATGTTTATCTAACAGGATGTCCAGGCTAAAAGTATCCAAAAGTTATGGCTTATTTTTACGGAATTACCCACTAGAATTTTTAAAAAAAATTGTGTGGTCGGGGGACCCCCATCAGGAACGAAGTTCCATACGTTATTTTTTCAACTATAAACGTATATACACAAATATATATATATGTATATCCGTTATAGGCCATACACCGTGGGGAATTATACCATCCCACTTCTACACTGCCATCTATATCCAGAAATTTAAACGATTTGTATAATGTAATATATATGTATATATATATTATATATATAAATATACATATATATACATATATATGTATGTATATATACATATATATATATATATATATATATATATATACACATATATATATATATAAATATATATATATATATATATATATATATATATATATATACATACATATATATATATACATATATATATATATATATATATATATATATATATATATATACAGAGGCTGTTCACACATTTTTTAGACGATGTATATTGTATTCACAAAACTAAATTACATAAAATTATTGTGTTTTAAATGTTCTATTTGACATCCCTTAATCTGAACTATCTTTCGACACCGCAATTTTCAGGATAATAATGCCTTTTGAAGTGTCAGAAGAGGTATTCTATCCCATTCCTCCTGAACAGCTTTCCAGAGTCCTGTAAGGGTTTTGGGACGACGTTTGGATAATGCAGATTTTAAAAGTCCGAAATTCATAGGTGATACATCGGGAGATTTAGTAGGGATATCAGTGAAGGGTATTGCCTTGATGCCAGTTTTTTGTTCCATTTCTTTTAGGAAATTTACAGTGGATTTTGATGTGTCACTGCTAGCTTTGTCCTAATGGAGTTTCACAGATTGATGGCACTGTGGGTAAAGCGATGTTATTTCATTCAGAAAAATTGGCTATAAAATATGTTCCTGATAGTATTTGGAGTTAATCTTGACATTTTTTTCCACTCTCTTTATTTTTAACTTGCCATTATAAGAAAAACCAGCAACAATCATGAATCCCTTAGAAAAACTTTCTTTCGATTCTTTGAACCATGTACTTAAATTCTTTTCTCCCCTTTTGTGATAATAAATGGCTCTTTTTTTGTTGCAATCATTTAAATACACCCATGATTCATCTATTGTGACAATTGTTTTCCATTTTTCTTTGGATAAGTGTTTCTCATATAGAATTCTGCAGCGTGTCCTGCGTTCAGCGATATGATTTGGAAGAAGACATGCACATTGCGTTTTTTCGCTTTCTTAAGATTTAAATCAACGTTTATCATTTTGTTTACAGTGGACACCGAGCATTTTAATGATTTTGCAACTGTCCTTTGACTAGGGGGATTTTCTTTTAATATTAAACAACGTACCTTTACAATAGTCGAAGATGTCCGTTTTTCCCTTGGATACTTGTTTGGAATTTTTGTCCCACTTGAGGCTCCAATTTGACGTTTTTTTTCCTTTCTTGTTGACGATATTACCTATCGACGCTTTAGATATCACAAAACCATGACTCTCACATCGTTTTTGGATAACGGAGTATGCATATTTCTCTTCGGAAAGAGCATAAATGTAGTCTTCGAACCACTGCTTTGTTAAAAGCGCCATTTTGAATAAAAACAAACTTTTAAGCCGCAGACGATAATTTTGACTTTTAAAAACATAGTACAATTGCAATTATTTCTTTTGCAGCAAACGATTTTTTATTACCGCTTACCAAAATCGTCTGAAAAATGTGCGAACAGCCTCTGTATATATATATATATATATATATATATATATATATATATATATATATATATATATGTTGCGTTGAAATTGTAGTTATATAGGGTTATTTTAAACTTTAATATTAATATTTAATTACTAATTAAGGTAGAAATAAAACTTACTAATTAAGGTAGGTTTCGGTTTAATTTAAGTACCATATATGCCATTAGCCATAAGTGGTTAGTACAATTTAAGTTAGATGGTAAGGTTGCGTTGTGTTTTATTTAATGCAATAACCCATAATAATTAATAATTAAAATTTACCCTAGGTTCGATACTGAATGCATCACTGTGGTGATTAATGAGCCAAAAAGAAAAGGAAAAATTAAATCTAATAAATTTACTTAACCTTGGAGAACACCTAGAAAAAAAATTACTTCACCTAAAAGAAAAAGTTTCATATCTGCTGAAATAAAAAAATAATACCTAAAGCTGAAAGTCAGACAATTAATTAAAAAGGCAAGGACCGACATGACACCACTTTACAATCTAAAAATAACAATTTATTCACAATATTAACATTATAACCATCAATCTGGTAATTAATTCTAATCAACATGTTTCCAACATTACCAAAATCAATTATCAAAAATGCAATTGCTGTAAAAACCAACATCTTTATCCTCACAACACAATCAAAAATATACAATGAAAATTCCAAAATGAAATGGCTGGCGAATATAAAAAAAACTAAATCATTCTATATGTAATTACTAATCATTAATTAAATTTTAAATTTAAATTGATTCTTAATGAATCTGCTGCAGCTTCAAAATGGAGAAAATTAGGGATAGTATTTAAAGAAAGGAAAGGAAAGGAAAAAGGTAATTCACCCGTGGACCTCACATCAGTCTCCCGGATCCTTGCGTCGTACCGAGGCCAGAGCCTCAGCCCCGAGCCCTCGGTCTTTCGCCCCCGCTCTCCGTTCAGGATTCACTAATCTGTTTTCAAACCCCTGCGCTCCCGAGTCAGCACCTTGTCACCACTTCCATCAGTCCGTAAAATCATCTTCCATTCCAAGTAGTTCTTCGGCGCGCCTTGAATTCTGATGGCCGAAGTGAGGGGGAAGGCTACAGGTAGCATTCTTGCACTCTGCAATTCGTTATACAATTTATTTTTCCCACCCCTCATCTCGTTCTTGTTGATTATTTTAATTTCACGGCGCCCTGGTCATCCACTCGACGATGTATCCTTGCGCGCCTTGCATCTCCTGTTCTGAGATTTCTTCCCGTTCGAAAAGGGCACGTAGCGGACGTATAGGGTTACAGATAGTGGGGGAGGCTATGAGACTTGTTGCTAGGCAAAGGGTCATTTTTAGGGAAAGAAGGAAAACAATGAATATTTCTAAAACTTATATCATTTAAATTAAAAACCGCCAGCAAAAAACCATACCAGCCATTCACAAGGTTTATAGATAAGGATTATTAATTTATCAATATTTTTAACAAAAAGGTATAACCTGTGATGATCTATTTCAAACTTAATTCTTCTCAATGTCAAAACATTTAGAGAAACTTGCGCACACTTCTCCAAATGCGATGACATTAATCAAATCAATTAATATTTGATCATCACAAGTTTAACCCTCAGATATATTTAGCAGAGGCTTAATAAATTGATTAAGACAAAGCACAATCGTTACTATAATTTACTTACTTACTTACTTACTTTACTAATTTAATTATCTGAATACCCGATATTAATAGTAACGTTAATTATTTCTAAAACTATTAATTATAATCACAACATATATATATATATATATATATACACACACACACACACACACACACACACACACACACACACACATATATATATATATATATATATATATATATATATATATATATATATATATTCAAATATATATATATATATATATATATATATATATTCAAATATATATATATATATACATATATACATATCGAACCTCCATATATCGAACTTCCCCATATCGAAATTTTCTATATATCGAACTCTTAGCAAATCCCCATGTTCATTACATAGAAAAATTGTTTCTATATATCGAAAAAATCTCTATATATCGAAATATTTTTCATGACATATTGGGAGATTTTATTCCACTTTAGAATAAAATCTCCCAATTTTTGACGTTTGAAACAATACGTCGTGGACTTCAATTAGAGGAAAATGTCCCTTATGAAGTTTTTAGTGGACTGAATAAATGCGAACATTTCTTTGGTGAACTTTCCGCAAAACTGGCTGTTCGGCAAAATATTCGTAGTTTATTTTTAAAGAATGTAACTGTGATCACTGTAACCAATGTCTGGATTATTGGTTTTTTTAAAGGTATATAGTACACAATACATCTTTCATACTAATTCATTTTTTAGTTATAAACTTTCATTTAATGTGATTCGCACATAAATTAGAAATGGAGTTTCGTGTACGAAAATTAGCTTTAATTTTAATGTTTTAGGAGAATTATGATAAAACTATCATCAATTCTATATATCGAAATTTCTATATATCGAATTTTTTTCCGGCATTTTGCTACTTCGATATATGGAGGTTCGACTGTATATATATATATATATATATATATATATATATATATATATATATATATATATAACTAAAATATTTAAAGCATGTGTTGCACCAAAACCAATACATGATAAATATAGGCATTAATATGTATATTGTCAATATGCGCTAAGCTGCAATTATTAGACAATACTATATAAGATATAATTAAAACAATAATGATACACCAAGATAAGCTAAAAAAGGATAGTGAAGTTCTGAAGCAAAAAGGAAATTTTTGAAACAAAAACGGAAATTGATGTATTTAAAAAGACGTGAGGGGGATTAAGACCCCTCTATCCTGGTTAAAAGATCTTTTTACATAGCTAAAACTTTCCCAGCATTCATCATACATCAATTAGAAAATTTAAAACTTTTCAAAAAGGTTTGAGACAATAAATAGAAAAAGTTAGACATAAAAGTAGAAGTTATATACTATAATAAAATAAAGTGACATAATGTCATAAGATGATCTCTAAAAACTACCTTACTAAAAACAGTAATTAAAAATATAAGAAAAGGCACTGAAAAAGCCTCATTACATTGAAAAATTACACTACCATTAAAAAACACCACACCTTATAAACTATTTTAAATAAAACCATTAAAACTTTAAAATTCAAAACAGCAGACAAAAACACTATACCTCCAAGTCCAAGTGCCCAAGGACATCCACGCGCCCAAAACAACGCCTCAGTATATCTACCAGAAAGCCAGCCGGATAGTCCGCCTGTACAGCCAGTTCAATGAAGTTTTTAACTCTTTTATTCATCTCAATCCTAGATTCACACAGTCTATCACAACGAATTATGTAGTTGTTGACTATATTACGTTTAACATTAGAATGTAAAGCAGTATTCCAATTGGATAGACGGTTTATGTTAAAGTCGTATAAATCTCTTTTATCGAATATGCAAAAAGATAGTGTTCCATTTGACAAAGTGATGGTTACATCCAAAAAGTTGATTTCATTTTTGGAGTTTTGTTCGGTCTTAGTTAGTTTTATATTAGCTGGATAAAAAGTAGGAACAAAGTTACAGTTAACCTCGTGAGCAATGAAAATGTCGTCTACGTATCTAAAGAAAGCTATATTTTGTAAAAGTGATGATTTAGATTCAAAATAATATAAATATAAATCTGCCAAATAGGACGATGATCCACCCCCCATTGGCAGTCCAAATGTCTGAATGTAATATGTTGTACCATTAAATAAATAATTTTCAAACAATATGATACGAAGTGTATTTTTAAAAAGAGTAAAAGTAATATATTCTTGTAAATCAAACCTGTGAAAAAACTCAATTAGAATTGAAAAAAGAAAAGTAGTGTCTATATTATTGAATAGGTCTACTACGTCATAAGATTCTATTAGTTCTATATCGTTTAAATTTTTGATTTTTGATATTAATTGTAAGCTATTAGTGATTATATTGGATCCAAATTTTTTTATTTTAATGAAAAGATTTTTTAAAACTGGTATTATCAATTTATTAGCATAAGTTATGTAGGTACCGAAACCAACAGTTACTGGTCGAAAGGTAATAGGTTTTTTGTGGAATTTGGGAATTGCAACAAGGTAGGGAAAGGAGAAGGAATAAAGATTTATATTAATTTTTTTATGCAGTTTAACTAAACGTTTCAGAGACAACTCATCAAATGCATATGGTTCGTAAAGTGTATTATTTGAATAAAAATTTTTTACAATTTGAATATAATAATATTTGCAAATAAATGAATAATTAGAAGCCACCTTGTCTACATAACTAATTACCAGTTTATTTTGTAGTCCCTTTATAGAGGTCATACTTGGACTATTGAAATTTGTTCTAGAACCCTTTAAGGCCAATTCATAACTTTTTAGAAAAATGACGAATGCTGGGAAAGTTTTAGCTATGTAAAAAGATCTTTTAACCAGGATAGAGGGGTCTTAATCCCCCTCACGTCTTTTTAAATACATCAATTTCCGTTTTTGTTTCAAAAATTTCCTTTTTGCTTCAGAACTTCACTATCCTTTTTTAGCTTATCTTGGTGTATCATTATTGTTTTAATTATATCTTTTATATATATATATATATATACACTCATGGACAAAAAAATTAGCGCACCAAGAAGGAGTCGTCAAAATGAAACGAAATTTTACATACGTAATGACTACTTTGATATAAGTAAATGATAAGAAAATCAAAGAAAAAGGATAATTTATTTCAGAGGAAAAAGCAAAAGAACGGATGAGTTAATACTCCGTTGGACCCACTCTAGCGAGAATGCACGATGCGATACGATCGGGCATTGAGTCATACAAGTTCTGTATGATGTCTTGAGACATTTCGTTCCATATTTGCTGAAACGTTGCCTCTAGTTCGTTCAAACTCGTGGGATGCCCAACTCGTCGTCCCAAATGATCCCAGATATGCTCGATTGGAGACAAATCTGGGGATCGGGCAGGCCAAGGAAGGGTAGTAACAGTGCGGAGACAGTCTTGTGACACCCTTGCCGTATGAGGCCGAGCATTGTCTTGTTGAAAATGGCTCCTGGGAGCCGTTGCATGAGTGGCAACACATGTGGTTGCAGGATTTCATGAACATACCGCTGGGCTGTCATGGTGCCACGGAACAATACTAGGGGTGACCGTGTATTGTAGGCAATGGCACCCCATACCATCACACCAGCTGTGGGAGCGATGTGTCGCCGTACAGCAAAGGCAGGATTGAAGCGTTCACCACGGGATCTCCACACATGAACACGATTGTCATCACTGCCGAGATTGAATCTGGATTCGTCGCTAAAGACGACCTGGTGCCATTCCGCTGCAGTCCAGTTTCCTCGTCGCGGCAAAACTCCAAACGGAGTCGTCGATGGGTGGGCGTCAAGGGCAGCACACGTAATGGGCGCCGAGATACCAACTGTCCTTCAGCCAGGCGCCTTCGTATGGTTCGAGAAGACACAGAGGCCCCTAGTGAAGGTGCTATCTGTGCCTGGATGGCGGCCGATGAAGCAGTTGGCTGTACGCGTGCATTTCTTACGATGTGGCGGTCTTCTCGACGACAGGTCTGTCGAGGGCGCCCTGAGCCTGGTCTTCGTGTACATGACATCTCTCGGGTCCACTGGTCCCAACACCTCTTCACAACACAATCAGAGTGGCCTAATTGACGAGCTACTCGCCTAGCTGACCACCCAGCTTCCATCATCCCGACGATTCTCCCCCTCTCAAACTGCGACAACTGCTTATATTGTCTTCGAACACGGCGTAATGGCGTGTCTATCTTAGCTCTTCCTTTGTAAATGAATCAGCACTCTCAAACAAGCTTTGGTTACCTGTTTTATACTCCACAGAGTACGATGTTCAACGCCCTCTACCGGCTATACGTAATGCGCAATCACGCTGCATTTCTAATCATCTGTATATCTCTCCGATTAGTACCTTCATTGCAAGTTTCGTTACGATCCCGCAATTATTTCTTGGTGCGCTAATTTTTTTGTCCATGAGTGTATATATATATATATATATATACACTCATGGACAAAAAAATTAGCGCACGAAGAAGGAGTCGTCAAAATGAAACGAAATTTTACATACCTAATGACTTCTTTGATATAAGTAAATGATAAGAAAATCAAAGAAAAAGGATAATTTATTTCAGAGAAAAAGGCAAAAGAACTGAGGAGTTAATACACCATTGGACCCCCTCTAGCGCGAATGCACGATGCGATACGATCGGGAATTGAGTCATACAAGTTCTGTATGATGTCTTGAGACATTTCGTTCCATATTTGCTGTAACCTTGCCTCTAGTTCGTTCAAACTCGTGGGATGCCCAACTCGTCGTCCCAAATGATCCCAGATATGCTCGATTGGAGACAAATCTGGGGATCGGGCAGGCCAAGGAAGGGTAGTAACAGTGCGAAGACAGTCTTGTGACACCCTTGCCGTATGAGGCCGAGCATTGTCTTGTTGAAAAATGGCTCCTGGGAGCCGTTGCATGAGTGGCAACACATGTGGTTGCAGGATTTCATGAACATACCGCTGGGCTGTCAGGGTGTCACGGAACAATACTAGGGGTGACCGTGTATTGTAGGCAATGGCACCCCATACCATCACACCAGCTGTGGGAGCGATGTGTCGCTGTACAGCAAAGGCAGGATTGAAGCGTTCACCACGGGCTCTCCACACACAAACATGATTGTCATCACTGCCGAGATTGAATCTGGATTCGTCGCTAAAGACGACCTGGTTCCATTCCGCTGCAGTCCAGTTTCCTCGTGTGCGGCAAAACTCCAAACGGAGGCGTCGATGGGTGGGCGTCAAGGGCAGCACACGTAATGGGCGCCGCGATACCAACTGTCCTTCAGCCAGGCGCCTTCGTATGGTTCGAGAAGACACAGAGGCCCCTAGTGAAGGTGCTACCTGTGAATGGATGGCGGCCGATGAAGCAGTTGGCTGTACGCGTGCATTTCTTACGATGTGGCGGTCTTCTCGACGACTGGTCTGTCGAGGGCGTCCTGAGCCTGGTCTTTGTGTACATGACATCTCTCGGGTCCACTGGTCCCAACACCTCCTCACAACACAATCAGAGCGGCCTAATTGACGAGCTACTCGCCTAGCTGACCACCCAGCTTCCATCATCCCGACGATTCTCCCCCTCTCAAACTGCGACAACTGCTTATATTGTCTTCGAACACGGCGTAATGGCATGTCTATCTCAGCTCTTCCTTTGTAAATTATTCAGCACACTCAAACAAGCTTTGGTTACCTGTTCTATACTCCACAGAGTACGACGTTCAACGCCCTCTACCGGCTATACTTAATGCGCAATCACGCTGCATTTCTATCCGCTGCATATCTCCCCGACATGTACCTTCATTGAAAGTTTCGTTACGATCCCGCAATTATTTCTTGGTGCGCTAATTTTTTTGTCCATGAGTGTATATATATATATATATATATATATATATATATATATACATATATACATATATATATACATACATGTAGGAAGGAGTTAGTACTCCTTCCTTTAGAAGTGAATCATTAGACTTAATTATTTTGAACATTTAATTAAACTAGACGATGTTTACAAGACAGGACTAACACTTAGTATGAAATTAAAAAATAAACACAGAAGCATCAAAAGAGCTAAACATCGGGAGCTTGCAGAACAACACATCCGCTTAAAGTCCTTCGTGCCGCAGTAGTAGGAGTGGAAGTTGTAGTAATAGTTCAGTTGTGTTGCCAACCTCATTCTCACACGGCCGTTCTGACTTTCCAGACGTCCGCGGCTGGGTTGTAAACAATAATTCTGAAAAGATAAAAAAAAAAAGAGCAGAAAAAGGAAAAATATTTCAAAAAATCAAGCAGTGTTCAACACAGTGGTATTGGTGTTCAGTTTCTGCACCACTGTTTCATTTTGTCCGCTGCAGTTGATGTTATGGTTGGACCATCGTGATGTCCTAACTTTCGAACTTCGTAACGATCGTTGGGGTTGATGTTCGTGATCTCATATGGTCCGAAGAACTTTGGTCGGAGCTTTAATCCGGTTCCAAATTGAGTTCGTTGTATTGCCACTTTGTCACCGATCTTGTATTTACAAGCCGGTTTACGCCGTTTGTTATATTGTCGTATGTTTTCTTCCTGTAAACGGAGGATATTTCGTTTAGCTTCGATACGTAACGCTTCTTTGTCATCAAGAATTCTTTGGTGGTGTTCCTCGTCAAGAAGATTTTTAATCTGTAGATCCTCTTGTTGTTTCATTTTAACACCAATTAAAAGTTGAAAAGGTGTGAATTTTGTACTGCGTGTGGTGGTACTATTTAAGATACGTTGCAATCTTGGGACATATTTAAACCATTTGTCAGGTTCATCTAGAGCTAACTTAGTTAAAACGGGAATAATTGTGCCATGAACACGCTCAACCTGACCGTTGCCACGTGGCACACCTGTTGCTATTGAAATGTGTTCAATTGACTGTTCCTGGCAGTAACTTTGAAATTCTGAAGATGTGAATGCGCTACCTTTGTCAGTAATGATTTTTGAAGGGTTGCCAAATGTAGTTTGTTGCAAGGATAATTTGTCTAAGGCATCTTTCGTAGAGGTGGACTTCACGGGATAGATCCATACAAATTTGGAAAAGGCATCAACTACTGTAAAAAGATACTTATAACATTTTTTTGTCGATGGTAAAGGTCCTAAAAAGTCGCAATGGTAACATTCAAGGGGTGCATCACCTTTTGGAATGGGGTGAAGGTATCCTTCTTGTTTTCCAGATTTTCGCGAGGACAAAATGCAAGGAATACAGTTCGAAATAATTTCTTGAACTAATTTCTTAAGTTGAGGAATGAAAAATTCACGAGAAACAATTAATTCGGTTTTTTGTGAAGCAAAATGACCTTGTGAATGGGCGTTTAGCACTATTTCTTTCTGCATCATTTGTGGTACTACTAAAAGTTCGGCATCCTGATGAAGTTTATAAAGAATTCCGTTTTTAACAAAAATTCATCAGAAGGTGTAGATTCAAGCATAGATTTAATTTGAGATATAAATTCATCCTGGTCTTGGGCATTTTTCACCTTTTGAGTGATATCATTTGAGGTAATTACAAGAATGGGGTTACGACTTAAAGCATCAACATGTTTCATCTGTCTACCGGGTCGATGACAAACTTCATAATCAAAGTCTTCTAACATCAATGCCCATCGAGCAATTTTAGCTGGTAGGTCTTTTTTGTGCATCGTTTTTTGGAAAGCATCACAATCGGTGATAATTTTAAATTTTGTTCCCAACAAGTAGTTTCGAAATTTTTTTAGCGCTTCAATAACGGCAAGAACTTCCAGTTCATAACTATGATATTTTTCTTGTTGAACTGTAGTTTTACGGCTAAAATAATGAATAGGATGAAACTGTCCATCATCGGATTGTTGCAAGAGCACAGCGCCAAAACCTAAGGAGCTGGCATCAGTGTGGAGTTCTAATGGGTATCCCTGTTGAAAAACATGAAGAACTGGGTTTTGTGAAAGAATGCCTTTCAGTTGTTGGAAAGCTGCTATTTGTTCAAGGGGTTTGGGAGCTTCAATAACTTGAAATTTTGGTTCAACCTTTTCACTTTTGACGGATTCATTCTCAAGGGCATCATCATCGGCATCAAATATTTTTGGTTCAAGAGTTGCTTTGATAGTTCCAATATCAAAAGCATTATCATCATCGTTATCATGAAGCAAATCTAAATCACTGGCATCAGCATCATCTAAATATTTTCCATCATCATTATCATGAAACAAATCTAAATCATTGGCATCATCATCATCATCACGTTCAAAATCAATTGGATTATCCATTTTCTCTACCCTAGAAATCTTATCTTGAGTAGATGTTAGAGGTTTTTCAGACATGCATATTTGGCCCTGATCTTGAATTTGTTTTTCTACAATTTTCTGTTCCGCAAAAGGGAGTCGTCGAGAACGTTGATTTACGGGGATTTCATCTTGTAATAAAATAGTCCTTTTAATTTCAGTGTCTTGAACTTTATGGGGTTTGTAGGAAGTAACGATATTTTGAACTTCCTCACGAATTTCAGAATTCAAAATGTGTGAAAGATCAAATGGGAAAGCTTCGTCATCAGGAATATTAGCAATATTAACGAAGATGTTATTATCAAGAGTAAAACGAATACCGTCTTCATCAAATGTAAATTGGGTTTGCTGCAAAAAGTCGATTCCGATAATCACATCAAAAGGAATCAAGTCATCCTCTAGAACATGTATTTTAGCAGGTAAAGTAATGGTTTGAATTTCGATGGAATCCTGAAAGAATCCGATGCTGTGAACTTGGTTTTTGCCAATTCCTGAAAAGGGAATGTTGGTGGGCTGCAATGGTGGCGAACCAATTCTTCGATAGGTTTTCTCATTGATGAGGGTTGCCTGTGACCCAGTGTCACAGAGTGCTGTCAATTGAATTCCTGCAAGTTGAATGTCAACATGCATGGGATTTTTCGATGAAGTTTCAGGAGAAAGTGCATTTACAGTTTTATCAGAAATAGGTTTTTGAGAATCAGGTTTTGGTTTAGAATTTCGATAACTTTTAGGGCAATTAGCATGAACATGACCAAAACTTTTACATCCGTAGCATTGTTTACCATGTGACTTATTCAAACATTGGTTGCTTTTGTGACCTCTCAAGCCACAGGAAAAACATACTGGCTGTGTATTTGGGCTACGTGTATTATCGACTTTCACATTGAGGTAGGAAGCATCAATTTTTTTCTGATTATTTTGTCTGAAATTTTGTGATCTGGTAAAGATTTGTTCATAAATTTTCAACTTTTCCTTAAATTCAGGGACGGATTTACAACCGTAAAGAATAACTTTATTGTTTGTTGAATCAGGAATTCCGTTTATGACATACTCAAACAGAGAGGAGTCATCGAGAGAACCTTTGTGTGCCAAATCTCTCATAGCTAAGAAATATTCTTGTAGGGTTTCAAACGGTTTCATACGTCGAGATTCCATTAATTTATGTAACTGAATACCGTTAATTTTGTCCGAAAATTCGTCTAATAAATGGTGCTTCAATTGTTCCCAATTTGTAATTCCACGAATAGACCTAATTAAAGTTTGAGCGGGACCAGTTAAACATTTTCTAACAAAAGTAATTTGGTGAATTGGATTGTTTATCTGATATAAACAAAAAAGTTCTTCAACGTCAGATATAAAATTCTCAACACTGTAATTATCACGAGACGAGAAAGGTTTTATTAAATCAACAACGTCTTTCAGACTAAACAACTGGAAAGAGAGATTCGCAGTTTCAACTGAAGGCAATGAATTTTGACCTGATTCACCAACGGAAATGTGTGTATTTTGCTTATTCGAAGATTCTTTTGCGTCAATGGTGGGGGAAAAGGGAGATCTATTTTCCTCTATAACGCTGTTAGTTTGGGATGAACGTGCATCCGGAAGTGAGTCATCATTCACTTCGCATTCCGAAAGATCAGAAAATTCTGCTTTTAGTAACGATAAATCACTAAGACCCATAAGAATGGTATTGGCACATTTGTCTGGGTCAGTTGAAAATTCTAAATGAAGTAGATTACAAATAGAAATCAAGTCTTTAAGTGAAAAATCTTTAAGTACTTTCTGTTTCGTTGCTTCCAACACGAATGGCTGTTTAAAACCTGTAAATTTACGTAATCTGGTACGATTTTGTCTGTCGCCGTCTGTACCAAAAATTAAACGATGTAGAACCTTTATTTGATTCGTACCACCAAATTTTAATGATTTTGCAATATTGGGGTAATCGTTGAGAGTAGCCATAACTATATACTAGGTTCAAACAATTATAGTACACAAATATACAAATATTCAAAACCAAAATCAATACTTATAATACGTAGGTACTCAAATTCAAAAATAAAATTTCAAATCGAAATTTTTTCAAATACCAATTCAATAATAAAATATTGATTCTCAAAATATGCATCAAAATAAGTAATCTTTAAAACAGGTTTTGTTCAAGAAAACAAAATTATGAACTAAAATAAGCATCAAATATCAAATAATAAGTTCTTCAAAATAATTTCTCTGGTTGAAGAAAACAGATGACGTAAATTTAGATATGTATCAAGTTAGATATTACTTCAGCAAAATATTCATCAAATTAATCTTCAAAATAAATCACTGTTGAAGAAAATAGAGGATGTAAATGCAGCATCAAAATAATAGTTAAAGTTCTAATGTTAAAAGCATCAAAATTGGGAAATCGAAAGTATCAAAATTGTGAAATCGAAAGCATCAAAGCATTCTGCAAAATAAAAAATATTCTCGCAAGAAAACAGCAGAATTAAGTTCAACATCAAAGCGCATCAAATAAGCAAAGTTGTCATCAAATAAACATTCGCTTCGTCAAAATTATGCATCAAAATAATAATATAATAATCTTCAAAAGTATTCAATTCGCGATCTTTCAAAATATATATTATGTTGTGGTTTGTTCAAGGAAACAAGATTCTTCAAGTTAAATGTCGAAATTTTCATCAAATCATCAAATAATTTCATCGAAATAGAATTCTCTTCAAGAAAACAGAAGTGATAAATTCAACGTCAAAGACCATCAAAAGTGAATTTAGCATCAATTAAATTCCTGCATCAAAAGAACGTTGAAATATCTTTCAGTTTTCTTAAATCATCAATAAGTTGAGAATTCCCTTAATCATCAAAATTTTCTTGAACAAGCGTCAACGTATGCATCAAATAATTTTAATATGATCCAAGTTACTTACAATTCTGGTTTTGGTTCTCATCATCCCATCAGAGTATCATCAGAGTCCGTGGCACATCACTTTGGCTTTCGCTTTCGATATCCAAATCCAAAATGACAGACAACAGTAATCCAGTCGAAATCAAGTCGAAATCAAGTCGAAATCAAGTCGTATCATCGAAAGAAAATAAAGTTTTTTTTTTTTAAGTTCAGCATGCTAGGGGTATTTTTCGAGTCCGAGGGCCGAGCACCCATGTAGGAAGGAGTTAGTACTCCTTCCTTTAGAAGTGAATCATTAGACTTAATTATTTTGAACATTTAATTAAACTAGACGATGTTTACAAGACAGGACTAACACTTAGTATGAAATTAAAAAATAAACACAGAAGCATCAAAAGAGCTAAACATCGGGAGCTTGCAGAACAACACATCCGCTTAAAGTCCTTCGTGCCGCAGTAGTAGGAGTGGAAGTTGTAGTAATAGTTCAGTTGTGTTGCCAACCTCATTCTCACATACATATATATATATATATACACACACACACATATATATATATATACACACACACACATATCTATATATATATAAAACAGTTCCGTAACTGACTCACTGACTGACTCACTGACATACAACGCACAGACTAAACTGCTGGACTGAAATTTTGCATGGCGATTCTTCTTATGGTGTATGGGTGCACTAAGAAATATTTTTGAAAAATTCTTCTTAAATTTATTTAAACTAAATTTTTAAGCTGTTTTTGTAACTTTTTTAAAGTTTGCATTTAAAATAATAATTTGAGGGTTATAAAATTTATATCACGAGAAAGATCATAAAAATTCCTTTAAAATTAAATCATTTTCGAACCTTTACCTTCATTTTCTGAATTTTGGTGAATTTTTAAAGATTAATTTTTAGAATTTAATTTATTAAATGCTGATCACGTGATTTCTTTTTCTGGTACATTAAATAAATTTATCGTCACGTGCATAACTACTAAATAGACAAAAAAATATTCCTTTTCTTTCTAAATACTAAATATACTAATAAATATATACTGCGCTATTCCCAGAATGAGTGGGAATACAAACGTCCAGCGTTTGTGGGGGATTTGAACCAGCGACCTCTCGCTCCGTAGTGCGATAGTCCGAAGTCCGATGCGATAACCATTCAGCCACAGAATCATTGAGAAAAAGCTCTTATTAAGGGGGCATAACGCTTTTTCGTTACGTGACGATCTGTCAGTTCACTCTAAGCTGCGTAAAAGAACTTCGTTCCAAAAAAAAAATTATTTAAGGGGGTAGGGTCACGATTTTCGACAAAAAGTGCATTTTCAATTTTGGCATTTTTAAAAAGTATGTACTGTTGTGCTTCTGATGACATTTTCAAATTTGTTCTAGCTGCACTAGAAGTATTTGTAATACACTGGTGAAATAAATTAAGAGAATTTGCATATTGTATCGAATATCATGAAAAGAACTGAACTGAATGTAAAACCATTGCTTCTAGACAAAAATTCAAATCTTGTAAGTCAAATACGTAAGCGTACACGTGTGTGTAAACGGAGCCAGTAGAGAAACGGGCTTTATAGGCGCGGGTAAGTTAAGACGCATTTCGTTCGCTAGCACACCTCGGTGAATTTCTTGGTGTTATTTTGCAGCAATCGGTTAATTTCAAATTGTAACAATAAAAATGAATAACCACCAACGTTTAGATGATGGAATGAGGCGGCGAATTGTGGGCAGGCCAATCTCAAGTCCAAATTTGTAGAGAGTTCAATTTAACGTCCAGCGTCGTGTGTAACTTATGGAAAAAGTTCCAGGATACCGGATCCATCGAGAGAAAGCCTGGGCAAGGTCGTCCAAGAGCGACGACGGCCAGAGAAGATCGCCATTTGTCGATTATAGCGAGGCGTATCAGGAGTGTTACAGCTTCTCAGCTCTCTCGTGACTTGTATGCAGCCACAGGAACCCGTGTATCAAGTGTGATTGTTTCCAAAACACTTCATGAGAGAGGGTTGTTTGCAAGAAGACCTGCTGTTTGCGTCCCGCTCACTTCTACGAACAGGAGAATCCGTTTATCATGGTGCAGAGAACATAGAGATTGGAGTATGGATCAATGGGCGACCGTTCTCTTCACTGATGAGTCCCGGTTCAACCTAAACACCGATTCTCGCCGTACGTTCATATGGAGACAACCAGGGACCCGCTACCTACCCTCCAATGTCCGCGAAATCGACCATTATGGCGGAGGAGGTTTAATGGTCTGGGCAGGCATGATGTGGAATGGGCGCACACCTCTCCATGTCTTTGAAAGAGGCACTGTGACTTGTGTGAGGTATAGGTATGAGGTCTTGGAGCCCTATATTCGCCTTTTCAGGGGTGTAGTTGGCCCTGAGTTCATTTTAATGGACGATAACGCGAGGCCACATAGAGCTCTTCTAGTCGACGAATTTCTAGAGAGTGAGGATATTCGCCGGATGGATTGGCCAGCCAGATCTCCAGACCTTAACCCTATAGAGCATGTCTGGGATGCTCTGGGGAGGGCAATTGCAACTCGCAACCCCCCTTCGAGAACCATCCAGGGAATGAAAACAGCGTTGCTGAACGAGTGGGACCAATTGCCACAGGAAATGATAAACTGCTTTATTTCAAGAGTGAAATCATGCTGCGAGACCTGTATATCTGTAAGAGGGGACCATACCCTCTATTAACCCATCTATTAACCCATTTTTTTGTTTATTCTGCAACCGCTGTTTCATACCTTCCGACTCCAACGAGTGTTACGCACTATCATGCTTGTGTATTGCAATTATTGAATGGCTATTTGTTTTGTATTGTATCAATGTATGTACATATCAAATTTCATTAAAATCGGTACAGTAGTTCTAGAGATAATAGACCAAGTCTGCAACTTCTCTTAATTTCTTACACCAGTGTATTTTTTTAAAGAACTATTACCATCTGTGAAAACGCCTGGCGTCACACCCTCACCAAACAAACAAACCGCTCGCTGCATTCATAGCTGCATTAACTATTTTCTTAATTTCCCGTGCTCCAACCAAAACAATCATTTTACCAATAGTAGTACTGAATTACATTAAAAACATTTATAGAGATTTAGCAGATCCTGATGTACTTGCCAAATCTCTGTATGGGAAAACACAAAACAGCAATGAGAGTGTAAATAGTATAACCTGGTCACGGATCCCAAAGAATGTTTTTATGCAGTTAGAAACTTTAAAAGCAGGTGTATTTGAAGCAATTGCATCCTATAATGACAGAAATATTACGAAATGCAAAGTACTTTCAACGTTAGGTATATCTCCAGGTTTTTATACTTCTTAAGCAATGCAAACAGCTGATCGGACAAGATTAATAAAAGATCAATATGATGTTTCACAGCAAACCAAAGAAGCCAGAATAAATAGAAGACAGAAAAAATGTAAATTAGAAGACAGTCTTGCTGATTACCAAGATTATCTAAGCTATGGAGCTGGCATGCACTAAGCACAAGGGAATGTTTCACTAAATGTTGATTTTCTCAAAACAGTGTTTTTGCCAGTTAAGGAACATTTTTTCAAAAACTATTGCTGTGATTATTTTCACTTTGCATATTTAATAAATGCATAATATTTCATATTTTAACAAAGGGATTTTTAGAAAAATTAATTTAGAGTAATTTAATAGCATAAAACTAATGTAATTCCGGTGTTTCTGAAAAAAATATATATAGTAGAAGTTATATATTTTTAAAAAAATAACAAGGTGTTTAAATTATAAAAGCTCTGGTTAAAGTATTTAATATACGTCAGGCAATATACAGTAAAAAAATTAGAAAATTATTTTCAATACAAGTTTTTTAAATGTTCCTTAAAAATGAGTAATTTTAACATTACTGACATAGGGAATCTGGATCGTGACCCTACCCCCTTAAATAGAAAGAACATCTGACCAAATTTTAATCTCAATCATATATTTCGATCATAGTATCATAGATTTCTATGTGTGCACCTTTTGTAGCACGACAAACGTCTAAATGGTAATCCACTTCTCTCCAAGTGTTTCGTATCATATCAGGAGTTATTACCATTTAGACGCTAGTCCTGCTATGCAGAAGGTGCACACATCGAAATCTCTGATACTAAGATAGAAATCTATGATTAATATTAAAACTTGGTGAGATTTTCTTTCCATTTAAATATTTTTTTCAAAATTCTGATGGGTAGTTCCGTAAAAATAAGTCATAACTTTCGGATACTTTTAAATCGGACATCCTGTATCATTACTCCAAACTGATCTTTTACTATGTGTCATATTCGTCTTCACAATTTTTCCACAGAGTAACGTCTAATAAACGTCTGAATACAATCTCTGCTGAGATGGCAAAATGTCATAAGAAATTTACGTGATAGCAATTCTAAGATGTCATGAAAATTCAGGAATTTGATTTACGTGAGCAAACGTGGTACCAATGTTTCAGAAAGATAGTTAGCTATTACTTACAGTAGTTACAGCAAATAGAAAATATCGGCCAACGAGAATATGGAATGTGAAAGACTCAGTTTTTTTTAAAGAAAAGTTTCTTATAACATTTTGCCATCTGAGTACAGAAATATTAAGAACGCTAGTGATAGTTGTTGTTATTCTATAGAAGTATTATAAAAAATAATACCCTTGATTACTATTGTCTATTTAAAAATTAAATTAATATTCTCGAAAAAATAAAGGTACTGTTACTGTTGTACTTACTGATAATAATAATGAGTGTTTAAATTATCCAAAATACATTTGATGCGTTATCATAATAGTAGACTGAATTTCTTGATATATTTTGTAAAATATATTTAAGAAGCAGTAAAGTTAAACAGTTTAGTGATTCATGTGTGTATATATATATATATATATATATATATATATATATATATATATATATTAATCAGTTATTATCAAAAGTATAGTTGCATAGTTTATTATTACTTGGTTTAAGTTCTTTGTGTCAACACTAATAGACGAATTTAAGTTATCTGTACACTTTTAAAACTGCATTTTCGATCAAAATACCGATTTTTTTTTGCATTAACATTAAAACCCCATACTTTTATCTTTCTAATTCTGTTTGAATTTATAAATCTGGGGGGATTTTAGTACGAAAATAGTTATTTTTAAAGTAAGAAATGTGTTATAAAATTCTTTTTGGTGTTTTATCAAAATTAATTTTTACATAGTTTCTCTTCACACACACTCACACACACACACACACACACACACACACACACACACACACACATATATATATATATATATATATATATATATATATATATATATATATATATATATATATATATATATATATATATATATTACTGTGATCAAAAAGTATCCGGAATGCTTCATTTAAAATACATCTATAGTAGATATCGTGGGGAAATTTTTATCAAACATTTTTACGACTTCTATAAACATCTGGCAATAGTCAGAAATTTGTTTCATTTCACCGTCTGAAAATAAATTTGATCTTAATGAGATAAGAATTTTCATTCTGTCGATTTTCCGAAATGGCGAATGTTATTGAGCAAAGAACATGCATTAAATTTCGTTTTCGCAATGAAATTTCTGCTACAAATGCATTTGAAATGTTGCAAAAGTCTTTTAAAGACGACTGTTTATCAAAAACAACAGTATTTGATTGGTACACTATCTGGCCAAAAGTATCCGGACGCCCAGTGGTACGGACTCGGCATATATTAATATGATGCTGGTCCTCCTTTTGCATCGATGACAGCCTGCACACGTCTGGGGAGACTTTCCACCAGTTTTTGATAGGTGTCCATAGGAATTGACTTCCAGGCGTCCATCACAGCTGAAGTGAGTGCTGGCAGTGAGGATGGTCGATTTGGCTGGCTACGTAATCCGCTTTCTAATTCGTCACAAAGGTGTTCAATGGGATTTAGATCGGGGCTCTGAGAAGGCCAATCGAGTTTTTCAACACCCATTTCGTCAAACCATGCCTGCAAAAGTCTCGATGTGTGAATGGAGCAGTTATCCTGCTGGAAGAGAAATGGACCTTCCCCGAAATATTGCCATAGAGTTGGGAGAGCAGCATTGTCCAGAATGTCCACATACATCTCAGAGTTCATGCTTCCAACCACGGGAACTAAGGAACCCAGGCCAAACCATGAAAAACATCCCCACACCATGATGTTGCCACCACCAAACTTAACAGTCGGCACAATGCAGTCACGTAAGAAGCGCTCGCCGGGCCTCCGCCAAACCCAGACGCGTCCATGGGACTGCCAGATTGTAAAGAGAGATTCATCACTCCAAAGAACATTTTTCCACATGTCCACAGTCCAATGACGGTGAGCTTTGCACCATTGCAATCGACGCTTCTCATTCTGGGGAGTGATGTCCGGCTTGTGAGTGGATAAACAACCATGGAATCCCAGGTTTTTTAACTCTCGACAAACAGTCCTGCTGCTAGCACTAACGCCCGATGAACTTTGGAACTCCTGAGTGATTTCAATCAACGAGGACTTGCGATTTTGTTTCATTACCCTTTTCAGAGTTCTACGGTGCGTTCACTAATTTTTTTCGGCCTGCCACTTCGTTTTTCTGCAGTTTCACTGCCTCGACGTTTCCACTTCACAATTATATAACTCACAG
This sequence comes from Dolomedes plantarius, assembly GCA_907164885.2. NCBI lineage: Eukaryota > Metazoa > Arthropoda > Arachnida > Araneae > Dolomedidae > Dolomedes > Dolomedes plantarius. Next base: position 9,005,313 of record OU015490.1, on the reverse strand, counting down.
TGGATTTTGGCTTCTGTAGAATATCCGAAATTTCACGAACTGATTTCCCACAAAGGTAGCATCCCACTATAATGCCACGATCAAAGTCACTAAACTCCTTTGACTTACCCATTGTCTCACAAACACATAAATATGACCTGACAAACCCCTACCAACACTTTTATAGCTTTCGGTTACGCATCAAATTACGTCACCTGCCAGATCCACTTCTTTAGGGCGGTATCCGGATACTTTTGGCCAGATAGTGTATAAAAAGTTTAAAGATGGTAGAGAATCCGTCGTAGATGATCCGCGATTTGATAAAACACCCACTTCGATTAATGATCAAGATATCGATAAGGTCTGAGAATTGGTGTTGGTGATCGCCGTTTAACAATAATAGACATTTTTGAACAAGTTCCTATATAATTTGATTCCTGTGAAGCAATTATAAAAGATCATTTAGGGTTGCGACGCGTCGCTTCTCGAGTTGTTTCAAGAACTTTCAATTTGCTCCAAAAACAACAACGTGTTCAGGTGGCCCTAGAGATGCTTTCTCGAGCGATTCCCTTCTAAAACGTATTATTACCGGTGATGAAACTTCGATGTACGTTTTCGATACAGAAACAGCTCAACAATCAAGTGAATGGCGCTTGAAAGCTTAAGCAAGACCGAAAAGACCACGTCAAAGTCTCTCATAAAATCAAGGTAATGTTGACTGTTTTCTTTGATTGTCGAGGTGTTGTGTATTATGAATTCCTACCAACAGGCCAGACAGTCAACAAATATTATTATTTGAGTGTTTTACGCCGTTTGTAGGAAGCAATTCGTTGAAAACGGCCTGAAATGTGGCGAGAAACTCATGGGTTTTGCACCACGATAATGCTCCATCTCACAGTGCAATTATTATTATTGAGTTTTTATCCAAACATTCAACAAATACGGCTCCACAAGCTCCTTATTCACCTGATATGACTCTCTGTGACTTTTTCTTATTTCCACGGCTGCAATTTTTTCTTCGTGGTCACCGTCTTGAGTCCATTAATTCGATAAAAGAAAATTCTCTACGAACTCTGAAGGGGTTTCTCAAAAACGACTTTAAGGTACGTTTTGATGATTGGGAAAAACTATAACAGAAGTTCATTGCAGTCGGGGGAGATTACTTTGAAGGAGATGCAATAAATTTTGACCAATAAATTGATAAATTTCGTTTTATGCCACCATTCCGAGTACTTTTTGATCACAGTAGTATATATATATATATATATATATATATATATATATATATATATATATATATATATATATATATATATATACACATACATACATACATATATATACATACATACATATATATATATATATATATATACATTGATATATATATATACATACATACATACATGCATACATGTTTTGTGGAAATGTTTTTCCCCATCTTTTCCAGACACCCCTCCCCCCCCCACACACACACACAGCCTGAAAAAATTATTTTAACGTAACAGCTCAATTTTTTATAAATTTTTTAAAATTTTTAACTTACACTCCATTATAAAAAATAGATAAAAATAAAATAAATTTTTTTTCAAAAAATCCCCTCCATAAAAAACTCCACAGAGCCAATGTTATGGAAGTAACCCCTTTACCACGGCCACCCCTAAAAACGGCCACTTTTACGGTACCATGCCTGGCCGCCATAAAGAAGTTTCACTGCATATAATGTGTGTGTATGTAAGTAATCAGTATATCGTACACGCGCATTCACAGCATTCCATTTTTAGGTTAAGGAATTCCGAGCAAGTATCGAAATCGAGCGCCTTTTCTCTCGAATTCTTCCGAGTCGCTACTTCTTCGGGCACAATTAAAAGTGTGTCACTATTGAAAAGGAAAGTTTCAGGGACTCGAATGCGGCAAGTCTAATTATTACACACGATGATCCAAAGTTAGGTAGAGATTGCTGCAGCGAGGTCGACCGGTTCTGATCTCGCTAAGGCTTCGAAGAAGGCTCCATGGGAATGGACTTCGATACGTTGGTCCGATGAAGCGGAATAGCGTCAACAAACGTGAGTGTTGTCGGTCGCTTCGTATCAACTAGATTTTATTTTGGGATGGTGTGCTGAATTAATGGTGCGCATAGTTGTCATCCAATAAATGGGATAAGAAAATTGAGCCGTTGGCGTGAGAGGCCCGCCTAGGAGAAACAACCGGTCCAGGTAAAACATAGATTTGTTTTTCTATGTTGAGAGTAAAATGCACATCCCAAGTTTGTTTAGGGATGAATTGGTTTACTTGGAATATGATTGGTTTGATTGGTTGGTTGGGATTTGGCTCGATCTACCAAGAATGAGATTCAACACGCCAATTACAGTATTTATTTGAATGTTATTAATAATTTCGTAATAATTTTGTAGTAATAATTTTGTTGTTCGTATCGTGGTTTTGAAAACTACGACACGAACAGCTGTTAATTTGAAGCATTCTGTGCGACAGTCCTTCAGGACCGGCATTCGAACCCGAGTCTCCTAACCTGTACAGTTGAACCCCGTTATAGTGAACCCGGTATATAAAGAACTCCCGGATATAACGAACGAAAGTTTTGGTCCCGCCGTTTTCCTATCGTATTTAATGCTAATTTATCCTTTTACAGCGAACCTCCAAAATCTTAAAAATCGGCTATAACGAAAATTTTTTCAGCCGACAACTGACTTTTTTTTAATTTTTAAACTTGAATGTTGAAGAGACAACGAATGTTGAAGAAGCAAAGAATGTTGAAGAAGAAGATAATGAAGATTTACCTACCGCGATGTGGATAGAAAAGCACAAAATTTCCTCATTCACAGATTGCGGCGTGCAATTGTTCGAAATATGTGATGATGAAGTCATTCTGAAATCGAAGATTCTGCTTTTGATGCTGATGAAGAGGAGCACATAAATGACGAAATCTCCACCATCTCAGATGCTACAGAAGCGATGCGTGTAATTAATAAGTTTTTGTATACACAAACAGTGTAAGAAAGAGTGTTGGAATCATATGATGCATTGGACAAAGGAATTCATAAAATGTTTTTGAAATCGGGATCACGTCAGCAGAAGATTACCGATTATTTCTGTGTCAAAACAGTGAGTAATAATTAAAGATAAAATGAATTTATTTCCATTTGTATTTATTTTCAGTTAATTTAATTAGTATTGTATTAGTTTAATGTAATCGATTTTAGTCAATTTAATTCATTAATGATCATTTTTAATATATTTTATCATTCTTTCAATACATCATTATTGAATATACATAGCAATTAATGAGTTATACATTTTGTGAACTCTAACATGTTTCTTAATGGTTCGGATATAGCGAACAAAACCTTTGGTCCCTTGAAGTTCATTATAACGGGGTTCGAGTGTATATGGATACCGGTGCGTATATGGATACCGGTAGTCAACCAACTGACCAGTCTTAGCGACGTTAAAGAATGTCATTTTACGAATTCTGTTCTTCATACCTTTGTGCTTGCTTTCTCCGCGAGAGGTGTTATTTCAAATGATATATTGACTAAACAGGAAATCCAACGTAAATAAAGCACAAATAGCAGTAAGGTGCAATTTTGCATACTGCCGTTTCGAAGCTGCAAAGGAGCTTCTTCATCAGTGCAAGGAACTTAGTGGCAGCTCATAAAAGCCGAAAACTGCTATTTGTGCTTTATTTACGTTGGATTTCCTGTTTATTCCTCGAGTACAAAGGTTTTGTCTTTTCTTTTCAAAAGATATATTGACTCTTGTAAGTTTACTGTTACTTATTCATGCTCATATCTGGTAATAAATAGAAATTTTCGGAATGACGACGCTACTTGAAATCGAGTAAATGTTTTCAGCTATCACTTGATCCATACATTTCTTCTTTTAATTCCTTCTATGCATGAAGAATCAGCAGAGTGATCTAAACTTTATGAAATTTGATAGCCAGTTTCCCTATCGTTGCAGTGTAGAGAACGTGTAAAGCCATTAATTGCGATAAAGAGTTTAATATTTATTTATATTAGGGTTAATAAAGCATAAGATTATTTTTAACAGTAGTTTGCTTTTAATGGGATTTTTTTATATGTTCTTATCGGATAATCTGTAACACCTATTTTTCAGTTATAATTTTTTTTTCGACGTGGCAGGCACTTGTCTTAAACACATTAGACTTTCCACATCTTTAAATTTTGCTTTCCATTTTATTATGAGAGCACCATATAGGTCGGGGGTTCCCAATCTTTTTCCTACACCGACCCCTTTTAAAAGAATGATTTTCTTCATCGACCCCCTCACATTTTTCTCTGTAATATGCAGCACACAACATAATTATAATACTAATAATTGCACTTAAAACACTTAGAGATAACAATTTGTCTGAGAATATGAACAAAATATCAGAAAAAGTGGTTCATTAGGTTTATGATTTATTTATTTTTTATTATTTTAATTTTTAATTTCTCAAATATAAACAAGATTTCAGAAACACAGATTGTAATTGCCCAAAAGTTCGATTTCAATTAATGTGGGGGTTGTGTTTGATGCATTGATATAATCTTTTTAATGTTTGGTCTGAAATTACTTATCATCGTATAGTTACAATAACTAACATAACGAATATAAATATATATTTGATTAAACAATTTTACTGACCTATATGTAATTATAATATAATTTCATTCGATACATATACAAAAGCGTCATGACATTCGACTTTAGATGGGTAAATCACTCCTCCCAATGCAAATCTGTATTTATACAAATTAAAACAGATATTGTTATCTAATAATTACATTCCTAAAAATTAAATTAAATTTTAAAACAGAAAAAGTTATCATCGACCCCCAATAGACCCCTGGAATACTATAGACCCTTTTTGAACTTCCATCGACCCCCAAGGAGTCCACCTGGACCCCGTTGGGAATCTCTGATATAAGGTGAACCAACACTGTTCCCTGTGAGGGGTTTCGTTTGGTTTGGAGCGCTACGGTCAACTTTTGCTAGACGAGGGCTAATTAGACCGGGACCTACTGCTTAAAGTCGATTTCCAACGGCTACAAACATCCATGCCAAGGTTGGGACTGGAACCCCCAGACTTAGGCTCAGTGCACACGAGCGATCCGGTGTCGTTGCGGCACCGCAGTTGCGATCAGGCAGTACATAGAGTTGAACTAAAGACGACGCCGTCGTCCGTGTGAGTCGGTTAGTTCAACACTATGTACTGCCTGATCGCAACTGCGGTGCCGCAACACCGGTTCGCTCGTGTGCATTGAGCCTAAGGGCCTGTTCACATAGGAGTCCGTTGCGTTACGGAAAAGATGACGTTGAGACGAAAATAAACCAATCATAGGCGTTAAAAATTTCATTGCTAATCGTTTGGAAGCATATGATTGGTTTACTTTCGTCTCGACGTCATCTTTTCCGTAACGCAACGCAACGGACTCCTATGTGAACAGGCCCTTAGGCCGTCTGCACACGGGGCAACTCAAAAGAAACTGATAACTGACTCAAATCACAAACCAGTCCGTGATGAGTCGCAACCTATGTAATTGAATGGAGCCACGCACACGGCGCAACTGGTTACACACCCGTCGGACGGGTTTGTAACCAGACGGGTAGTCGTTAGCTCTTATAACTCTACGAGACTCACTTGGAATAAACTAACTGACGCTGTACATTCTTTAGACGACAATAATTATCGATTAGTAATAATGATAGTTTTAAAAATGGTCCCGTCGAGTATTTCAAAAGTTCAGTTTTGAGACCTAAATTAATTAGTGAAAAAATATCAGATAGTCTGTTCTAACGAAACTACCAAGGGTTATTAACGTAAGATTACTTATCGTTGCTTATCTCTTTTGTATCTATGTATGTATGTATGACTTATGTATCTCTCTCTCTCTCTATATATATATATATATATATATATATACACACTGCTGGCCACCCAAATTGCAACACCAAGAAAGACAAGAGATATCACAACAAAATTTATTTTGTAGATAACATGTTGACCAAGTATCAAATGATTAAATTTATAGACTTCTGTGAAGTGTGGTTCCTGCCAAAATCAGTAGCCAGAGTAGCCGCCATTGTTGGAGATCACCGCTGCCACACGCCTCGGCATTGATTCAAAGAGACTTTGGATGAGTTCTTGGGGTACAGCAGACCAAGCAGCTTCCACACGTTGCCAAAGTTGATCTGCTGTGGCAGTAGGGGATGGAATCTGGGTCAATCGTAGAGCAACCATGGACCACATGTTTTCTATCGGCGAAAGATCCGAAGAGCGAGGCGGCCAGGGAAGCAATTCAATCTGGCGATTGACGAAGAACCGTTGGACAATGAGTGCCACGTGTGGTCGCGCATTATCCTGTTGAAATATGGCTGTGGGCAAGCCCTGAATGTAAGGAAGGACAACTGGCTCCAACACCTCGGAGATGTAGCGCTGGCTGTTTAAAGTACCGGCAATGCGTACTAGAGGTGTGCGAGAGTGATATCCAATACCGTCCCATACCATAATACCCGGTGCAGGACCAGTGTGGCGGTGCATAACGCAGCTGTTCAGCATCCTCTCTTTATGGTGTCTCCAGACTCGAATGCTGCCATCGTGGTGTTTCAGACAGAAGCGTGACTCGTCAGTAAAGACAATTTCATTCCATTCTGCCGTCCACATCCTTCTGTCATCGCACCATTGGCGGCGGAGACGTCTGTGGTTCTATGTCAAGGGTAGACAAAGCAATGGACGTCTTGCGGACAGACCACTCTGCTGTAAACGGCGTCGAATGGTACGCGCAGACACTGTATGATGCGTTACAGACTGCATGTGCTGTGCTATGGTTCGTGATGTGACTAAGCGATCCGTCACTGCCATGCGCACAATTTGCCTGTCATCACGTGAAGTGTTGCGCTGAGGTGGATGCGATCGAACACGCCGGTCTGTCGTACCCTCCTGCATCCAACGATCATATATCCGCATTACAGTTGTTTGGTTTCGTCCAACACGACTACCGATTTCCCTGAAAGATAATCCACAATCTCGGTAGGCCACTATCCTTCCTCTGTCGAACTCGGATACTTGATCAAAAGATGATCGCTGTTTTCGACGAGGCATAATTGATCGTTTTTTTGAAAAAACCACAAGAAAACCACAATTGCCGAACTTGAAATCGTCGAAATCTCAAGCCTTAAATAGCGCTCTGAAGTGGCACCACAGGCGCGCGTGATGTGCGTCTGCGCTGAAATTCTAATCATTTGCATATCTCACCTCCGCTAATGCATGTTGTAAATTTCATGTTATTTGCATGTTTCCTTCAGGGTGTTGCATTTACAGTGGCCAGCAGTGTATATATATGTATATATATATATGTATGTGTGTGTGTGTGAGTCAAAATTTTGACGCAATTTGGTACTTTTCTGTTTAACTGTTTACAGCTTGCCCAAGCGATACAGACTGGGTTTGGTGCGCTGCCAAAATTATAACTCGCGACGACGGACGGTTTTAGCATCTGAAATTTTGCTTTCCGGAGGACCGTTATGGAGGAACGTAATCCTACGTTAAAAATGTGTATACAAAGGGAGGAAAGTATCTGAAAATTTCTTATTTTTTCAACTTTTCAGTAATTATCTGTCTCATAGCGGGATAGATGTGCATAAATCCTTGCTACGAGGCAGTTCTTAACTTCAAATGAGTAAGAACCTTATTCTTACCTACTCCACAGAGCAGTGGTTCGTCACCGGTGGTTCGAGAAATCCCTAGAATTGGTCCGAGAGGTTATGAATGATAGGGAAAGTAATTGGTTTCATCGTTTCAAAACGACCGCGAATTGAAACAATTTTTTAAATCTGGGAGCAAAAAAAAAATTTTTAGTTCCCAATTTTTTGTTCAAATTTTAAAAATTCCTGTATTTCTTACGTGATCTGACGTATTGAGTACGAAAAAAATACTTCTTCTGCTTAAAAACTTCTAATATATTTTCTGTAACGCGGACTGGTAAAGTTTCAGCCATTTTACAGCATTGCAGCCATTAAACAGCTAGTAAAGCAAATGCAAGTTGAAAAACCTTGTTCATTTTTAACTTTTCGTTCTATTATGTCTACTATTGAGTTTTCTTTTACGTTGCATTTGTTATTCTCATTAAGTTTATTTGTCACCTTTTATTAAAGTTGTTTATCAGAAATAGTTTGTTTAAAACCCATTTTTGCGTCTAAAAGGATTGGTTAAGAAAGTGTTCCCGACACAATTTTTGATTTTGTTTTTTGTTGTTGGACAAGTGGTTCCTGATAATCAAAAGGTTAGTAACCACTATTAATTTTACATAATTTTACACCCATTAATTTAGCATAAAAGTAGATTCATCGAAGGTTTCAGCATTCCCAAATTTTAGGAATCCATGCAATCCAGAAGAAATCACTTGCACTTGTGTTTGACACGACTATGTTTCGTTCGGCTCTAGAAGTACACATATACTTTTTCTTCACCACAGAGGTGCGGTGGCCTAGTTAGCAAAGGCAGCGAGCCAGTGATCTGGTTCGATGCCCGCCTCTGACAAATCCACCGCCGTGTACACTAATGGCGGCTGGTGCACGTAAAATCTGTCGTGGCTGCAATGACGTCTAAGTTCTCAAATTATCTCTGGAGGTGCGGGGTCAAGTGTACCGGTCTCGTCACTTGACTCGATTCTAATTTACGGGACTGGCTTGAAGGGAGTAATGCTGACCACCTATACGGTAACACCTTAAATGAATAGCCAGCAGTCTCGCGGTGTACATACAGGCGAATGTATAGCGACAAGTGCCTTCGCGTTCGAAAAGAAATTCTTCTTCAGTGTTGTGCGCAAAATATTTGTTACTCACGTAAGTTTTCTTTGTCGTTGACAGCCACTGCATGATTAAAAGAAAAAAAAACCCACAAAATATCTCTGACGAGATATCACTCGTCATGGGTATAGAAATTCTGACTAATATACATTTACTCGCGTACTCATGTTGTCTCGGAGATATATGAGTAGACAATAAAACAGATTTTTTATTGTTTTTCTTTTATTTGAGCAGCTTATAGAGAATTGCTCACTTCTACCCGCACTTGGGCGTATATAATTTGAAGTGTCACTCTAAATGAATTTCATACAAACACAGTTTACACATTAAACAATGTTTATTGAATTCGTTGCACATATAGAATTTGCTTTTACAGCAATAAGCATACGTACTACTTTTACGGAATATATATTAGCATTCAATAAAAATACACTTTGCAATACTCACAAACTAGAGAGTCAAACCAGCAGTTCTGCCACGTAAACTTTGGGCCCCCTAAGCACGCGCGCCGGTTAACACCTGGAGCTGCTTACCTCGTAGCTCCCTTAACTCGCTTATCTATCAACCTTAACAACCTCTCTATTAATCAAGCTGCATGGTATTTATACCAAGCGCGTATGCCGAAATTAGCATATCTCAAGCAGCTTCTTTAATTTATTCACTCAAAAGTTCGATTCTTGTGAATCGAATCTTATGTATACCTTACAAGCTCACTAGCCAAATCTGTTAAATCAAATCGGTTAAGTCCATAAAACAAAAAGTGGAGAAAAGTGATAAAATAATATAAATTGTTTTTTTTAATTCCTCTGAAAATATAAATTCAAATAAATTATTACAGATAGAGCTTTTATCTAACGACACATAAAATCTATAAGATAGAATATCCTTGGAGTCATCGTTATTATTATTACAACTTTTGCCTGACTACGGGACTTAATAGATTTGTCAAGTGGGAAAACATTGAATTCAGTCTGCCAATCATTTTTTTACTAAAGAAAAAAATTGAAATAATTGTTTAATAATTCACATGTACTTACTTCTGTAGCAGTTAGGCTGTCACTGACTCATTTATTTTACTTTCTTGGGGATGAAACAACATTAAACGATTTATCGTTGTCAATCAAGTACTTGCTTCTGCGTTTGAATCGCATTATTACGACGATTTACATTAGAGTATGGACTTAACGTGATTGGCTTCTGAAAAAAGTGACTTTTTATTCCATGGCCAAAAAAAACTTTTGTCATTGAGTAGTGTTAATCCCTATTATTTGGGAAATTTATTATGAATGGAAAAAGTTAGGTGTCAGTCAAGTACTTTGACACTAAAATTTGAAAAGTTTCAAAAAATGCACTTAACAGATTTGGCTTGTTAATGGCTCATATGCTAATTCGTTTAGTGAAATCGGAACTGAAAAATTCCAGAACAACTTTTCATCAACGAGCTTCATCAACGAGCACAAACGATACATAAACTATGAGAAGCAATATCTTCCAACCTTAGTATGGTTACCGAAAAAAAAAACTTATGTTTTTTTGTTAAATATCGTGGTAAAAACTAACTTTAAACCGGATAAAGTCAAGCTAGTTATATGTTTTTCCTGCATGGCCCAGCGATTACGCAACTTTTATGCAAATATCTCTTGCACTCTTGCCTCCGACTACACCACGAGTCGATTCGGATTGGCCGAATAGTGTCAGCACGTGATGTATTGTAATTTGTCATCAGCATAATCGTATGCAAATTATTTTTACCAGAATGATTGCTACATATAGATCGTACATGTTTATCTGTGGTAACACTGCTTATTATTTGTTTTATTGTACTGGCGGCGGCAGCTGTTTTGATGTAATTTTATGTTATGAATGTTTGAATTATACGTTCTTATTGATTTTAAATAAATACTAATTGCTTTACTTCATGCCTCAGCTTCTCAAGGTTATAGCCCAAGGCTATAAGCCGGCCAACAGTTTTGAGTATTTGCCCCGAAATAAGTAATTAAGAAGTAATTAGCGAAATCATTACAGCACCCCCGATGAAAATCGGTATAAACTGTGTTATTCCTTCTTGATTTGTGATCGATTTCCGTTTCTCCTTAAACAGGCATGCATGAAAAGTTGTGAACGTGCTACGGAAAATAATCCCAGGCGAATATGACTGACCTCCTGAATTCCGTGGACGAGGCCGTGAACGAGGCATGGCTCTTCATCTACACCCTGTGCAAAGGCGACGAAGTCACCCTCAATGTGACCGGTGAGTGCAAGACATTAAGGCTAATAATGTACTAACCCGGTGGGATTCTCTCACCTCAGTGTTAACCTATAGAGAAAATGTGTCCAAGGATTGCCCACTTGGATTGAAAGTTTTTTTTTTTTTTAATGTACTCCGCAATAGAGAAAGAAATTTTACACCTTCGAACATTTTTCGTTTAAAAAATGCAAATAATATTTTAAAATTTAACTATTCGGGGAAAAAATCTGATATAGTATGTTTTAAATGCTCATCAATTCCTTTGGTGGACGCAGTTTATAAAACGAATCCCTTTGCAAGGTGCAGAAAAGTTCAGGCTATCTGAAAATACCATTTTTATTAGATTATCAGCATTTATGTAGCTGTCAATAGTAGACAAATTTTCTCCATAGGTTCACATTGAAGTGAGCGAAACCAATAGGATTAGTACACAGCAGCCTTAAGTACTAGTAGCTTGATATTTTCGAAACAGTTGTACTTTTTCTAGTAATCCAGCCTGGTTCATTCTTTGGAACCCTGTAGGTTTTCTGTTAAACTGGACACATCTTTTTATTCAATTTTTGAGCTCAAGTTTCTGACAGACATCTAAAGGTACTGATGCTCATCACTACTCTTGGAATAGAGAAAGAAATCTTTTACTTGGATATCTTTTTCTTTCATTAAAAGGAATGCAAATAATATATATATATTTGAATTAATCGGGAGAAAAATGAGGCATACATTAGATTCCCGTATAACGCGACTTCATACAACGCGATTCCATACAACGTGTTCAAAGTGTGCGACAACTTCATTCGCATAACGCGATTCCCGTATAACGCACTGTAGAATAGAAAGCGGGAATTTCCCTTTTAAACACTGTGCATACATTTATTTTTAGGCACACGGGTTTTTAACGATTTTGACGAAGTAGTTAACATATGTCATCTTAGATATCGCTGTCAAATTAAAGTTTAAGCGGAATATGTATATATATATATATATATATATTACATGATAATAGTCACTCTAACATTTTCTCTATCATTCGCGTTCTACAAGATTTTAAGACGAACAACACGATTTCCTATAATGGGAGTCTACTGTTCTGAGTTTTAAGGTACACCTTCGAAGAAGAATTTTTGAAATTTTGAAATTTCTGCTTTCAACATTACTTTTTATGTTCAAATAAAATCTAGTACTATGAAAAACACATTTAGTATTTTGATTTTAGTTGAAAAAAAAATTTAGAGTGGAAAACACAGTTAAAAATGTCAAAAAATTGATTATTTGAATGTCGGACATAACTCAAAAGCAAATAAAAATATCAATATTTTGTAAATTTTATCTTCAATATCATAACATTGTTTAGAGCTGGTACTACTTTCATGATTGTAATCAAGGTGCTTGAATTTATATAGAAGTTCGAGTAAAATCCCAATGAAATTTCCAAAAAATTATTATAACACTCTCTTTATACCTTTGTTACTAAGCATAAATCAAACGTATAATTATGAAAGTAGTACAGTCTCTTTATAATTGTATAAAAAAGGTACCTGCAAAATTTGAAGAAATTTCGTTCACAACATTTCTGATATCTACTTCCCCGTATTAAAACACGTAAAAAAAACTTATATTGAGAAAAAGTGAAAATAAACTTTCAAATGCAATTTTTAATGTTCACTACAATAAAATATATTTAAAATGCCCCTGATTTATAAACAGCACCTTCTTTGCTCCCTAAAACATTGATTTTTTTTTTTTTTTCCTTAGGGCTCTGAGTATTTTTCGGCGCTGTTTTACGTTAGGTGTTGAATGTCGTACAGCAGGGCTGTCAAACTCAAAGGCTGCCTTGGGCCAAACAAACAAGGTTTGTTTGGCCCAAGGTACAAACTATAGGTGGGCCGCAAAAAAAAATCAATATTAATAGAAACGTAGGTTTATTTACCTAATTGCAGTATATTCAACATAAATATACGCATTTTGTTTAATAATAGCAAAAAAAGAGAATCATTAAAAAAAAATTTAGCGAATTCTTCCTATCTTATTATAATTCTGCGTCGGTTATTTTATTATATATTATTGTGTGCCAATATATTGGCCAGGCCGCAAAAATGTTCGTCGCGGGCCGCGAGTTTGACACCACTGTCGTACAGCATCAAGAATTCTAGTCCTATCCAGATGTTTGTATGATTTTGCCGTAAAATAACCTGGAGTTACATTAAGTTTTTTTAAAACATCAACACACCCTTCATACCCATCATTAAACTGAATTACAGCATCAAATGCACCACATTTTAAAGTTTTAAGACCTACAAAAACTTCTTTAGGCACCCTCTGCCATATAACGCCATTCAAACTTTCATTCGCACTCTGTGTTTTGCCATGCAGACATTTTTTTAGATATATATACATATATATATATATATATATATATATATACATATTAATTACATGATAATAGTCACTCTAACATTTTCTCTATCATTCGCAAGATTTTGACACGATTTTGACATCTACAAGATTTTGACACGAACAACACGATTTCCTATAACGGGAGTCTACTGTACTGAGTTTTAAACGAATATAATATCTTTTGGTGAACGAAATTTCAAATATGAAAGATACCCGAGTGGAAAATTTCTCTCTCTACTACGGAGTACAATTTAAAAAAAAAATAATAAAATTAATCTTTTAATCCAGTCGACAATTAGTGGAAAAAATTTCCCGTAGAATAAACATTGAACTGAGCGAATTTATCATGGATAATACCCACTATCCTTAACTCTAAGACTTTGGTCTTCCCTCTATGAAGTCAGAGAGGGTGGGAGAAGGTACGTTCCCCCATATGTCGCTCTTGTGGAGTGATTGGTCAAAACTGCGGTAGCAACTAGGTAGGACAGACTCCAACCCTTGTGGTGCTATATAAACCGGAGCCGCACACATCAGTCCGAAGTCTATATGGATCTGGACTGAAACCTCCGGCGAGGGGGCATTAGACACAACAACAACAAGTCTTTGATCCGGTATTGATGCTCATCCAAACTCTAAACGAATAGGGGTTTACCCACGTAGAGATCTCTTTCACATTGACAAGCCATTTGTGGAAAGTCATTAAAAAGGCGGTCTCTCAAAGTGGATCATTAAGAACTCGTCTTTTTACTGTGCCCTGTATATTTCCGTTGCAGAAGAGCGTGATAATTTTCACCATGAAATGTATTTTACATACTCCATATATGATTTACAGAATTGGTTGTTCAACTTTTAGGTATGATATAATTGTGCGTATTTATTGCCAGTTACTCTTGAAAATAAAATAATATAGTAATTTAGTAAAAGTAGTTAAAAATACTTCAAAAAGCTGAATAAAATAAAAACAAAGCAAATATTTTCAATAAAATAAAAGTGCAACTAAGGTAAATGCACCTATAATGGGCCATGTCCCTATAATGGGCTACCCTTTAGAAATGTCGAGAAATTAAGGGTCTATTGTTACCTTAGGCAGTGGAAGGGGTGAGGGTCATTGGCTACTACCTACGAGGATCCCTTAGCATTCGAATTCAGTTCATTCCTTTACTTTGTGCGAAGTGTAAGGTGTTTTCTGCTAGAGAGAAGAAAATTTGTGTTTGTTTTGAAGTCTGCTTAAGAAATCTGTTAACGTAAGTGAATTTTTAAAATTTTTTTATTTAAGTACTATAATACCTGTTTATTGGCTTAAACTATTATTCATTACGATAGTATGTATAATTCAAATTGTACAGTGATTAAATGACAAAAAACTTAGATTCCATTGTCAAAATAGCGTGGCCCATCATGGGATCACGAATTGTTACACTGTCCCTGTATTGGGCCAGCCCGTGTACTGGTACAAATTATTTTTTCGGAAATGTCAATATTTGAAACAACATACCAGCTGTAACAAGTAAAGTGGTACATCACCGGCAACATTAACCACAATTTTTAAGTAAATTTAATTTTAGATGTTTAAATTAATAAATTTATATTTCAGTTATATTTCAGCTTTTATATATTTAGTGTAGTTGTACTGTAGTTATAAAATGAATAAACCGGTTTAAAAATACACATCATGCTTTTAGTTCCTTTTCTTTCCTGTTTTATGATATTGTAGAATTGATTTTTGTTCCTTAACAGATTAAATAGATGGCCCATTAATGTTGTGATGGGCGATATTGATGGCCCATTATTGGGTGGCCCATTATGGGTACATCGGATAAAATAATGGCCCATTGCATGGTTAATGATGGCCCATTGCATGGTAAATAATGGTGCATGAGGTTGGTTATTATTTATGTATATATATATTTCTTATGAATGCAGCCAGTGAGCTCCAATTGCTACTACAGATGTAAGACAGTTATTAAAATGGCAGGTAAAAATTTGGAGCAGTTTGCTTTATCTATAGCTGTGAAAATTCAGATTTACCTCAATTTTTCTCTTAACAGACCCATTACTGGTGCGTTTACCTTATGTCAATAAGTAATGATATAAATGTAATAAATATATTATTAATAGAAAAGTTAATCAATTAGCTTTAATAATTAATTAACTGACTAAATATATTATATTTTTTAATAAAAATGTATGAATTAACATTTAAAACTGAGTAATTAATAAAAATAATAATAATAATAATAAAGTAGTATAAAACAGAAGTAAAATAAAGGTATATTTTAATGAAATATGTATATTCTTGCATGCATATATATATTTTATATATATATATATATGTATACAGTGTGTCCATAATTAAACTTTCCTACTTTAAAGTCGTCTACAGTTGAAACTATTGTTCAGAAAGTTATGAAATTTTGTGTAGGACATATTGAGGGGATGGAAATTTGTTTGAGCAAATAAAAAAAATTAGTTCAAAATTTCCCCACCAGAGGGCATTTTTGAGGAATTACACATTTAGCCAATAGTTACTATAGTTAAAAATATTTATTACAACAAGACATGTTCAACATGACGGCCATCATTTTCAGTTACCATTTGAAATCATAAGATAGAATGTTCTACAGTTGACCGCAGTCTGTCCGGGGAAATGCTGAGAACATGTCGTGAAATGCAGTCTTTCAGATCAGGTATAGTTCTTGGTTTATCAAGACTGACTAGATGTGTCACATTCCCCCAAAGCCAAAAGTCGCATGGGTTGAGGTCTGGGGAGTCCCCAGACCTCAACCCAGTGGGCTCCCCAGTGGGGAGCTCGATCTGGTAATCGTAACGATGACATTCTGATTAGCAATAGCATGCACGCTGAAAACAAAATCTCCATGAAAGTTTCTAGGTTTTAAAACAGCTTCTGCTCTACATCTCCCACAATTACCATCCACTATATAAATTCTCCAGGCGTGCTTTCACACTGAATTTCTCGTTTGCCAGTTCCCCTGATCATCATGCTGGTGATGTACTGGATCCCAGGAGCCTTCTTTACCGCCGTCGACATGTACGGAAGACCCTCGTGGGTGCTGAAGTTCAAAATCCCAGATCCGAGCCCTACACACTACCCAGTAAGTAGCACACATTGCTTCTTGTATTGTATCGGGACCCAACTTCTGGACAGCATACGAGTAAATATGCTTGAACATTTCCATTGTATTCATTAGTGAGAACCATTTAAACCAGTATTAATTTCCCCCCTAAAATACGATATGCTTCACCTTGGGTAGAAAGAAGTGATTGAATTACACTTCATTGTGCATAACACTTGAGATTAGTGAATTGGATCTTAATACTCAAGTATGATCGTTAATATTTACTTTTATTCTTATCGTTAATAATAGGGATAGTATAAAAATTATAAAATAAATTAAAAATGACTTTGCATCAACGGGGCATTTATGTACGGTAATATTTGAAATTCAAATTGAGTATATTAAAAATTACGTGCACATATATATATATATATATATATATATATATATATATATATATATATATATATATATATATATATATATATATATATATATATATATATATATATATATATTCCTTTCTTTTCTAAAAAAATAGGTGGGTATACTGTGTTTTCTCAAATAAAGGTGGGTATTTTTAGTACCATGTTTTTACACGTCATGTAACAAGGGAACAAGTGTGTGACAAGAATGTATCGGCTAAAATCTGGATCTAAAATAATCTAGTAGGTTGTAACCTACCAGCATGGCTTCATGATAAGAGCAAACGAAAAATCATTTCTGAAACAAACAATTTTCAAGGATTCAATATAAGTACACTACATTTGGCAGTAAGCTTCATTTTCAACCAATATCAAAAAGCAATTACAGCCTATAACCCAACAATACCGAACAAAACTCGCCACTGAAAAAGATCCGTTTAAAGGCTCAGGCAATGATCTCTCGTCCAATAAACACCTTGCCAACCTTGGCTAACAACTTTGTCTTTGCTTTTATCTAGCACATCCTATCTCTTGTTACGTTGCGAATGTATAATGAAAGAGAAAGAAAAACTAACTTTTTTTTTCTAGCGGCTGACGCCGGCTAAGCTGCGACAGTTGGTGTACCAGGTACTGGTCAATCAAACCGTGGTAGCAGTGCCTGTCATCTATCTTTGTTACCTCACCAAGCGCTTCCTTGGCTACGACAACGGGCTACGTGTTCCGAAAATACAGCTCTTGGTCTTCAACTTTGCAATTCAAGTTCTCATGGAAGAGATCTTCTTCTACTATTCCCACAGGTAGGTAAAGTAGAAAAGAAAGCTGTTAGATTGTGAATATTTAGTGACCCTTCGTCCTAGTGGTTGCAATAATAAGTAATCAAATACAGTTTGAGACAAACAGATATTGAATAATGCCAAAGAATATTCCCCCCCCCCCCATTAGCTAATTAAGCTACTGGTAAACTGTCAGTAACCGAACTATGTGGTAACGGGGTCGGCCGGACGATGACCGAATGGCCAGGGTGCTAGTCTTCGGAACGAGAGTCGACTGGTCCAATCCCGTGATAAGGACAGGAATTTGCAGCCGTTCGGAATCAGCTCTGAACTGTAGTATCCTCGTATAGAAGACGGTTACTGTGGCGCTCCGAGCCAATTAACAAACCAGCCAACTGGTCATGGCAGTCTTTAATATATATACAGTGGACGCTCGTTAATTCGAACTCAAAGGTTCTCACAAAAAAGTTCGAATTATCCGAAGTTTGAATTATCCGATGTTAAGAGAAAATATATAACTTTCAATGTGTATCACTGAAGAAGAAACTCTCCTAGTATGTAGGACTTTCAGATACCCGATTCAGGACCCCGGAAAATATATTATACTATGTTATCTAAAGTTAAACATATTAAAAAGCAATACAGACTTACCTTTATCATAAAATTAAGCAGAAGATATGCAGTATAAAGTAAACTTTTATTAAAAATATGAATTACACTTTGGGGAAAAACTGTAAAATGGATGTTTGGTTCTGTTTATGATACTTACATTGTTCAGCCAGCTTCTCGATTTGAAATAAACATTTCAATTCATTTTCAGGGGAAGGTTCCATCTGAATAAATGCTTTCAGAGTTTTAATAGAGTCCATTATGGCTTTGTCCATTATGGCTGCATTAAAGATATCTTTCGGCAGGTAAGTAGAGAAAAGCCGTGGCAGTTTCCTATTAGTGCATACGTCTCGTTTACATGAGCTTTGGCCACATACAGTTTGATAAGAAATATTGTACCTTGACTTAAATCGAGAAAGCCATCCATCACTGCATTTAAAATCTTCAATACCCATTCGACTTGCCAATTCATCAGCCTTCGTCAGCACTAGGGGTCCATTTATCGGAAAATTTCGAGATCTAACATCCTGGAACCATAGCAGTAGAGCTTTTTCTAGAACTTCTTGGGACGCATTTCCCATGCGTTTCCTTCCTCTGGCAAATTTTGATTTTTCCCATGAATCTAAAATTGACTCCTTGTTTTTCAAATTAGTTGACAAGGCATTTTTTTAAATTCTATAGTCAGCTGCTAACTTTGTTTTACATTCGCCATTCTCTACTTTCTTTAAAATTTCTACCTTTGTCTCCAAAGTTAGGGTTTTGTACTTTCCACGTGTAGACATCCTGAATTTTTACACGTTCACACCACACAATGAGGAAGAAAAACTAAACCACATTAACTTGTCTGCACTGCAGTTATAACTGACGCAGCTCCCTAGAATCTGTAGTAAAGACTAGTTTTTCTGAAATTCTAAGAAAATCGATCCAAATAAAGGAAAATTGCTTTTTTCGTTTAACACTAATAAGAAGGACAATAGGTACGGTTAATTCCCAATATACGGTGCTCCTTGTATTTCACTGCATTGGAACCGCCATCTTGGTTCCGTCTGCCGTCGCCAATTTGGCGATGGGAGACGGAACCAAGATGGCGGTTCCAATGCAGTGAAATAATATAAATGACAACATGCAGAACTTTCATTGAAAATTTATACAGAAAATGAAAAAATGAAGTTAAATAAGGGCAGTCGATTTTATTTTTTAAAATTTTTGTCGCCCAAGCCGAATTCGTATTTTTGGAACGGGAAAGTCCGAAAAGTCCCAAAAATATGCATTTTTTAAACTCTACGACCACGATAAAGCACAAAAACACACAAATACAAAAAATGAAAGCTGATAAATAATGAGAAATTTATTATGTGTGGGGGGGCTGCCGCCCCCCCAACCCCCCGCTAAAAAAAGTCAGTATATTGCAAATAATTCATTTAAATAGTCGATTTTATTTTTTTAAATTTTTGTCGCCCAAGCAGAACGCGTGTTTTTGGAACGGGAAAGTCCGAAAAGCCCCAAAATTACGCATTTTTTAAACTATACAACCACAGAAAAAGCACAAAAATACACAAATACAAAAAATAATAAGAAATTTGTTATGTGTGGGGGGGCTGCCGCCCCCCCAACCCCCCGCTAATAAGGTCAGTATATTGCAAATAATTCATTTAAATAAATGTAAAATACATCTAGGTTAAATATATCAGCAAGTAAAAAAGTGAAAGTTCTGCATGTTGTCATTTATATTATTTCATGTTAAAATTAAAAAAAAAAAAACCACTTACCGGTTATTCACTTTCGGATTCATCCAATCGTTTCCGTTTTACTGCTTCGATTTTAATTTTGGCCTGATCTTTTTCAGCTGGCCTATAAACTTCCTTCACTGAGTCAATGAAGGAAGCGTACAATTTTGGGACATCGTCCTGATGCAAGCGACGCCACATGAATTCGGAAAGATAAGAATCAAACTGATCCTTAACTTTCCGAACGCCACGTAACGAACGCTTGATGCAGTTCCACATCCCCTCGACCGTATTGGTATGAGCTCCTGTGTCCGGGTCCTTAAATGTCATACTATGATTTACCTTCAGATGCACGAAGCCCTCATCCTGAAGACAATCGTACGCCTTCCAGCAATCAGAGATGACAGTAGTTCCCGGACGCACATACTTTCTTAAAACTTCAAGCAAAACAACCTTTCCCCTGTTTTCAACCACTTCCACAAAACACTTATTTGTCCCTCTCTCAACACCCCCAAAAACCCATTCCCCATTAACGCGTTTTCCCCTATTATATTTTCGTTTCGTAAATTTACTTTCATCAATTTCGACGATGATTCCTGGCCCACCAATTATTACACTTTCGCGCACTACACTGTCAACACAAACCCCCCTACAAAAATTCATCCAATCGGTAACGGTGTTTTTGGATACCCCCAATTCGTCTGTAATCCAAGAACACGGCGTTTTTTTTACCCATAAATAAGTTAATTTTAAAACCGTAATTAAATCCAATTTACTCTCTTCGAACCAGGAGCCACATCTAATCGATCTTTTAAAGTGATGTTCCTCCCCACCACCCCGAACACGACAAACCCAAGAAAACCCATCATTAACGTCTTTTCTTTCAGTTAAATTCATTTTTAAATTACAATTTGGACAATAATAAACATTAGCGATTAACCCAATATACATACAATATTCAATTACAGTTCTCTTACCCGCTTTTTGAATATCCCTAAAGAAATCCAAATTCACTCTCTCATTCACAAAAGAAGCCATACCTAGCAAAGAAATGTACGTCCGAGCGTTGGAACTGCAAATCCCAAAAAGGATTTTCAACGGATTAATTTCTTTGAAACAGGTGCGGTTTAAAAATCCAGATTAAACTGGTCTACCGGTAAAACACAGGCCCTGATTGGCCATTAATTATTCAAAGAGGAAGTGATATATACAGTAAACTTAAACGGGCTTAAAAGCATTTAACAAACAGAAACCACATTTGGCATTTTATCGTCAAAAATCTTAAAAATTTGGTAAAAATCTAAAAAACATCGCCAAAAAATATCGCCATCTTATTCAAATCGGGAGCAATAAATGGTTACCTTAAAAGCATAAAACAAACACAAACCACATTTGGCGTTTCATCACCAAATTGGCAAAAATCTAAAAAAAGTATCGCCAAGCCGCGGCACCGTGTATTGGGAATGAGCCATAGGGGTTGGGGGGGGTTCTAACGTTTAGCGGACATGCAATAGTCTAGGAATGCAAGCATGTGCCTCTTTACACAGAAAAGAAATTTTGACACGCAAAATATTAAATACAGTGTGTATTTTCTCCATTAAACGAGGAAAAATAATTTTTTTTGTCAAATTTTTAGTTCGAATTAACCGAAGTGATAAAAATTTAGTTCGAATTAATGAGATATTTTTAACATTAACTCCAATACAAGTTTTTTGGGGCCTTTGGATTAGTTCGAATTAACCGAAAGTTCGAATTAACCGAGTTCGAATTAACGAGCGTCCACTGTATATATATATTTTTAAATTTTTTTATAAAAAAGGCAGGGAGACCTTAAGTTTTTCTTCGATATCATTTATCCTCTAAAATTTTACTTTTATGCTCACACACTTTCCGATCTTTGAGGAAATGCAGGTAAATTATCTATCTTGTCTCCTAAGCTCTTACTCAATGCTTCAGTGGTTGAAATTTAACATCCATGCAACTGCAATCGCTCATTCATAACAGACCGTTTAGACAGTTAACCACAATATATTGTGTGGATAACAGTTGCACAGCATCAATAGACATTTATAGTACCTGGAGATTTATTGCGACAGCGCAGTGCAATCATGACGCGATCATGACGTCAGATTACCCCTAATCCATAGGCTCTTACCTAATCACCAGCATCATTGACTTGTAATAGTAACGAATACTAACAGAAGGAAATAGAACGCCGAATTCGCTTCCGACTTAGTAAGTCCTCCATAAAGAACACTAAAATTACTCTGGATGAGGCTTTTATTGGGGAATGGAGACAAATTCCAACGTACACATGCTAGAAATTGGTCGAAAGCATGCCTAAATGAGGGGAGGCAGTCACTGCCGCCAAAGATGGTTCAAGAATACTTTTTTTTAAAAATAGATACACTTTCCTCTTCCTATGTGTACGATTGATTTTGGTAAGATAAATCATATATACACTGCTCAAAACAATTAGGGAGCACATGGTTTTAATGAAATTACGCAAATACTTACAACGATAAGTAACATAAAATAAACTATCCATAATTTAAAGCCTGGCAGGAAACAGAAGAAGAAAACTTCATATGCAAATCAAAGTTCATGACGTCAAAAACCAGAAAAAGAACATAAGGGCGGAAATCGGGATGTTGCCGAAACGTCTGTTTCACTGCCTTAACTGTGAAATTCGACTGCTCAGTTATTCTTTTTGAGAAAAGGTGACTTGAAAATGTCTCAACAACGTGATTTACCGGAATCCTTGGCATGGCGTATTATAGGCAGACTTTAATCCGGGCAAGCACAACGTAGTGTCGCGGACGCTGTTGGAATCGCCAGAAGTGTCGTTGCAAGGCTGTGGAATCGATTCCAAGAAACAGGGAATGTTAGACGCCGACCAGGGCAAGGTCGGTCACGCGCCACTACAGCAACTGAGGACCGGTATATACTGTTAACAGCTCGTCGAAACAGAACAGACAATGCTACTCAGCTGCAAAGACAGTTGCTCTTGGCAACAGGACGAAGGGTGTCCAGCCAAACAGTACGTAATAGGTTTCATCAGGGAGGTATCTATGCACGTAGGCCAATGGTCTGCATTCCGTTGACCTCACGCCACCGTGCGGCACGAAGAAAATGGACTGCTGAACATCGAGATTGGGAGCAACATGATTGGAGCCAAGTGCTGTTTACAGACGAGTCCCGATTCAGTCTGGAGTGTGACACCCGACGTGTTTTGGTATGGAGGGAAAGGGGACTCGAAATAACCCCACATTCGTTCGTGAAAGGTCACAATACAGACGAGCTGGTTTTATGGTATGGGGTGGAATCAGAATAGGTGGACGTACGGACCTGCATATCATTCGAAATGGTACTTTGACGGCCCGAAGGTATGCAGACGAGATACTGAGACCTCATGTCATATCTTACGCTGCAGCCATTGGAGATTCCTTTGTTTTCCAGCATGATAATGCTGGAAAACAAAGGAATAGTCTCTTTTAAACAATAAAAACCGTCGTTTAGCATTGCACCTAACATTATACAAAAGTTTGTCTTTACTGGATTCAATTTCCGTTCTAGTCTGCCCGACACAAGTCAAAGTTCACTCGAAGCGAGGCTAAAGCTACGTCAGCAGCATGACGTCACAGGAGAACACATTACTGAAGAATGGGGTGAAGGCAGGCGGCTCTCTACAACTCGGCCATGCCTGCCTCTTGGCAGGTCCTCCTGACGACGGGAAATAACATCTGAAAAAACAAAAAACAAAGCAAAGCAAGCAAAGAACACAAAGGAATGTTACTATAATCATAGATAGATCTTGATGATCTTCTTAAAACACAACTGGTACATTTTTTCTTTCTTCTTAAGATTTCTTACGTTAAATTTATACGTCTTTCACAATAACATCTTTTCTTTATACGTCGTTGAAGTGGTACGTCTTAAAAATTATACGTCGTTAGTATAATAAGTCTTTTAAAATTCTACGTCTTTTCTATTTTCTTCTTGAATTTATACGTCTTTGAGAATTTAAATTCTTCTTCCGTCTTTAAAGTCAAACTAAATTAAAACTTTTCATTGTCTCCGGGTAAAAACCATGGTTAGATGAATTCAGCACAGGTGGTAGTGTGAGTAGGTCCTTTATGATACACTTCCTTAACCACATCGTATGTATTACCACCTTTGATCTTTGTAATCTTATAGGGTTCGAAGTACATATGTTTGAGTTTTAGGTGTGGTCTTAACTTTACTCGCTTGATCGCAACCAGATCACCGACGCTGTAGGGTCGCCGCTGTCGTCTTCGTAGGTTATATGACCTTTTGTTTTCTTTCTGAATTTTGAAGATTTGTTTTCTGGCGTTTTTACGGAGTTCATCTTGCTGGGTCTCAAAGTCAGCACGAAATTCGGTTTCAATCTCGACTTTCTATGGCATTCATTTCATGCTCAATATTTATTCTTTCTGGTATTAGCTCTAGGGTATCTTGATCAAATCCTACACATCTTTCAATTTCAAAAGTCATCTCAGGGCTATCTAGATTATTATCCATGGGGCTTTCAACATGTACAATGTCCACAATGTTGTCATCATATGGATTTTTCTTAAAAGTATCAGTATCCTGTTCAGTATCTACATTTAATTTTTCTTCAACAATAGCATCAGTCTTTATCTCAATATCTTCTGTAACATCAGTAACAGCACTGTTCTCAGACACAGTTGTAGTAATGCTCGGTTCAGAAACATCAGTACTGCTTTCAGGTTGTATCTCAATATTAGTATCACAGTCAAGCTCAATATTACACTCAGGTTCAATATCAATTTCAGATACATGGTCATTTAAGATTGGTAAAACAGATACGATATTTACATATACATTATTTTGAGGTCTAATTTTAACTATAATTCCATCTTCATTAATTAAAACTGCACCTTGCAGGAGCACATTTAAACCAATTATTGCATCATAAGGTAAACAATAATCTTTTATTACACATATATCAGCTGTACACTTAAAATAATCAATCATAATTTCACTAGAAAAAGATCCCAATGGTTTAACTAAACATTTCCCAATATCTGTCACAGTTGAATTTACCGGGTATAATTTATTAATATTTAATTTTTTATAAATTGATTTTCGAAGTAATGTAACTGGACTTCCAGTATCAATCAGACCATTTAATTTTGTATTATTGATTTCAACAGTTTAGTTCATGTTCGAAACGACATTAATACATAAAGAGTTTACTTCGGGTTTAGTTTCTGATGTGCATTCTGACGCCCTGTGGCCAAACAGCTCGCATTTAAAGCACTTTAGCCCTTTAAATCTGCGTTCACAAAATTTTGATATATGATTTCCAGATCCACAGTTAAAATAAATTTTACGATTGCGAAATTCAGAATGATTAGGATTAAATTTCACTTCTTTAACATTACCAGTTTCGGTTTCATATTTCGGTTCAACTCTTCCAAAATTAGACTTAACAGGGGAAATAGCATGATTGTTATCAAATCTTGTTCACGTTTTTTCAAAGTTACTTCTGTTTTGCATAGAACCAACTGTCGCCCTCGTTCTTTCATTAAATTCTGAGCGGCTTTTAATTCGTTGTCTATCCTCACACAATTTCTGATACAAGGTTAAATTTTCTTTAAATTCAACTAAATTTCTAGATTTATAGAGCACGTAATTATTTGTTGGTGAATCCTGTATACCATTTATTATATAATGAATTAAAGCTGCATCTTCGACGTTACCTTTAATCGCGATCTCTTTCATCACATAAAAATATTCTTGAAACGATTCATTAAATTTCAACTTTCTTTTATTTAACATCATATAAATATCCGCACTATTATATTTATCTCCAAACTCTTCTGTTAACAGTACTTTCAATTTATCCCATGAGTTAACATTACATTCTGTAAAAATAATTTTGCAATACCACTTAAAGATTTTTTAGCAAAAATGAGTTTCTGGATATCATTCCATGATAATAATGTAGCGGTTTCCTCAAAATCAGAAATCCAATTTTCTACGGAGTAATTATCATCAGCACTAAAATGCTTAATTGTACCCTCTACATCACGGAAACTAAGGCCGTCCGCACACGGAGCGACTCACAGGAAACTCAACTGGTTAGCGACTGAAATTGCTTATCTGTTGCAAACTCGTTAGTGATGCGGCTCCGCACACGGGCCGACTCAAAAGTGATTCAAATCAATATTTTGCGACCTGTCATGGAAGGAAGAACATCATTATTCCGGGCATTATTTTTAGTTAAATTATTATCAGAAATTAATTTATTTTAAAAAATCGCCACAATAGATTGTCTTTGTCAATCGTTTAAAAATGGACTGTATATAGGGACGCACATATTCCATACAACAAAAAACGTTAGAATTTCATTTCATCGCTAGGCAGAAGTCACGTGACTCGTGTTCGTCATTTGGCAGCTTGCCAAAAGAGCGGCTGTAACATATATTGTGTAATAACACGCACAACGCAAGAGAAACTGGTGACTGAAGTTGCTAGCGACTCGACACGTTGAGTTGCCTGCGACTGATTACAAACGCGTTGCTGACGGGTTTGTAACCAGTTGCGCCGTGTGCGTGGCTCCATTCAATTACATAGGTTACGACTCATCACGGACTGGTTTGTGATTGGAGTCGGTTATCAGTTTCTTTTGAGTTGCTCCGTGTGCGGACGGCCTAATCGTTACTTTTTTAAAGTTTGAAACTGACCTAACGTTTGAAAGATTTAATTCACTAGTAGTTTCTGTTTCACAAGAGACTTCCGTTACTTCTTTTAAGTTTGAAACTGACCCAACGTTTGAAAAATTTAATCCACTGGTAGTTTCTGCTTCACAAGAGACTTCTTCGTCAGTTTCATCAACGTCAACAGAACTAGAGCATAGCAATTTTAAATCCTTTTAATTTGCAACAACACGCTCAACAAGTTCATTTGGTTTGTGTGACGTTTAGTTCTTTTGTATTAGAGACTTCAGGCGTTGAACAACATAAACATTTATTCAGGATTAGAAAATAAAATATTTATCACAAGAGACTGAGATGTCCTACTCGACGATCTAAGGAGATGCCCTACTCGGCGATCCCAGCGACGTAAAATTGTACATAACAGGTTCCTTGTCCTAAATACAACCTAAAACCGTATTCCATCTTATAGACTAAAAATATATAGAAGTTGCCATCTTCAGTTATTGTAAAATACTACGAATACAAAATATAAAATCACGCGAATAAAACAAAATATAATATAACGCGTGCAAATAATCTCAGGTGCAGTAATCTAGCAAATATTATAATACGTCATACTGGTGGGCTGAATTTCAAACATCACAGTTTGCCTTCATCTTTTAAATTTAGTAAATTACAAACAGTAATGAGATTATTCACAGTAAAATTATCAGTTACATATTTAATTTTATCTTTATACTCTTTTGAATTAACATTCTAATTAAATCCTGGAAATTTTCATAGTCTTTCTCTATTCTTTCTATCACCTGGATCATTTTCAAAAATAAGTCTCTGCAATAATCTTTTGGCATTGGCAGAAAAGAAAGTTAAATTGTTTTTCATACGCGAAACTTCACCTATCGTAGCCATTTTGAAATCACAAAGTAAAAATCAGTTAATAAAACAAAATCACTCACGTTTAAATTCTCTGCAAATCAGCAACTTGGTGATCACAGTAGTCCAATGGAGCACAAGTTCTGAAAAAAATCTTCATTAAACTTCTTCGAACGTCTTTAAACACTTCTTGTTTCGTCGTAAAAACAAAATTCGTCTTCATTCAACTTCTTTTATTTCGATACCACTATCGATGCACATTGTCACTATCACAGTTAGTTCATCAAGTCATCACCAATGTTCATCATTAGAAGTTCACGTCCCCTTTCAAATCCGAATTCACAGTATCGCATGAAACATGCAAATAACATGAAATTTACAACATGCATTAGCGGAGGTGAGATATGCAAATGATTAGAATTTCAGCGTAGACGCACATCACGCGCGCCTGTGGCGCCACTTCAAAGCGCTATTTAAGGCTTGGAGATTTCGACGATTTCAAGTTCGGCAATTGTGTTTTTCTTGTGTTTTTTTCAAAAAAACGATCAATTATGCCTCGTCGAAAACAGCGATCATCTTTTCATCAAGTATCCGAGTTCGACAGAGGAAGGATAGTGGCCTACCGAGATTGTGGATTATCTTTCAGGGAAATCGGCAGTCGTGTTGGACGAAACCAAACAACTGTAATGCGGATATGTGATCTTTGGATGCAGGAGGGTACGACGGACCGGCGTGTTCGATCGCATCCACCTCAGCGCACCACTTCACGTGATGACAGACAAATTGTGCGCATGGCAGTGACAGATCGCTCAGTCACATCCCGAACCATAGCACAGCACATGCAGTCTGTATCGCATCATCCAGTGTCTGCGCGTACCATTCGACGCCGTTTACAGCAGAGTGGTCTGTCCGCAAGACGTCCATTGCTTTGTCTACCCTTGTCGTAGAACCACAGACGTCTCCGCCGCCAATGGTGCGATGACAGAAGGATGTGGACGGCAGAATGGAATGAAATTGTCTTTACTGACAAGTCACGCTTCTGTCTGCAACACCACGATGGTCGCATTCGAGTCTCGAGACACCGTGAAGAGAGGATGCTGAACAGCTGCATTATGCACCGCCACACTGGTCCCGCACCGGGTATTATGGTATGGGGCGGTATTGGATATCACTCTCGCACACCTCTAGTACGCATTGCCGGTACTTTAAACAGCCAGCGCTACATCTCCGAGGTGTTGGAGCCAGTTGTCCTTCCTTACCTTCAGGGCTTGCCCACAGCCATATTTCAGCAGGATAATGCGTGACCACACGTGGCACACATTGTCCAACGGTTCTTCGTCAATCGCCAGATTGAATTGCTTACCTGGCCGCCTCGCTCTCCGGATCTTTCACCGATAGAAAACATGTGGTCCATGGTTGCTCTACGATTGACCCAGATTCCATCCCCAGCTGCCACAGCAGATCAACTTTGGCAACGTGTGGTAGCTGCTTGGTCTGCTGTACCCTAAGAACTCATCCAAAGTCTCTTTGAATCTATGCCGAGGCGTGTGGCAGCGGTGATCTCCAACAATGGCGGCTACTCTGGCTACAGATTTTGGCAGGAACCACACTTCACAGAAGTCTATAAATTTAATCATTTGATACTTGGTCAACATGTTATCTACAAAATAAATTTTGTTGTGATATCTCTTGTCTTTCTTGGTGTTGCAACTTGGGTGGCCAGCAGTGTATATATATATATATATATATATATATATATATATATATATATATATAGATGGATGGATGGATGGATGGATCATTTGTAGATCTGTACTCTCACTGTGCAGTCTTTTGAAGGAATTGAGCTTTTGTACCTCCAGTAAAAGTTTAATCCCTGATATAGCTCCATCTTTATGCATAATTGATCGTAGCCGACGATCTTTACTTTTCCCAAGTACTCATGCATTAATATTGCGATAATAATTGTATCTGTAACATAAAGTCGTGACTTCTTATTCCCTAGACTTCTCCACCATCCCCTTTTCTACAAAAAGTGCCACAAGAAGCATCATGAATGGATCTCACCGGTCGGCGTAAGCGCTATCTACTGCCATCCTGTAGAGCACGTGATGTCCAACGTAGTGCCTACCTTTGCCGGATCTGTGGTGGCCGGTACCCATGTGACTTCCCTCTGGATATGGCTGATATTTGCAACAGCTTACGGGGTGATTGTGCACTCCGGCTACCACCTACCTTTGACGCCGACGCCAGAATTTCACCATTACCATCACCTTAAGTAAGTTGACGAATACTGCTGTAAAACAATAAAACCTGTCATGGAATTCTAATACTTATGGGGGGGGGGGAAGCTTCAAAGCGGGTCGTAGACTATCGAGAGACCTCCCTCAAAAAAGGGACTGGAGGGAAAGGTGAGTAAAGGGTGATAGTTTACCAAATGCTGAATTTCCGGATGGAGTTTTTGATACAGAGATACATAATATACGTTTCCATCCTGTCTGGCATGGAGGAATATGCAACAAGTAGAATAACGTTGCATTCAGAGGTGCAACCACGAGATGGTAGGTTAATATCAATCTTCCTTCGTGAGCATGAAAATCAGTGGAAAAAGAAGATCATTCCGATATAAGTTTACATCAAAACCCACCAGAAACGAAAATTTCTCCTTGGAAAACGAATGATCAATGGTAGTCAACATGACGATCCTTTCCAGATAATTACATATTTTTCCCACTCTAGTTGAGATCAGTTATTTTCCTCTTCCAAACATTAAAAAAAAGTGAAGGCTGTAAGAATTAATTCAGTGAATATTATTCTAATTGGTGGTCACCTGGAGCACTTTGTTTAAATCATTTAAATCATAAATGCTGTCTTAGAAATCGCAACGTTTTGTTACCATTATGTTTGTGAAAATCTGCTTAAGCTTGCCTCTGCTAATTGTATAGGTTTTTATTTCACACATTTTTGCTTTTGTTTGTAGGTTCAATGAAAACTTTGGCGTTGCTGGTCTCTTGGACTGGCTACATGGCACTGACAAGAACTTCAGAAAATCACAGATGTATGCCAGGAATAAAGTGCTCCTCGCTTTGAAACCACTGTAGAAGGAGGATTTTAACCAGCCCCAATACGCATACGAAGATTTTATGCCTTTGCTAGAAATCTATAGCTTAAAACTGCTATGTACTCTCAACAACAACAAAAAATTAGCAAATCGAACCGACGCTTGTTTCTGACTCTTGTGGTGGGAGGAGGACAGTTGG
The DNA here is from genome assembly GCA_907164885.2 of Dolomedes plantarius. NCBI lineage: Eukaryota > Metazoa > Arthropoda > Arachnida > Araneae > Dolomedidae > Dolomedes > Dolomedes plantarius. The sequence goes on along the minus strand of OU015490.1, from coordinate 8,974,409 downwards.
AGAATTCCACCACCCATTAGAACTGGTATTTTGCAGGATTATAATGCTTATTTTTCCATAGGGGTGAAGAAGCTCCGATCATCTAACATTTCTGAATAAGACACCCAAGCGGAACAGCTGGGTTGCGGACAGTGGGAAACGATGTCAACTTCCATCATAAATGCCGAGTAAATAGCCAGTAGTAGCCAGTAGTGGTACGTCAAAAATCAAAAGCTCTGCCCAGGCTGATTGTGAGTTATAACGAGGCTCAGACCTACGATCGCTCTGGCCCTAAGTGTAAAAGTAATATTAAGACCGACTTCACTAAACCAACGGTAAATTTAAAAAAAATTTAATTTAGCGGGCTTATATTGTTTGTTTCAACGGGAACGCAAATCTGTCAACCTCTTGACATACGAATTAAATGAATTTCGATGGGGCCAAAAAATACTACTTATTTTTCAACTTAACGTTTGTGAGAGCTTCACAAAGAACATTATATTTATACCTGCTAAAATATCATAAGATAATATCATAATTCAATACTATTAAAAAGAATTAATATTCATTCAATTTAATTATCCTCAAAACGAAGAAAATGTGATCTAGCCTAGAAACATTTGCAATGCATAGTTTTTGAAAATATCGGTGTCCTCAGTATTGCTCTTGCTGACCGGTGAATTTTAGATTTAAAAAAAAATACTTGCGACATTATGAGGAAAAATATGCTTTGATTTCCTCACTTGTAACTGGAAACCACTCCTGGTACTTTCTCGGGCTCTGGTCTTTTATCATTTGATTTCCGGGCTGAGGTACGATACTCGTACCATTGAGGCAGGATCTTGGCGAGATTTCGCACCGAAATGTCAAATGTGGCGTTTTCTTCCTTAGGTTCTTCAATCTATTTCTTAGTGAGGCTTATACGTCGAAGGCTTGCAAGATGCTTTATTTGCATAGCAGTGAAAATAAATGCACTGGCGGGGAATATCACCCATTTATTTTAAGTGTTTCAGTGTATTTCAATTTTTAGATTTTTGAGGATGTTATACAACAGCACTCGCACTAAACTCTGGGCATTATTTTTCGTTCAAGTTGTGTAGGAATAAATATAGATGAAAGAAGACTTCCGAAATGTCGAAAACTAATGAAAACAAATTAAATAAATAAACGTTCGCCAGAAAATCGGATAGATAATTCCTCCGAATTATATGTAGTAGCTGCTCGAGGATCCAACATGTCCAGAATGTGGTATTTGTGTTCATACGTATATATGCAGTAGTGGTCACAACTTAATTGATACAAATTTATGTCAGCCTATTCATGCCGTTGTGTGGCATCTTCTAATACCCCATTTACCTCTCTTACGTCTCTTTTCCCCTCTTAAAGCTGCTGTGTACTAACCCTTTTGGATTCACTCACCTCCATGTTAACCTATAGAGAAAATGTGTCTACTATTTACTGCTACATAAATGCTAATATTCCAATAAAAATGGTATATTCAGATAGCCTGAACTCTTCTGCACCTTGCAACAGGATTCATTTTGTAAATTTCGACTACCAGAGGAATTTAAGAGCGTTTAAAACACACTACACCAGATTTTTTCCCCCGAATAATTTAAATTTAAAAATAATATTTGCATTTTTTAAAACGAAAAATGCCCCAATTTTTAAAATTTCTTTTTCTATTACGGAGTACAATAATAATAAAAAAAATTATTCAATCCAAATCGGCAATCCTTGGACACATTTTCTCCACAAGTTAACACTGACGTGAGCGAATCCAATAGGGTTAGTACACAGCAGCCTTAAGTGATTTTTTTTCTTTTTCTTTTTTAAACCTGAAAGTGGCTATGAATTCTATCAAAAACTTCTAAGAAAATGAAGACAGCTTATAAACAAATACAATCTAATAAACGAATTTTGAATAAAATTGCTTCTCTGACGAAACGCATGAATTAGCGTATGGATTTATATGCCGGCAAAGTTGTAGTTCATAAAAAGCCACCTCCCCCTCCAACGCCTACTAATCCGGCTTGTGCTGTACTTCTCACTTCCACGAATGAAGCCGAATTATAATTGGTCTCTTGTACGCTCTAATCCAATTCCAAATGTTGTTGATTCTTACTCTCTACCTTAAGGAATGGGTAGCTATGTTTTAATTGTTCAAAATGCTCCTAATCCAATCCTTACACCTAAGTCATCTTGAATTTAATGTTTTGTTCGCATTTATCTGGCATATGTTAAATATTTAATTTTATCGTTAACTACTTTGTACCTGTATGTAAATATTTGATACTCCAGAATATTTTATTGAAAGTATTTTATGAAAAGACCATAAAAGGCTTTTTACGCGTATATGAAATAAGCAGTTTAAATTCCATCATTTAGTATGACTGCAGATTTTGTTATCCACTTACTTTTTCTATAAAAATATTTTTTTCAATTTGTTTAAGTTTTACTGTTTTATACGTGACGCATCCAGAAAGTAAGACCCGATTGGGTGTAAAAATATTTAGGAAGAAGCCTCTGAAAGATTTTTATGACCAAATGTTAAAACTTATATTACACGACATTTCTACGTATTCGCCTAATTTACCGAGGAACATCTCGTATCGTGATACTAGCTCTGACGGAAATTAGTTGTGTTTTTCAAGTGTAGAGGGCGTTAATCGTCCATGTTTTGATGTATTTTCAACATTGCTTTGTCTTATGTAATTTCTATCGGTGTTCAGTATTCTCTTCGTTTTTGAACCACCGAGTATGGAACGTCCGTTTAATGGACGATAGGATAATGAATAAATATTAACGAGGATTAATGATGGATGTGTTTTTTTAGAATCTGGCCATCCTTTTTGTTATACTAGCTTTTGTATTCCTTCGTGAAGAAACTCACCGCCAACCTATTCAGCCACTCTTGCACAACGTCTTTTGTTTCTTGATCACCCTGTAGACTCTGACAGGCCAAAAATCTCTTCAGGTGGAGAAACAACTGGTAGTCGCTAGGAAATAGGTCGGAACTATGCGGTAGTTGCTCAGAAATGTCCTAGCGAAACTATTCAAGCAATGCACGTATACGGACGGTCGTGTGCGGCCACGCGTTGTCGTGCAAGAGACAAAACTCCAACAGACAGTAACCCACACCGTCGAATCTGAATTGCTCTGCGCAGCTTCTTATGGTGCATATGCATTCGTGCAGAGTTCTCTGCATGCAGACACCCGACTCCTGTCATCACATTAGTCACGGTAACATTAGTCACATTAGTCACGGTAAGCCCCCAAGGTCCCTCGTGTTTCTTGATCTAGTGTCCCCCGCCCCCATTGTCACCATTTGACCCCCGGACCCCGGGTTCTTTGATGTTCTGCATCAACACCGAAAGAGGAGGCGATCCACGCATATACAGAGTACGGAGTGAACATCAGTCACTGGATTCCCCAAGGCATAGCAGAGCAGAGTGCATGAATGCAAACGCAGCATTAAGAGTGACACAGTAGGATTTAACATTTATTTATTTATTTTTTTTATAATGCGGAGGCACTTGTCGTCAAACATTCGCCTATACTACGCCGCAATTTTACTGCCCATTTTATTGTGGGGGCACCATATAGGCGGACAGCATTACCCCCTATGAAGGGACGACACGAACGGAGGCATATTTCGTGGCGTGACACCAGGATTCGATCCGAGCACCCTCAGCACCGAAAACCAGCGCGCTGTACCACTGGGCCGCCACAAGCCCGGATTCAACATTTATGGTCGTACCTTAATGGTCCTACTTTACCATTTATGGCCCTACAGCACGAACATTTTTTTGCGTTCAAAAATCTTTATCACTGACCGTACTTCACAGCTGGCGGGATTTTTGATTTTACTGTTCACTTTTAACTAACACAGCAAAGCGAGAAAACTTTACAGAACAATACAGGGTGTTGCCGAATTCGACCGACAAATTCAGAGGGGTGATAGTAGGCATCAAGACGAGCTATAATCTCATAGGAATGTATGACCGGAAACGCAAACCTGACGCTAGAAGGCGCTGTTTACTTAATCGGACCATACCTCTTACCAACCTCACTGGATGGCCTGAAATATCCCATTTTCCTGGAGGAGGTAGAAAATTCAAAAACAAAACAGAACCACATAGGAATGTATGACCGGAAACGCAATCCTGGTCAACTAGAGGATAAACAAAGATGCAGAAATGTTGACTTTTCATTTCTGCATCTTTGTTTATCCTCTAGCTGATCAGGTTTGCATTTCCGGTCATACATTCCTGTGTGATTAATGCTCGTCTTGATGCCTGCTATTATCCCTCTGAATTTGTTGGTCGAATTCGGCAATACCCTGTATAATTTACAACAAATGAATTACACCAGATCAGGAACCAAATGACGGCAAAGTCGTTACATTAACGTGACCCGCGTAGGATATATGAGCAATCGGTTCTTACTTTCTGGATGCACCTCGTATATTGTGCATATGTGTTTCTTTAATCACTTTTTTTTTGTTAAATATGGCATTAAACTTTTCTCTCACTTCATACGTTTATAACTGAAGAATAAAATATTTCGCACTCCATTATGAAAATAATTTATATTGACAATTACTTTTCTGTCTCATTGCCTATGAAGAGGGAGGTGGGATTTTCTGTAACCGAGAAATGTTATGACAGATATAATTTAATCTTCATTTGAATGGCTGTAGCAATAAACTGTACTGGAGAATTTGAGCCAAATGAGTTCCAATCTATGTGGATATGAAAAATGTTATGAGATTATCCTAATCAGTAACCCAAAAGAATGGTTTTCCAATTTCCTCTGAATCGCACTATTTTTTTATTTTTTTTTATTCGTTGTATTATCCAGAATAAAGGTAAAGGAAGATGATCAGAATGTAGCTCTAATTATGCTCATTTATCTAATTTCATTTTAGTCATCTTGATAATTTTAAGTACTCTATTTTTATAGCTAAAATACACTCTATAACAAACAAAAAAAATCGACTCACCAAGGAGTTGTTCGATTGCGACAAAAAATAGTGGATGTGAAGAACATGGACAGAAAAAAAGCGATTAAAATTTCAGAACAATTGAATGATTTATTTTAAAGTTTGAACGTTACAAAGTGAGGAAGTCAATACGGCGTTGGTCGACCCCTGGCTTGGATGCAAGCTGTCACCCGGCATGGTATAGACTGATAAAGTTCCCGGATGGTGTCTTGCGGTATTTCTTGCCAAATTGTCTCCAACTACCAGGCTAAATCGGCAACATTCCGGGATAGTTGCAATCGCCTTCCCATCACCTCCCAAATGTGGGGTGCTCTACATTGGAACATTGCTGAGGAGAGATCAGACGACCTAGGTGGCCAAGGAAGTGTTCGGTAAGCTTGGAGACAATTCATAGCAACACGCGTCGTATGCAGCCGGGCATTATTTTGTTGAAAAGTAAGTCCGGGGTGGCGCAAGAGGAAAGGCAACAAAATGGGTCTCAGAATGTCGTCTACGTACCGCTGTGCTGTAAGCGTGTCGCTAATGACTTCCAAAGGGGTCCGGCTATCAAAGGAAATGTCACCCCAGACCATAAGTTTGTGGGCCTGTATGGCGTGCGATAGTAAAGGTAGGATCCCCACGCTGTCCTGGACGTCTCCAGACTGTAGCATTGTCTCAATTACTACATGAAATTAATATTTATATAAGTATCTGATGCCCCGTTCCTACCCCTCAACATGTCATCTATCGGCGAACTGTTGATCTAGGCGGTCTCATAAACTCTAGAATCAGAGGCTATAAGGTTCTTGTAATGTGCGGTTCTGACGTTATAGAACGCATAAATCCCAGAGTGGTTCGAGGACTTTTGAGATTTTTGACACTATAGTGACATTTAGAATCCCATAAACTTCGAACACTTACCAGCACTTCAAACGCCAGAAAAATCCCTTTGAATTCTCCGACAGTATAAAAGAAGACCCTAATAGTCCACGAGAGAAGAGATCTGTTTTTGAGTGCCAGAGAGACGGAGCTCTCCCGGTCAGACATGCCTGATAGGTCAGCGCTGTCGTTGAACCCGAAGCCATCCTGAATATCTAACTGTATATATTCTAACTCGCTGTACATACTTGCTTTAAATGTTGTAGTTGTAGTTGTAGTATGTTTAACGTATCGTAGTAAAGTAATTGAAACGAAAGGCTTGTCGTATTATTGACTACGGTACAAGACACGTCCTCGGTGGTCGTCAGCACGCAATTGGAAACGGGACTCGTCACTAAAGACTATACATCCCCAGTCAGCGCATTTCCAAATTGATCGAGTTAAGCACCACCATTATCGGACTTGACGGTGTACAGGCATAAGAGGTAAGCGGTGTAACGGTCGGCGCGAGCGTAGATTCCGCACTCCCAGTTGTCTGTCAATGGTCAAGTTGGACACTTGTGTGCGAGTTACACGTAGGATGGTTGATAGCGACGAATCCGGTGCTGTGACAGCTGATCTGACAATCGCTCTGTCTTCCCGTTCTGTTGTAGTCCTAGGGCGACTTCTGCCAGTATCGTCAAATGGCTGCATCGCTTCCACATTGATTTCAGGCGAGTCTTCGACTTCCCAACCAGCTTCTTTCAATCCGATGACACGACCTCTTTCGAACTCTGAAATGGGCTCGTAATGAGCACGAATCCTTCTACGAGGCATTGTTACAGTCGGCGTAACATATCCGCTGTCGAAATGCAACAGAAATTTTTAACATCTGAGCAGAATAGTGAGATGATTGGAGTCCCTTGACCATGAGGTTTTATCTCCAGTACGCAAGATGTTAAGTAATCAATGATAATGTGCTCAGTAGTTAAAGTTTAAAGGCTAATAAGATAATTAAGAGTGAGATTACATTCAGTTAAAATTAATAATAAAATTAAAGTTAAACACCTTCAAAAATTGAAGAGGGGGGGGGGAATTTAAGCTTAAGTAGTTAACAGGTAATAGTTAATAATTAAAAGATCGAGAATCGCTTCTTGTATACACCTGCTGGATGCGCAGTTCTGATGCGCTAGAGCTCTCGCTATTCATTCGTTGGACACCAAATTTTAATAGTTTGCATGTTCGTTTGAAACGTCTTTGCATACAAAATTAATTCCATTGCAATCGGACAACTTCTTCTTGGTGCGTTTATTATTATTATTATTTTTTTATTATTATTGTTGTTATTATTATTATTATTATTGGTGTGTCTGTGTGTTACAGAGTGTATTTTAGTAGTATCTATAACAAGTTTGAGGAGTCTGTTTAAAAGTTAAAATCCCCAATTCATATTTATGGTCCCATTATACATTGTTACGGGCACGCAGAATTTTTTATAATGCATTTATTTTATAGTACCCTTTGTGATTACACAGCTCACTGAGTGGTTGCATATAAATCAAAATTGGAATCTTTTTATTATTTATTTATTTATTTATTTATTTTTACTGTTTCAATCTCTCAGTTTTAAAGAATATGGAATAAGGGTGCACGTTACATTCAAGTAAATGCGGTGATTTCGAAGTTTCAAATTTAACAAAGCATGAGGGGTATGTTTTCAACAGCACAAATATAATGACTTCTAATCATTTTTACTTCGATGAGCTTTGTGAAGAAAGTGCTTACTCATATTTAGAAGTCAATCACAAATGTCATATTTCCTCATGTGTTTTTATATTTTGCTCCTCTTTTAAACTTTTTCGGTCAATTCACGAAAAGTTTAAGAACTGATTCAAATCATTAGACACTACTTTATCTTCATATATTGCTCATAACATTTCTTTTCTATTTAAATGCAGAATAAGAATACCACAAGTTCTGTAATCTGCAGTATAAAATTTTAAAATATATATATTTGACAGTTGATTTCTTTCTTAAACAGCTTGTTACATCTACTTACATTGGAGTCGCTCATTAGCCCAATCGGTTAAGTCCATTAAACAATAATTACAAGATAAAAAGAACTTTTTATATACCATGCTTTTAAATTTTCTGTTGAATCATATAAACTTGACAATTCTATGTATTAATAAACACTTTTTTAAAAATTTTTTTGATGAATTATCCCATTAACTTGAAAGAAAATGAAGTTAATTGGAAGTTAACTTGCGTTTAACTTTTCGTTCCCGTTCCGGCCAATAGATGGCTGCACCAGTCTACAAAACAAAATTAACTGAAAATGAATTCAATTCTGCTTAAAGATGGCTAAACGTATTAAAATAATGCATTGTCATCGTGTTCTGAGCTATTCTAAAAGTTTCAAATGTCTAGCTAGTCGGGAAGTTAGTTAAAAATCGATTGCAAGATTTGTACCGGACAAACAAACACACACACACACAAACAAAAAAACAAGAAAGCGAGTAAATAAAAACATGGTAAAAAATGGGGAAATGTGGTAAAATAATAGACATTGTTTTTAGAATTCCTCTGAAAATATAACTTCAAAAAAACGTTGTAGAATTATTATTATTTTTTAAAAGCGGAGGCACTTGCTGTCAAACATTCGCCTATGCTATTCCGCAATTTTACTGTCCATTTTATTTTAGATGCTCCATATAGGCGGACAGCATTACCCCTTATGAAGGAACGACACGAACGGACACATTTTTCTTGGCGCGACGTTGGGATTCGATCCGAGCACCCTCAGAACCGAAAACCAGCGTGCTGTACCACAGGGCCGCCCCAAACCCGTATACATTCTAGAATGTATTACTACAGATGTAGCTTTTATCTGACGACATACAAAATCTATTATATCCTTGGAGTCATCGTTATAATTATTACAATTCTGCGTGACTAAGGGACTTATCCGATTTGGCAAGTGAAAAAAAACATCGAATTCAGTCTTCCAATTATTTTTTTACTACAGAAAAAAAATTGAAATACAGGTAGCCCTCGTACAACACGGTATCTTACAATACGGTTTCACTCTAACACGATAGGATAAATTGCGGGAACCCTCGTATAACACTGCAACCTGTAACACGGTTTCGCTCTAACACGATAAATAAATTGCGAAACCCTTTGTTCAGCACTGTACTTCTACAGCACTAGATAACATGATTTTTGTTTAACACATTTAAAAACTAAATTACCTTAAAATAATGACTGGAAGGAATAATGAACTAAGCGTCTTTACATGAAAATGTATAAACACATTATAATTTTTTCATTTATAACTCTATTTAATTACAAGAAGGCCTAAGCTTAGCTGAAAATCTTGAATCATTTTTCTTGAATGCAGAACCTTCCGCTGAAAGAAGCCGAAAATTCAAAGAGGAGCTGCAAAATTATCTGTCTCCATACCGCGATATCTACAATGATCTTGTAAGAACCAGGAAACAATCCAAAATTACAGATTTTTTGAACAGGATAGAACAGGGGTTCCCAAACTCATTTGGCCTACCGCCCCCTTTTCAGAGAAAAAATTACTCACCGCCCCCATGACAATGTACCATTCTATGCGAGTAAACAGAGATACAAAAACAAATTTTCGACCTTTTATGTATTTGTTTTTCTACCTATATAGAACATATGTTGCTGTAAATAAGACACCTTCAAGCTTGAAATTATAAAATTATTCATTAAAATCAACCATAGACACATTCGCATAAGATGGCGAAGGACAATAGTCGTTTGTTAAAAATTACAAATAACAGTAAAACTAACGTCAAGATGAACTTGGTGCATTGCAATCAATTTATTTATATTCGGCTCTATTTTAGTCAGAAGCATTCTTAAATCACCGCGATTAATAATTTGCAGTCGGTTTCTTTTTTTTTAGTTAACAGATTTGTGACCGCACTGAACCCACGTTCCACTAAATATGATGAAGGAAACGCTATTAAGAATTTTTGTACCACAGCCCATAATCCAGGCTAAAGTGTTGGTATCTCGTTTTGCAGCCAGAAATGTTGATAGCTATGTTTAATCCTAAATTTTGTCTCCCAGTGGCTAAGTGGTTAAGGCATCAGCCTACCACGCCAGGCGTGCGGGTTCGATTCCCGCATAAGACTTGGCTGTATTCTGGGGAACCGGTCAGTCTTCCGCCTGCAAATGGAGCCCCGTCTTGAAAGGGGAGCTGCAAACCATCGTCCATCGCCGGTGTCATCGTTTGTCAATAAAGTTCTTCTGTGATTGTGTCATTTGTCTGTTTGTATTTCATATGTACACCGGATTGGGATGTAATGTCGTCATCCTCCAGGGACATTAGCCAAAAAAAATATCTAAATTTTTATCCTTCATTTGTAGATACTTCTATCAGTTCTTGTAATTTTACAGATTCCTCTGAGTTTGATGGTATGTATTTGTATGGTCATTTTAATAATATCTTCAAACCGTTGGTTGAAGTCAGAATGGAGAGCTTCCTCATCATGTTTTTCTACTGCTGATAAATGTGGAAATTGGCTGAATTCCCCTCTTTCTAAATTTGTTTTGTACAGTAGAAGCTTTGCCACGCGGAAATCACAGTTTTTGTTTTTATTAAATTCAGCTCATCGCCTTGGAGTTTTTGATTTGCGTCATTGAATTTACTAAACAAGTCTGTCAAATAGGCTATGTCATTTTTGGAATCTATTAAGTTGACTCGTAAATTATCATCTTTGTTTTCTAAAAACTCTAGCACTGAGTCAAAGAGTTTATAAAATCGATCCAAACAGGCACCTTTTGACAGCCAACGAACTTCTGTATGAAGCAGCAAACGATTGAATTCTTCATCGTTTTCAGTGCAAAGTTGTCCAAACAATCTGTCATTCAATGCGTTGCATCTGATTTTGTTGACTGCTTGAACGACATGCTGCAATGACCTATGCAGGCGTTCATGCAGAATTTTGGCAACTAAATGTTGACGATGAATGACGCAGTGCACGGCAAATACATTCGGAACGCTCTTTTTAAATATGCAAGAAAAACTCCTGTCATCGATGGAGCACCATCAGTAACAACTGATAAGATATTTCTGAGGGGGATTTCTTTTTCATGCATTGGAAGGGATTTTCTTTGAAAAACTCTTCCATTGAATGAAATATTGATTCCCCCTTGTTATCAGTTTGGAACTTTTTTACAAATAATAATTCTTGGTATATTTTTTCTTCTTGTGGGAATCGCACGTATGCTAACAGTGAGGCTTCATTTCCCGGCAAATTTGACTCATCAAGTTGAATTGAGAACTGGGATGTTTTTATTACTCACATAATGAGTCTTCAACAACTTGAGCCATTTCATCAATTCTCCTCTGGACTGTAGTATTGCTCAATGGAATTTTCTTTGTGATTTCAGAAGCTGACTTGTGTAGCATAGTGCGTATTACTTCTATTATAGCCGGTAGAATTAGTTCTTCCCCAATAGTATGCGGTTTTCCTGATTTACCAATCATTAGAGAAATATTATATGAAGAACGCAACGCATCGTCACAACCTTTGGATTCTACTGAGAAGACTTTTTCTACTGTCGGCTTTCTCAAAAAATGTTCATTCTTTGCTTTAAAATAAGATAAGTTTTTATCTTTCTTATCAGCATGTACATTTGTCAAATGTTCTAGTAATCTTGATGGCTCATCGCTTCATTTGATAAAACGTTTTGGCAAATCAGGCACATCGGTAATCTGTTGTTTGCAGGCGACGACAGCTGGCGTTGTCGTCCTGGAAGTAACAAGGGTTCAACCCGTAAAACTGCCACATCGTAGGGAGCACCATGTAATCCAAAATAGTGCAGTAGGCGTCGGCGTTGAGCTTACCATGAATTGGGACCAAGGGTCCCCGTCCATACCAGGAGAAACACCCCCAGACCATAATTCCACCTCCGCCAAACTTTACTGTGGGCACAATGCATTCTGACAGGAGGCGTTCTCCGGGCAAATGCCAGACCCAGATGCTGCCATCCCAACTGTAGAGGGTGAACCTTGATTAGTCGCTCCAGAGAACCCGTTTCCACAGATCTACGGTCCACTTTCGACGTACTATGCACCACATTAACCGAGCAGCGCGGTTGGACTTGTGATCTACGGATTATGGACGGCAACACGACCATGAAAGTCAAGCAGATGTGCTTCCTTACGGATGGTATTCATCGAAACAACACTCCCGGATGCCTGTTGAAACTCCCGGAGAATGTGGGCCATCGGTTGGGTGCGGTTCTTCCGAATTTCTCTGGACAGCAACCGTCAGTCTCTATCTCCCAGTTTCGTGGGTCTGCCGACTCGGGGCACAATCTGACAATCACCGCTCACCATCCACTTCTGAATCGCAAAGGCCACTGTAGATTTCGGGTAATTCAGCTCACTAGATATGTCCCTTAACTAACTAACCAATGGCGCAACAGTCCATAGATATGTCCCTTAAAGATCAGCCATATCTCTGATACCCGACGATTACACCTTTCTCGAAATCAGATAACTCTGCACTTCGTGGCCTCTGCATGCGACTAATGTCAATGTTTTTTCCTACATGGTATTTAACGGCGGAGGGCGTGACGTATATCAGGACCGCAGATATCGTCATTTATACGGTCGTCCAAATACTTTTTGCTAGATAGTGTGTGTGTATATATACATACATATATATATATATATATATATATATATATATATATATATATATATATATATATACAGTAACCACCGCTTATAGTGATCACTGGTTATAAGAATCAACCGTTTATAAGAATCAATATCGCGAAAACAAAAACAAATGAATTATTTCCATGTTAAAATTTTCGCTTTAAAGAATCAGTCCACCGGTTTTAAGAATCAGTTTACACTCTTCGCTTTCCTTTCATTTTTCCAAAAAAGCTACTTAAACCCTCAAAAGACACGAAGTTCTTTTTTTTTTTTTTAAGGAAGATTGATAAGATGGGATGGAATATAGTCGTAAAATTCACCCCTTTCTTTATTAGACATAACATAATAGTTTCCCCTTAAACGCTTTACTACAACACTGTCCTATTAGCTTGACCCGGAGGCAACTTTACCCGTTCGAGTAAATCTTCGTCTGAGACTATAAGTATTGAAAGAGGTATAAACAGCCTTCTGAAAACTTCATTACGTCAAACTACCGTAGAAAACTTTTTCTTGCTCCCATCCTGTAGTTGAAATGTTAAAACTGTTAAGCAGGTATGTTGTAACTTGTAACAAATATTGTATTTTTTTCTTCTCTTACTATAATCATGTGTATCTACTTATAAGTCTAAAAATTAAGTTTTATTTTTAAAACTATAAAAAATAATTTTAATAAAAGATAGTTAATGTAAATTAAAGAGTATTTTATGGTAAATTATCTAATATATGTATATATAGGTGTGTGTGTTCCTGTCCAAAAACCGAAATTTCGGTTATAAGAATCAACCGCTTATAAGAATCAAAAACAGTAATAACAAACGTGATTCTTATAAGCGGAAATCACTGTATATATATATATATATATGTGTGCTTGCATATTCAACTTATTACGACATATGCTACGGATAAACGAAATAGCAAAGCTTGAATGCGTTTTCTAACATTTCTTTTTCTTTTCTTCCTTACTTTTACTAACGAGCAATCGAAAAAAGTAAAATACACTCATGGACAAAAAAATTAGCGCACCAAGAAGGAGTCGTCAAAATGAAACGAAATTTTACATACGTTATGACTACTTTGATATAAGTAAATGATAAGAAAATCAAAGAAAAAGGATAATTTATTTCAGAGAAAAAGGCAAAAGAACGGAGGAGTTAATACTCCGTTGAACCCCCTCTAGCGCGAATGCACGATGCGATACGATCGGGCATTGAGTCATACAAGTTCTGTATGATGTCTTGAGACATTTCGTTCCATATTTGCTGTAACCTTGCCTCTAGTTCGTTAAAACTCGTGGGATGCCCAACTCGTCGTCCCAAATGATCCCAGATATGCTCGATTGAGACAAATCTGGGGATCGGGTAGGCCAAGGAAGGGTAGTAACAGTGCGGAGACAGTCTTGTGACACCCTTGCCGTATGAGACCGAGCATTGTCTTGTTGAAAAATGGCTCCTGGGAGCCGTTGCATGAGTGGCAACACATGTGGTTGCAGGATTTCATGAACATACCGCTGGGCTGTCAGGGTGTCACTGAACAATACTAGGGGTGACCGTGTATTGTAGGCAATGGCACCCCATACCATCACACCAGCTGTGGGAGCGATGTGTCGCTGTACAGCAAAGGCAGGATTGAAGCGTTCACCACGGGCTCTCCACACACGAACACGATTGTCATCACTGCCGAGATTGAATCTGGATTCGTCGCTAAAGACGACGTGGTTCCATTCCGCTGCAGTCCAGTTTCCTCGTGTGCGGCAAAACTCCAAACGGAGGCGTCGATGGGTGGGCGTCAAGGGCAGCACACGTAATGGGCGCCGCGATACCAACTGTCCTTCAGCCAGGCGCCTTCGTATGGTTCGAGAAGACACAGAGGCCCCTAGTGAAGGTGCTACCTGTGAATGGATGGCGGCCGATGAAGCAGTTGGCTGTACGCGTGCATTTCTTACGATGTGGCGGTCTTCTCGACGACTGGTCTGTCGAGGGCGTCCTGAGCCTGGTCTTTGTGTACATGACATCTCTCGGGTCCACTGGTCCCAACACCTCCTCACAACACAATCAGAGCGGCGTAATTGACGAGCTACTCGCCTAGCTGACCACCCAGCTTCCATCATCCCGACGATTCTCCCCCTCTCAAACTGCGACAACTGCTTATATTATCTTCGAACACGGCGTAATGGCATGTCTATCTCAGCTCTTCCTTTGTAAATGATTCAGCACACTCAAACAAGCTTTGGTTACCTGTTTTATACTCCACAGAGTACGATGTTCAACGTCCTCTACCGGCTATACGTAATGCGCAATCACGCTGCATTTCTAATCATTTGCATATCTCCCCGACATGTACCTTCATTGCAAGTTTCGTTACGATCCCGCAATTATTTCTTGGTGCTCTAATTTTTTTGTCCATGAGTGTATATTTCTTACTGAGGGAAAGTTCTTGGTTTCGTTTTTAAAAACAATACTGCAAAATATGCTCATGCACAGAGAAAGAAACTTTTTTGTAATATGAAGGTGTGTGTATTCGTCACAGATAATAAATGAATGATTATATTACAGGGTCGTGCGCCTCTACATTGGGATTCATTGGGATTCACCGAGAAAATGAAATTACACAAGTAACACACATTCTTGGCTCAAAAGCAAATTTTCGTTACATCGTTGGCAGAACTTCCAGAAACAAATATGGGCCAACTGCAAAATGCTTGTGCTGGGCCAACAATTTTAAAATGTTGTTATCGCAACTGCAAATAAGTGCTGTTGAAACAACAATTATAAAATGCCGTTGTCCCAATTACAAATGAGAGTTGAACTGCTCTCCCAGCGGTTGGGTCAACTAACAGCCAACTGTTGGGTGAGCTGCAATGCCAACCGTTATTTCAAAATAACCCCAACGGCCAAATAAAACTGTTGGCCAACTATGCTATATACCAGGGGTGGCCAACCGGTCGATCTTCGACATGATTTTAGTCGATCGCGAGCCATAATTTCATAAATATATGTTAGTGACGATAAGCTGCTCATTTTCCACAAAAAATGAGAACTAGTCGATCGCCAACTAAAAAAGGTTGGTCAGCCCTGCTACATACGGTTACTCAACAATTTCCCAACGATCGTATGTTACTTGGTAGGTGCATAAGAAATTTTCTCAGAAGTCCTTTTAATCTTCAAGGATTTGCTCACAGGATTTCAGGTTTATTCAGAGCGCTATTTCAAAGTTTTTTAATTCTTATTTCGATCTATTCATTTGGAAATCGCCAGTCATTTACTGCTGTAAATAAGTATCTTATGTCTTTATTATAAAACATGAATGCAATAAAAATTTTAGATATCTTATATTCATTTTTTCACAAATTTGAACCCATTCCTATTCAATCGAAGACAGATGCGACATCTTACTTCATCCTCCTGCTGAAGTTAGCTCACCAGAAGGGCTGGTTAAAAGAAAACTATCGTGACCTCGAGGGATTTCCAAGTGAGGAGCGGCACCCTTGCTGAGAAGGCGGTCCGGTTATAGTTATCAATCATCCCCCCCCCCCCCCAGTCCCTCTTAAACAGGCCAAACTTTCCGCATGTTTTTCTTTTCTTTTTCAATATTTAACATTTACATAAATGTTGATAATAAAAAAATTTAAAATGATATTTCCTTATAGCCTAGACTTTTCTGCAAACTGCTGTCTTATTCATTTTATAAATATTGTCTACCAGAGGAAATTTATGTGCATTTAAAACACAGTAGGCCACATTTTTTTTCTTGAATAATTAAAATTTTAAAATACTATTTGCTTTTCTTTTAAAGAAAGATACCACTGTAAAACATTTTTTTTTTTTTGTCTATTGCAGAGTACAATTTTTTTAAAAAAATCTTTGAATTCAAGTTGACAATCAGTGGAAAAATTCTCTCCATAGATTTCCACTGAGCTAGATAAAAGCAATATGGTTACCACATAACAGCCTTAAATAACTTTACTAAAAGTGTTCACGATTGTTTTTAAACATCTCGTGCCTACAAGTTGTCATTTATTTATGCATGCTTTAGATCAGGGGTGGCCAACCGGTCGATCGCGATCTGCCGGTCGATCTTCGACATGATTTTAGTCGATCACGAGCCATAATTTCATAAATATATGGACTATGTTAGTGATAAGCTACTCATTTTCCATTTATAAAATGAGAACTAGTCGATCGCCGAAAAAAAAATTATAGAAAAGTCGATCGCCAACTAAAAAAGGTTGGCCAGCCTGCTTTAGATAGAGGGAATGAGAAAGAGCGAGGAAAGAACTGGCTGTTAAGTCTTTCACTTAACATGAGAGATTGAATCATAAAAGCTCTATTAACAATGTTTGTCGTCTGTAATTACCACATGAGCAAGTTTTTAAAAAAAAATCATGTTTCTTTAGAGCTATCGCATAAAAATTGTAACGACCTTTTTAAGTAAGTCCGGATTTCGAACCCAGATGTTCGAACCTCGAGATCGGTATTATATGAAAAAATAACAATCAAATCAGCTGTTACAGTAGAGTTGTGAGAAAGTCTTATTTTGAGAACCCCATTCTACTCAAATACCCCCCCCCCCCCACACACACACACACACTTTTGACATAAAACGTTAGCGGGTACATATTTTCTTCCAGTGGCGTAGCTAGAACATTTGCCGCCCGGGGCGGTCTTCAATTTGCCGCCCTTTCTAAGTCAATCAATTGGTGGTTTTTATACATTAATAAATATAAATAAATAATTGTAATTGAGACAAACTATAGGTGGGGAACTTTTTTACCATTGGATGCTATATTTAAATTAGATTAATTTAGTAATAAAGGAGGCCGCTTAAGTTGATATACCTATAAATGCAACTTTTATAAAGACCACAAGAAACTTACGGAGGTCGCAGTTTCCCCACCTATGAGACAAAACATATACCTAATTTTTTTAAAAAATTCCATAGAATATGTTTTATTTTATATTTTTATATTTATAAATAAAAATAAATAATTTCATTTCTTTTGGATAAACAAATTGTACACATATGTGTATGTAAACAAAACATATTTATATATTTACTTTTCTAACTTTCATAGTAGAAAAATCGTGTATAATGCTCTCAAAGTTTATATTATTTGTAATTTCTTGTTCTATAGACAATATTACAAGATTTTGTAGTCTTAAATCTCTCATTGTGGAACGAAGATAATTTTTTATCAACTTCAATTTGGAGAAGCTCCTTTCGCAAATAGCGACACTTATAGCGAAAAATATTCGAAATCATATATAGTAATTCATAATTCGTAGAAATCGAATAGTAAACTTATGAATTGAACAAGTGGTTTTTTACAACTAATACTAAATAAAAATATGCCGCCCCAAAATATGTGCCGCCCGGTGCAGACCGCACCCACCGCACCCCCCTAGCTACGCCACTGTTTTCTTCTCTTTTTTATATTATTTTTCTTTTACCTTACGAGGCTTCCACCACAAGTATTTGTTGTATGATTCGTAAATCTCCATTACAATTTTGTTTAACGTAGGATTACGTTCCTCCATAACAGTCCTTCGGAAAGGAAAATTTCAGATGCTAAAACCGTCCGTCCGTCTGTCCTCGCGAGTTATAATTTTGGGAGCGCGCCAAACCCAGTCTATCGCTTGGACAAATTAAACAGAAAAGTACCAAGATTCGTCAAAATTTTGACATACATATTATGTATATATATACATACGTACTTATATATAAATACTTATATACATACAAAAGAGGTAAGCAACAATAAGTAATCCTACGTTAATAACCCGCGGTAATTTCGTTAGAAGAGACTACCTGAATTTTTTTCTTATCGTAGGCTATCCCATTTTGATATCCGAACATGTTATCAGCCCCTTTGTGATATGTTTATTTGCATACCCACAATCACATAATTACAATCATCACAAAAACGAAATTCAAATACACCTTGTTTAAATCACAAGCTTAAAATAACTTATTTTATTTGGTTTTATTCGGCTGCCATGCACTATACCATTAACTACAAACAGCTGTAACAGACCATGATCTACGTCAAAGTTCACCGATTAGTCTTTTGTCCAGGAATCGAACACGAGATGTGCTGATCATTATTCCACTCCGTATCGTGATATTCAAACCCCATTCTAACAAATTCCAGAACAATGCGAGATAAAAAAAAAGCAATAAAATGATTAAGCTTTATGAGATCACTCTTTCACACTTGGTCATTTATCTGATAAACAAACCTGATGTGAGCCGCTCACTTGCCAAATCAACAAAAAGCGGAGAAAAGTGATAAAATAATATACGTTGGTTCTCAAAATTCCTCTGAAAATATAAATTCAAATACACGTTTTAGAATGTATTATTGCAGATGAAAATATAATATCCTTGATTCATCGTTATTATTTCAGTGGATTCCCGATAATCCGAACTTCGGTAATCCGAAAGTCCGTTTAATCCGAAACCAAAAGTCAAAAGAACTAAGGTTACAATAAAACCACAGTGATACTAAGCAATAGAAAGTATATTTCTGAAAATTACAAGAAAATTCAAAGATAGACAATGTACTGAAGTAATTATTACTGAACTACATTGGTTTAAAAAAATTTTAACAATTTTTTTTACACAGTATAATAAAGTAGGACACAGTAGAATAAACAACACGTGGTTATGCTAATGCTAAACTGACACTAACAGTAACGGCACTGTGGCTGTCTGTGACTGGCGCAACCAGGATTTTTTCTTGGAGGGGGGGGGGGGGCGAGCGAGATGAACGGATGAAAAATTTATAATGCATGGGGGGGGGGGGGCGAGATGAACGGATAAAATATTTATAATGCAAAATCAATAATCATAATGCAATTTCTATTTCTTAGGGGTGTCCAGGGCCCCTTGGCTCCCTCCCTGGGTGCGCCACTGGTCCAGGCCCTGATTTTCCATTAGGCCCGGTAGGCCCGGGCCTAGGGGCCCCCTAATGTTGGGGGCCCCAAAAAAATTTTAATTTTAAAAGAAAAAAAGAAAAAAATTCCCAAATAAGTTTTGTTTTAAAAATTTTACCTTATTTAATAGCAATTTTTTTATACATCCTTTCTAATTTGATTGATTGATTGGTTCATCATATGTATGTTATAGTGTATATAAGGGATTAATAAGTTTTTCTGGGGGCATTGTATTGTTTTCATGATGAAATTAATATGTTGTATTGCTTTCTGTTATTTGATAATGTTCTAGGCTTCTACGCTTCATATAGCCAATTCTTGGTAAAATGGTACTTTCACAATAATTCATAATTATTTTTTGTGTGTGTCAATTTTGAAAATTTTACGCCCACATCAGTGTTAGCCCCCCCCCCCCCATCCCAAGTTGTGCCTATAGTCAAGAATTTTCTAAATCAGGCCCTGCACTGGTCTGTGAGGAAGGGCTTGTCAACTGAACAGCCCCCCCCCCCCTCCGCCATCCGGCTGCACCTCTCCAACTGTCGAGCACTGTGACGTATTGTTAGCGCAACTTACACTCTACTGTACTGTTCTAGGCAGCTTTCCGCTCTCTTATCACCCATTTCGTCCCGAGATATGGTTATGTTTAGACAGATCTTATAAAATAAACTGTGTAATCATACGTAATATGTAATATTTATGTAATCACACGTTATTATGTAATTTAAGTTTATTTTAAGAATGATTTCGCTTAATCCGAAAATGGTCTGGTCCCAATCATTTCGGATTATCTGGACTCTACTGTTTAACAATTTTTGGCTGACTTAATCGATTAGACAAGTGAAAAAATGTAATAATATCCATTTCAGTCTTCAAATTATTTTTTTACTACACAAAAAAAAAAAAAAAAAAATGAAATAGTTGTTTAATAATTCACAAGTACTTACCTCTACAGAAGTTAAACTGTAAGTGACTCATTTACTTTTTGTGATGAAATAACACTAAACGATTTACCGTAGTACCATCAAGTACTTGCTTCTGCGTTTGAATTGCATTATTTCAACGATTTACATTAGAGTAGGGCTTAACTGGATTGGCTTTTTCTTGAGTTTCCATTACCAGAGCAAGTTAGTGCCGTCTTCTCTACCAAATTGTTAGTTATCTTTACTATTTCGTCTGTTCTGTGGCTTGCCGCATTGTGCCTCTTGCTGTGCGGAGTATGTTCTGTGCTCCTGTCGTTGGGGGTTTTCTTGTCGGGACCGTGCGCGGAGTGGTGGTTGCCTGCTGGGGTCTTTCAGCACCGGCGGGGTTCATCCCAGTTCGGCCTTGTTGCTATGTCGTGCCTGCCGTGTGCGTAATGGTATCTGGATTGGCTTCTGATAAAAGTTACTCATTATTCTATGGCCCCAAAAATTTTGTCAATGTGTAGTGTAAGGGCCTGTTCACATAGGAGTCCGGTAGCGGAAGCGTAAAAGGAAAGATGGCGCTGAGACGGAAATAAACCAACCATAAGCGTTATAAATTTCGTTGCAAATCGTTTGGAGGTTTGTCATTGGTTAAATATATTTCAATACTCTAACGCTCAATCCTTATTATTTGGGAAATTTATTACGAATGCAAAAAGTTAGGAATCAATCAAGTGCTTAACTAAAATTTCAAAAAGTGGACTCAACCGATTTGGTTTGCGGATGGCTCATTTAGAACTCAAACTTGAGAACTCCTTTTCAGGACGGATCTGCTAAGTTATTACACCACCACCGGATCTACAGAATCAACCTACAAGCTGTTTAATAAATTCCTCAAAAAGAAAAATCTTCATAGGCTGAGAAAATAAGTATAACCTACCACTTTTCCTCCTTAACGTGCATATGAGGAATCGATTAGAACATTAATGAGAAGTTGAGATGTCTTATTGCAGCACATTTTTTAATCGCCTAAATTTAAATGTAAGGCGAGAGGGAGGGGCACCCTTAAACTGCCTTAGTTCAGCTTCATTTATAAAAATATTTACAGAATACTAAAACTTGATTGTTTGTGATTCAGTGTAAATCAGTGCCATATTATTAAGAACACTGTACCCATAAATAAACAGAAACAGAATTAAACAAATTTTGTTGATTCAAGGCACGTGTTACGGAGAACTCAAGTCAAATTTTTATTGCTGCCATCTGTCGGCTTATTGCAAAAACATTTGTTAACAGCAAATGCTAGAATTTAGAGCGAAAAGAAAAAAAGTCGTCAGCTGCATTCGAAAATGATCGATGCACACGAATTAGCTCAAAAAAAACTTTCAGTTTTGGTTCACTGTAGAAATTCGGTCAACATAAACAGAATTAAACAAATTTTGGCAAAATATAGACACGGTTGCCAGATACCAAAGACTGACAGAATTTCAGCGATTTTCGCTCGTGTTTGGGCGCGCATCCAGTAACTAGACTAGCGCACATAAATTATTCCATGTTCAGAAAAACGCTGGCTTTATGTGGAATTCATGAAAGACCTTCACCTTCTTTCGCCTTCATGGTGATATCTAATAGGAGAAATAAAGAAGTAAAATGCAATCTTTTGCAAATCATCCAAAATTTTTAGTTGATAAACATAGTCAAAAGGTGAGGAAAAAGTCATTGTCGAATCTTGAATGAAGAATAATAAAAATGGGTTTTAAATTATTCCATCCCGGAAGCTGCTGTGTCGCAATTAGCTGCTATGTCGGGTCCTGTCTGGTACATTAGAAATCGGAATGGGTTGAAATGTTTAATTATCACAAAATAAACCTCCATTTCGACGTAACTTCGAAATCAACTTGAATTTTTAATTACCATTAAGTATGGGTTACAGATTAAATAAATGGGTAATATTTTTTTAAATCTCAAAACTTCTATGGCATCCGAACCTAAGCTATCAAAGGTCTTTTTAACTGAATAAAGATATTTGATTGACAGAACAGACTGTCTTTTACTCAGGGCCCGATTATGAACGCTGGGGGCCCCTGGGCAGATGCTATTTGGGGCTCCCCCCTTACGAACATTTATAAAAATAAGAACTATCCATGGGCTATATACACTATTATAAGTACTAGGTGCATACACCAAGGGGGTTTGGGGGGGTCCCTAGCATCAGGGGGCCCTGGGCAAAGTCCCGATTTGCCCATGCGATAAAAAGGCCCTGCTTTTACCCGTATCAGTACAAAATTGAATAGATAGTTAGAATTTGGATCCCTTTTAGCAGTCAATACCTGAGAGATAAAAACCGTGTTTAACCCTTTTATCACAAATCAGTCATCTCCGTGAACACAAATATTTCATCAATGAAATTCATCACAAATGAGTCACCTTTCTATCGCAAATGAGTCCTGGGAAGCTGATTATCGAAAATTCATAGATGTTAGTGTTATCAGTCCTTCAGCTTTTCTTAAAGCGACAGTGTTTTACGTTAAACTAGTATGCTTTCTAGATCTGGACACTATATGTAATAAAATATTGTACCATAGCAGATTATAACATATTTCAGTGATTAATAATGCAAATCAGTGCATAAATTTCCCAAATGTGGCACTTGGCGACCGACTTGTATTCTACTGCAATCATAGTTATGTTTCATCTGATGTTGTGGAGTTTGGGTCTTTTAAAATAGAATTAAAATATCCAGGATTTAACCCTTGTGTTACAAAAGAAGACCGCGGTGGACCTATCTAATCAACTAACCGATAATATCCATTTTTTTTTTACATTCAGTCATCAATTCATTACACTTTCAGACAATAGGAAGCAGAAGTAAAATTTAAAAGAACGCATCATATTTGTCTAAACAAAATGATGAATAGACTAAGAAATATAATAAAAATACCTCTAGCTAATTTTCCTGGGATACGATTTTAATGAAAACTTTCTTATTGATTTAACTCCTTTTAGGGGTACTATATTCTTACAATTATGGCTTATAAATGTATTCTTACAAACATAGCTGATTTGTGTGCTGTTTTTACTGTGTAGAATTACAGACAAACTAATCCAGAATTTTAGTACTATTATATAGAGACATTTGAGAAAATATATTAAACATCGGACTAATGCAATAACCAATACCAAAAAGGCTCCAAAAATATGTCAGATTGAAGAAACAATAACGAATATGGGTTTACTTTTTGTCGGACATCTCGCTGTTTACTTCTTGTCTCTTTAAATAAAAAGAATGAAAAAGATACATAAATTTGAAATTAAAATTTCGTATGAAAGAAACTCTCGATTGAATATAAGAGGAAGTTTCCTCTCGGCCACATGCATAATATGCATGTGTAACGTAACAAACATATTATGTTTGTTACGTTACGCGGACCGCAACATAGTACACTATACCTCATAATATAATAATGTGAAAAATATACCTCGAAACCTAAATGCATTAAAACGTTTATTTAAAAATGAGAGGGATTTTTTTTTTATGTTGAGACAAACTTTCGACAATTTTAGACAAATAAGGATTATACTTGCTACATGCTGTTCTCAATACGTCATCAGGTAGGAATCAGTAAGCCAGCAGCGGACGCAGAAATTTTCAAAGGGAGGGGTTACTATGAAAGAGTAGTTTTGAGCAATCAGTGCAAAGCTTAAACCTAATTAAATAATACATGAAATCAGAACCAATGGGGATATTTTAACCCCCATCACCCCCCCCCCCTGCGTACGCCACTGCAGTAAGCCGATTTCTATATACGTTCTTCGCATATTTCATTTTGGAACTGGATGATCAGCAAAGTTACGTTTATAAAAACAATGTGAGCAGCAAAGGGTACATTTTTGCATTTTTTTAGGCATTTATTTCCAAAATTATGTTTACAAACGTACCTGCTTAATAATGAGTGTGAATGTCTCGGGCCGCACATAAAAGTTTGGCGAGCCGCATGCAGTGTTGCCAACCTCTACGAAGCGCCTCCCCCTAGCTCCATCTCGAAATCCCCCTGTTTCCCCCTAACACCAACTTGAGATCACCCTAGACTTCCTAAAAGAAATTCTGGCTCCAAATAGGCATCCTGTTTGAGAGATAAATTGAAATAAATAGAAAATACACACTTACATAATGAAATGGAGGTTTATTTACATTTGACATATGTATGGAACTTAGAATCTAATAGAAAAACGCTCCTCGATTGTATAAAATATTAAAAGATGTTCCCCCCACAAATGTCCCTAAAAAAATGGGGCCCCTAAAAACACCCCTTTTCGTCTAACTTGCCCCCAAATTTAGGGGGGGAAAACCCCAAGTTGGCAACATTGGCCGCATGCCGCATGTGGCCCGCGGATCGCAGTTTGAGTATCTCTGGTTTTACCAAATGTTTACATCCACGACAGACTGCTACGATGTTCAAATTAAGGGGCGTACAACAATAATGTTTATATAGCCGACTGTTTGCAGAAATGCGTGAGCAGTTTTATTATCATACTCTGATTGACGCTTTTGTTTTGCAAAAGCCTCAAAATTTTTACACTAATTTTGGTAATGTAACTAGCCAGTTAGATATTTCGGAGTTCCTCCCTCGATGCATCCTGAATTTTCTGCTCTTATGTAGTTGAAGCTTTTTTTTCCGGTCTTCGATACTCATACAGTTCGAAGAAACAGTTTCTCCATTTATTTCAATATTTAAACCATAACAGGGATGAATGAAAAGGATTTTCATTGTTGTCAACGATTACATTTTTCCAATCAGGCATATGATACAAATATGAATTATAATTGCCTGTTCACATAGCAGTCCGTTAGCGTAAGCGTAAAAGGTCAACGGAGTGTTCACGGATGTTGATACGTGAGTCAACGGGTGATGTCATAGCGCTCAGCTATATGATTGGTAAAAATTTAACACTTACGCTAATGGACCGCCATGTGAACAGGTCCTAACAATGTAGTAATCCATGGGTGTCTAAACTATGACCGTTTGAGGGCCACATTGAAAAAAAAAATTTGCTGGGCCACACATACAATATTTTTTTAACAAATTGAAATAAAAATTAACTCTATGTTGTTTTATTAAAATAAATTAACTTCTTTTTACTATAAATTTTTTTAAGTTGAATTAGATATGTATAGGTACATATTTATTTTAAATTTGTAAAAGTTTTGTTTCATTTAGTTTGGATTTCATAAAGATGGAAAAAATTCAAATTAATGAGATGGATGAATTTGCTTTTGTTGAACAAGCAAATCGATATCGGGTTCAATAGACGAGGTTGGAATTCTTAATGCATTTTCAAGATGTTTGTCAGTGATCTTTGTCCTATTTTTGTTTTTTGTATACTTCATTCTTGAAAATAATTGTTCACAAATATAGGTACTGCCAAAAGCTGAAGACATTAATAAAGCATGATTGTGAAAATTAGGATATTTATCGCGGGGTAGGTAATCTTTATAAAACTCCAGTAAAGAAACATTCCCAAATTTTTCTTTCAGTTGAATATCACTTTGCGGTTCAATGCATCCCATTTGAAGATTTGAAGGTAATTTATTTATTTATAGAGAAAATGGGTAGAAAATATGTTGAAATACTCTTCATTATTTCGAAAATCTTGAAATCTACTTTCAAACTCTTGAATTAAATCAAAAATTAATGCAGCATATTTTGCATATTTTGTGCAACTCACAGGTTTATGTGCAGCCAAAGTACTGAAATGTGTCAAATCTTTTACTTTTATTTGATTGTGCCAAAATTTCATCTTTCTTTCAAACGCTGTTATTGTTGGAACATATTATTAATAAACTAGTATATAACCCCCATCAAAAATGACGGAATGTTGATCAGCGTTTCAAGAGGTGATTCATCATTTTCATCGGGCATTGCTGAAAACTGTACTTAAACAGCAGTAAACAACAAAACAAAACTAAACTAAATCAAAACTAAACCAAAACTGTTTCAAAAGTGAATGACTCACCACACAGCAGGCATTTCTGAAAACGATACAAACAACAATAAAATAAAACAAAAATTAAACGTGAAACACAATTTAATTAACATTAAAATTAAACATTAAAAATGTAGTTATTTAAAGGGAAAATTAAAAACCATGGAGTAGAATGAATTCGAAATTCAAGTGAATAAATGATTCTTTTCAATGGATATTTTAATTTGAAGATATTTCGAAAAACTAAACGGTTTTGAGCTAGGGTGTTCACTTGAAATTTTCATATTTTTTAAAGGGCTTTCAAAATATGTAACTTTTGTGGTATTATTTTTTAAGAAAAAATTCAGAAAAAGGCGTCGCAATGTTAAGATGTTCCCGACTTGGTCCGTCTCAGAATGGTTACCTACACTTTTTCTACTCTAGGCTTTTATATAAGTAAAGATTGATTTTTTCCCTGAAGTCTCAAATTTAAATCATTCAAATGTTCTGTTAAGTCTACTAAAAAAGCTAAATCTAAAACCCAATCTTCGTCTTCAAATTCAGTCACAGGTTTCCCGTTTGTTTCCATAAATATTTTTATTTCAGTTCTTTAATCGTAAAATCTTTTGAGCATTTTCCCCTTACTGAGCCATCTTACTTCTGTATAATAAATAACATCTGCAAATTCAGTGCCCATTACCTTAAGAAACTCTTGAAATTGTCTATGATTAAGTCCTTTTGCTCTTATAAAGTTAATGGTTTTGATAACAACGCTTAATACACTTTCCATTTTTAAAATTTTTCCACATAGATTGCCCTGATGAACAATGCAATGATATGTCATCAAGATCGTATTGCCGGCAGCGGCGGCTTCATTGTTAACCATTTTAACCGAGTCTCCCATTTTTACCAACCATAGCAGGGGCTCCATCGGTTATGATAGCTGATAAATTTTTCATAGATAAAGAAAACTTTTTCATCGTCGTTTTTAATGTATTGAATAAATTTACAGAATTGGTTGTGTCTTTTAACGATACTAAAGCAACCATTTCTTCCGTGATTTTATAATGTTCATCGATTCCTCTTATAAAAATTGCCAATTGTGCCGTATCAGAAGCGTCAGTGCTTTCGCCCATGGCTAAAGATAAAATTTAAAATTAGTACAATTGCTTTTTAAAGACTTTTCAACTGAATTCCCCAATTCCTCAATTCTTGTGGCTATAGTTTGGTGTGATAAACTGATTTTAGAAAAATCCAACTTTTTTCAGGGCAAATTATGTTTTCTTTCCATACATTCTTTTATAAATTCGCCATCAATAAAAGGTTTTGATTTTTTCGCTACTAAATTTGCTACGACATAACTTGCTTTTACAATGTTATTATTTTGAGTAGCTGTCTTTTTAAAAAAAATTTGTTCAGACGATAGCCCTTTTTTTAGTTCTGTGATTTTATCTTTACGGCAAATGCCGAGATATACATTGTATTTTGTGGCATGCTTTTGACTATAATGTCGTTTCAAATTGTAGTCTTTAAAAACTGGCACAAAGTCCCTACAAATTAAGCAAAGTGCTTTATAATTCTCCTCAATAAAAAAGTATTTCTCCGTCCAGTTTTCATTAAAAACTCTTTTTTCATCTTCAATTTTTCTTTTTTTTAGGTTCTTCTTGATTTTTTAAATGACATGAGATTTTTTAATGACAATGAAACTGAGACACAAGGCACCTACCGGTACAGTAGCGTAACAGAATTCGCAGTAGAAGAGATTCGATTCAATCTCAAGTAGAGAGATCCTGAACTGTCAACTCTGAAACTCTTTCAGAAATGATTACTGATCGTGGACCGGTCAGGGATCCGTTTTATAGACTCGGAGAGCATGGAGAATTTTCTGGAACACCCCGAGCTGTAGCAGACGCATGATTGGGGCAAGTTTACGGTGGTGCGGTGCGTGACGTAGGAATTGGGCACGTGGCCATGCGACAAGATCACGCGCAGAACGGGATTCAGCGAGAGGAAAGCCAACGGGTCGAATCGATTTGGCGAACTTTCGCGAACGTTCGATGGCCCCTTTTTCTGTGAAGGGCTCCCTTGGCCAAAAGGATTAGGAAATCAAAATACAATGCAATATACTGCATACAAATATTGTAATTCTTCAAAAAATTCCCCGTTGAGTGGATATACACATAATTCGAAACGTAAATTCTCATGGCATATTAAGATGTTTTTATTTAAATTTTTATTTCAAAATAAATGTCAACGAATCAATTATATATGAAAAATATTGCAAACATTTATTTTTTTAATAAAAATCTGAGAATTTTAATATTTTCATAATTTGCATTTGGGCCGCATTTTAAAGGCTTTTGGGCCGCTTGCGGCCCGTGGACCGCACTTTAGACATGCATGTAGTAATCTTTCTCCTCTTCATTTCTGTGTTTATTTAAAGAATTTTGGGACTTATTACACAGTTTTCCATCAGTGCTGGAAACCTTTCCCTTTTCTCTCCCGTTGCTGCTGTTTCATTTTAGTAGAGGTTATTTCGGATATCTTGAGTCTTTTAACTTCAATTTCAATTTGATTGTTACGATCTAATCTTGGTTTCTAAACCAACATCTAGTCTGGTGATGGCCGAATAGCTAAGGCGCTGGCATTCGGTTCAGACCACTGTTGGTATGAATGTTTGTTGCCTTTCGGAATTGGCTTTAAACTGTAGGTCCTGATCTAATTAGCCCTCGTCTATCAAAAATTTTTGTACCGCCAGAGAGAGATGCCACTGTTTTATTCCCAGGGATGTTTAATTCAAATTAATTGCCCTGCTTCCTCTAAAACAGTACTCTAGTAATTTTAGTGTTTTACTCCTTATTCTAAGTAATTTTAGTGTTTTTCTCCTTTTTCTAAATATGTTAATATTCCTTCTCTAATTGTCAAAGTGCCACTTTTTATGTCTTGGTACACATTATTCCTCACTCGGTATTCCGCAGTTTTCTCTGTTTTTTCGCAGTCGTTTCCGTATTTAACAGGAGGCTGCAGATGTGCTTTCCGTTAAAAGCAATATCTAATTTCTTACTGTCGGCCTTTTCACTGCCAGAAATGCCCAAGATTATTTTCTTTAATTCAACACTCGCATTCTTTGTCTTTTTCCTTATGAGATGTTAAGGGAAAAGCTTCTTTAAAATGTGTAGTTAACCTTTTTTATATTTAAACACTGAATCTCTCTTTCGGTAAGAGAAAAAACTCTTATTCCATAGTATTCAAATTTTATGCATATGGAGTTCAGTTTTAAGACTGGTTTTCTATTTTAAGACTGGCTTGTACCCCAGTGTCACAGACAAATAAATTTTGATCAAATTTCGAAAACCATTTTTCGCTTCAGGAGATAAAATGGTTTGACAAATTTGTGTGCTTATCTTAATTTTCCAGAGAATTTGAGGGGTAATAGGAAGGGACAAGTAACTGATGAAATAAGTCAGGTGTCCCACATTCTAAAACATTTAATTATCAAAGTTAAAAAAAAATAAAACCTTCATGCATATTTACAATTTCGAAAAAAGCTGAGCATATTCGGCCGGGATCGAATGCCAAAATTAGGGTCCATTACTTTTATCAAGGAGTAAAATTAAGGAGTTGCTATTTTATATCCTACTTTCTACCCTCTGTCCTATCAACTTTTTTTTTTCTTTTTCAGTTTTATTCAGAGGAAAGTGTAATGGAAAAATCATTGTGCTCGAGAGAAATGGAGAGAACATTACTATACTCCATGACTTCCATCATTCAAAATTTAAAAACAAAACAAAAGAAAAATGAAAAAAATTAATCAATGGCATATTTATATTTGATTATCAGATATAAATAAATAAATAACAAATGAAATACATTTACAAGTTTCGTATAACACGCATTTCAAAAATGGTTTATTTTAACGTAGTATCGTATCGATTAATAGATATTTAATCTGTGTTGTTATTGCTCAGCTGACTTGTGAAGACCATGCGAAAAATGTTTATGCATAGGTCGGATTGACATTCACTCTAACAATTTTTTTACGCTTCCCGCTTTTACTTAGGTATGTATATATTTATTCATTTACTGATTAAATCATCTGCTTAAATTTCAATTTAAAAATTTGCGTGAACCGAATGTTCTTTCTTAACGTAATTTTCCCAGCTCTTACTTAAATTTATCCTGTAAAATTTAAGGAAGAGTGACTGGAAAGCTAACTATGTTTTTAAGTTCAATTTATTTTAATTAATTTATTTGTATCTTTAATTTAAAAAAAAATGCTCTTAGTTAAATATCAAGTTTGAGACAGTCAAATTATTGAATTTGATATTGTATCCTAATAACTCTCAGAATGTTTAGAAAGAAAAAAAAAGAGCACAATATATATATATTTTGTTCAGTGTATTCTAGAATGGCTGATGATGAAGCTCCACCTTCTCCAGTAATTTTTAAAACCCCAGAAGAAAACTTACTTTACCATTCTCGCTCTGGAGACTATAAAGTTGTTGCAGAACTATTAAATTGTTTGGTTGATGGAAAACTTAAGCTTGACATAAACTGCAAAGGTAACTTATAATTTTTTTTTCTCATGAACATGTAGTGTGATTAATTTTGTGTAGCTTTTATATATACTCTTTGTGTAAAACTCATGCTGAAATAATTTGTTATTGTATCGATTTGTAGTCTATAGTAGTCTATTTTAAAAATAAATTAAGTAGATTTGAGGTTATAAAAATTCGCATGCATATGTGAAACGGAATAAAAACCCTCAAAACAGCCAATCTTAATTTTTTATTTTCAATTTAAGTTTCCAAGTACAGCAATGCAAGTATTCATGTTTTCCTGTACTGCATTTACATTTATTATGTTGATAATTTCTAGAAGTTAATTCCAAAGTATTGTTTCAAAATGCCAAAACTTTTTCTCTGTAGAAATGAATGGAAAACCTGTTAATTTCCATATGAGGACTCCGAAATTGAACCTATCAGAAAATTTCATATAAAGTATATTTATTTCCATTATATCTGGCTGTTTGATAAAATTTGAGGCCAATGCAAATTGTCTGAACTTGAGGAAAACTGAAGGAAAAAAATCTTAAGCACTTGGAAAATTTTAGTATTCAGGAAGTCTTGTTTATCATTGAATCAATAATTTCTGAAAACTCTTAAACTTATGTTTTTCATGAAATTCTAGATTTGCATAGAATTTGTTCAAGAATATTTTATATGTGGCAAAATATTTAATCTAAAATACTGGTTGTGTTCTCCATTTCTACACAGGCAACAACAAAACATAACTGTCATTCATAGGAGGTTGCCAATTGAAAATCTTCAAGAATCATTGCTATAAGGTGTATTATTTTAGGCTTGTCTATGAAAGAATTTCTTAATAGGATGAAATATCTAATATTTAATCACGGATTCCATTCACAGGCTAAATGATAAGTTCATTAGGTGAAGAAAAGCTAAAGAACAGGGGGAAAATCTTTAGGCTATGTATTATTTTAAGATATTTCTTAAAATTTCAAACTGAGTAATGGAAAAGAAATGCAATAAATTATAAATAAGTTATAAAACTTTTCTTGTAAATAGAAATAAATTTTATTGCAACATGCTAAATATTATAGATCAGCAATTCTCTAATTATGGTAATCATACCTTAAAAGATTTGCTGGCAGTATTCAGGGAGAATGCAAGTAGCTCCTGAGGAGGAAAAATCAACAAAAAGACAGGAAAAGGAAACAAGTTGGGAAATTTTCTGTTGATTTTCAAAAAATCTTGCTAAACTATTTTTTAATAATATATTTTTATTTATTAAGATTCATTCCTATATTTTTAATATTAAAGATGCAGCTATGAGGATATACTTTTCACTGAAGAAAACTAATAAACATAAAGTGCATACATACTATCACTTTCGCTGTATCATTATTAACAAGAGGGTTTTAATCACTTGTAAATTATGTTAAAAGCAAAACTGTATGCTTGCTGAGAATAAGTTTAGGGTTTTGACAATTTTTTCCTTATTTAACGTATAAAACTCTTACTGGTAGAAATTAAGTGACTCATTAAACAAATTAGAAAAGTAAGGCTTAAGCATCATACTAGAGCTGAATAAGCTAAATAATGAAGATCAAGGATTTCCCGAAGAAAATCTATGAAATTTATTTTGAGACTTTTCACCTTGGAATTAAAACTTTTTAATTTTTTCGACTGAGAATATAATGATTCTATAGAAGAGAAGGTTAAGGCAATTAAAGTAAAATTCTTTAAACACCTTTTTCATTTAAAATTTTTTTTAACACTTAAAACTAAGCCTCAATAATTGGCCAAGTAGTTCCTAAAATTCCTTTTATATTTATGATTTGTTGAAAACCTTTTGTAGAGATATAGTAGACTTTAAATTAGGAGGAATGCTAAAATTATTTTTAAAAAAAGTTTATAAACATTGTTATAGATGCTTATGATGCTGTAGTACTGTGACGTGAAATTATTTGTGAAGTAAGAAATAAATGTTTTACTTATATTCAATATTTGAAACTGAAATTTTATAATGTAGCTACTGTTGATAAATATTTTCTAAAATTCAACCAAATAAATGAAAAATTAGATGAACATTTTTTAATCAGTAACTCACAGTCAAATTACTGGAAGTGATTCATGTCCTAGTGAAATACGCAATTATGTATTTGATTTGGTTTGATATTCGTATTTCAAATTTTACAGTTATTTTATCATTAAAAGTAGCTCTTACCATTCATACTTGGGTTATAAAAATATTGTTGATCAAGATTTATGGGGTATTTAAAATATATTTTACTTCTGTCTTGTTATATGTTATTCTGTCTTGTTATTTACATTTAAAAAATTTATTTTATGATACTAGGTGAGCAAAAGAGTAATCATGGTTGGACACCTCTTCACTTGGCTTGCTATTTTGGTCATGAATCCATTGTTGAACTTTTGATCAAGGTATGTATCTTATATTAATTTAATGTACTTCCATTATTTCTTTTTTTTCTTTCTTTCTTTTTTTCTTCTTGGATATAAAGTAGATTTTTTTCATTGGTCAAAATACAAATGTAAACTTGTTTGAAACAACTTCACTGTTTTAGTAATATTTATTTTTGTTATTTATTAAATTAATGCATCACATAAATAGGGAGAAATATTGACATGTGTTAAGTTTTCATCTTGTACTTTTTTAATTTTTAAAATGTTTTATTCTTTTTTAGCATGAGGCTGATGTTAACGTCATAAATGATACTGGTGATACTCCTCTGCACAAAGCTGCATATACAGGCAGAGAGGTAAGAATTATTTCCAGTGAAAATTTAAGTATGATATTGATCTATAAAAATCAAAACCTAATGACATGTATTTGAGAAATATCATTAGTCTTATAACCAATAAAATCTTAACTGCTATGTTGGACATAGAATACTGTTGTTTAATTTTATTCAACAGAAAGAAAGAAAATATGACCTTAGACTTATTTCTATGCACTTAAAAAAATATTTACATAATCTATTTACCTATATATTATGTCAGGTCTCATTTACTCTGATTATCTTATTTTTTAAATAAAATATTAAATAAAATATTAAGAAAATAGTGTTATACCTAATAAGTGAAACTAAAAATAGTTTTTATATAATTAATCCTACAAATGTTTAGCTATATATCAGTGTTCTATCTATATACATTTCATGGCATTTATATATTTATTATATTAGTGATATAAAAATTCTTGATTTTGAAAAATGAAATAGTTGATCCAACCAAATTTTAACAAAAAGTCATATATATATATATATATATATATATATATATATATACTAGGGGCTTCGCCCCTGGGTTTGCTACGCTCACTCACTGTTAGGGCTAATAGTGCGATACATAGGGGTGATTCTTGGGCAATGGAACAGCTTCCATCCATTTACTGTTGTCACCCTTATGTTAAGGACTTTTCATCACTGTTGAATTATCAGCTTTAAAATTCAATTAAAAATCAAAATTTTAAGATAGACTTGAAATGAGGTTAATATGAATAAGAAAGCTTTCAGCTTCCAGATGATGTAAATATTTTCTTTGTAAGATTAAAAACTCGAGGAGCATCGATATTACATCCACATATGGGACGATATTTCTTGAAAAATTGTTTCATTTTTTGATGAAAATATTAGTCTGTTTAAAAATATTTTTAAACAAATGAGGTCAAGTTTGGAAGAGAAATGTCTGTAGTCTTAGATTGTAGAAAGATCAAAATTCTACGATCATTTTTTGATGAGTTATCGTAATCTGAAGATGAAAAGGTCAATAGTTTCCCACAAAACATAAAATAAAATTTAAAAAAACTTAGTCCGACAAAGATGAGACATGTCTTACTTTGGTCTGCCCATTTTTCTGCATCCATTGGTATCGCTCTCGACCCCATACCCCTAGTGGTTTCGGAAGAGATAGCGTGACAAGCTTTTGACAGCGGCAGGAGTTACCTTTTTTTAGAATATATATATATATATATATATATATATAAATATATATATATATATATATATATGTATATATATATATATATATGTATGTATGTATAAATTAACCAGAAATGTGAAAATTTCAATAAAAATTTTAGAAGTGGGAGGGGGATAAAAAGAGCTAATTCTCTTTAAAAGTTGCAGCATATGTTCAATACATTTCTAATTTTAGGACTGTTTATGCAGAACTGTGACTCATGTGAAATGTTTTTTAATTAATTTTATGCTTAGATTTCATATGAATGATCTTGCTTTTAAGTCTTGCTTTTTTAATGCTGAATGTCTGCGGAAATAGACCTGTTTTTAGTTTTATTTCATGCTGCTGTTTAGGATATGTTTTTAATCTCATCTGTAAAATTATCTAACAGTAAGAGGTGTCTAATATCTAAGCATAAAAAGAATGAGAATGGTATAATTTGATTCCACTTGCAAAATTTAACAATAAACATTGTTTATTCTTACCTACACTGGTCAATTTTGAACTCATTGATCCTATTACAATTTATAATATTTATGCACCTGATATAAAATTTGATTTCATGTAAGGTGCAAATATACAGATATCACCTGCATTATATCATTAATTCTTTATATATATTGTAGTTTTACCCTCAATGGTATATATTGTCTTAAGATTAGTAAATTGTTCCAAAATTCGTGTATAGACACCAACAGTGTCTACACATTTTAAAAATAATTTGAAATATTTTAAGGGATTTTAAGTATATAAATTATAATTTAGGGATTTTGTTATTTATAAAACAACTGTCTTTCATGTGTATCTATGTTCACATGCTATTATATAGATCTAGATAGAAGAGTATCTTTTAATAACTGAACAGAAAATAATATATACTCAATTACAGAAATATTTATGAATTTATCAGAATCAGTCTTTGCTCACTGCAGAAGAAACAATTAATGAAGTACTAAATCATATATCTTAATTTATTAATATGAATGAAGTTTTTTTATTTTATTAAATAATGTTTTATTTATACTAGGAGATTGTATTGTTATTGTTGTCAAAAAATGCTGAAGTCTTCATCAGAAATGCAGAAAATGAAACAGCTAGAGATGTTGCAAAAAATGCTGATATAATGAAGCTCCTGAAAGGTAAAATAAGTTTAATATTCAATGCCTACTTATGATGCCCACCTTTGAATTAAAAATTTTCATAGTTTCAATTTTTTATTTGGTTGAATTGATCTTACTGTACTTTTAAAGATTTTATTGTAATGCTTATATACAATATACAGATAATGGGCTTCTTCTGTTATATATCAGCAACATTAACAAAGTAATTTTTATATTAACACTTTGATAATGGGAGACATAAATTGTTGTCTTTCATTTACCAACTGTTGGCAACTGGAGACATGAATTCATGCCATTCAGCACTTCATGCAATATAGTGTAAAAAACTCCAATTATAAGTAAATAAAATATTTCAGTGAAGAATTCTTGTTATAAACAAACATGGGATGAATGCGTATTAGCATTTTATACTTGAATAATAAGGAGCGGTTATTAGAGCATATTCAATTTAGAATATTATAAAATTTTATTGAAAACCTTTCATTTAGTAATGAGAATTCAGTTGAAAATGGAAGATCAGTCTTTTGAATTGGGTACTGAAATTTTTGCAGATGCGTTATCAGATATACAAAGTGATCTTGAAATAACATTAGTGATGATAGTGACAGTGAGGATTTTTATTCTAATGCTTGTTGAAAGAAAAGATACACTTGTCCTTTACTGAGAAATTCAAATTCTAGGGAAATGTTACACACTGTTTTGAATATTTTCAGTTTTTTATTATATAAATAAACAATTTGTGGGAATTCAGGCTATATACTTTTCACAGCATACTATCATCAAAGTGTTAATTGTGTTTGAACTGAATTTTAAAGCATACATTCAGGGACGTGCTTAGTGTTTTAGCGGCCCTGGGTGAAACACATTTACTGGCAATCAAATATCTCTACATACTGAGTAATGGATCTTGTAGGAAAAACACGATCTCCCGCCCTCCGAAAAAAACTGCATCCGCTACTGATTTTACTAATTATTACTTTTAATGCATTACGTTTCAATACTAAAAAACCTACATTCTAGCTACGTAAAAGAAAATTATACATGAAATTATAAGTGGTCCACTAAAAAATAAAATTAATCAATTTGTATGAATAATGAAACAATGGAAAAATTTACACGATTAAGAAAATGTAAATTGTTAAAAACAAATACTTTTACATGTATGAATTTGTTGGTTACAAAACAATTTTTCTTGCTTTCTGAGCAGGAAAATTGTCTATTATAAGTGAAAAATCCAAATATATGAGAGATCATTTTAATTAGAAATAAGTGCCTAGGAGGACAGGCGTACAATCCGTATTCAAAGCATACTGATTGTACCTGCTCTGTAATATTTTCAATTTTTCGAGAAGTGGGAAATAAATCCATTATAATGATAGAGAGAACAAGTAAAAGTCATTTTTTGTTTACCTCACTCCTTCAGCCTTCAGACCCCTTTCTTCCCAACAGGTTTGGAGCGCATTTACTTACTTGTCTTGCACTCCCTGGAGAAATGTCTTGTTTATTGTTTGCTTTGAATAGACCAAACATTTGACCAAATGGTATTAGTATTCGTTTACAAAGATATGTTCACGCTTTTCTCAGTTTGCAACTATTCTGTGAAAACGGACAGATTCCAACTAAACGGTTTATAATTCTTCAAATGACTGTATGTAGTGACTGACAGATATTAGAAACTGATATTGAAAAAAAGGATTGATAATCAAGGTTTTACTATAACTGAATTGAAGATTAATCATGTTTTTCTAACAGAGAAATTTTTCGAGGGTAGTTTGTCAATTAAGATTCTTTCTATGATTCTTTTCAAAAAATATATTTTTTTATAAGTTGAATTATAGAAACTGTGAAAAATGAGTGGTTTCTTAAAAAACCCTGTAACATTTAGAAAAGAGTTGTGATCAGGAATAAAAATGGTGGCCCTAAATTTTTAGCGGCCATGGGCAGTTTCCCAGTTTGCCCACCAATAATCTCGGCCCTCATATCTTTAAAAATGTATTATGAACTTTGATATTTAGTAACATGAAGATTACAGGGATAAACCCCAGTTCTTAATGTAATTTTACTTCTGTTTTGAATTAACAAAAATATTATTTTGTGATAACTAGACTGTAAATTATGTATGGTATAGAAATAAACTATGGGTGGTTGATGTTCACCCAGAGACTAATTTATTGAATATTAATTCACCTGCCTAAAACTGTATATAGCTAAAACTGCATGTACTGTACTAGCAAATCCTGATAAGTAGCTTTACTTGAAGTTCTGTTAAATAATTCTGTAAAATAGTTTGTCAAGAGAACATTTATTTTTCAGCTGCTGAAGATGCTGATATGCAGAGGAAAAATTCTATGTTATTGCATGCAGCTCGAGAAGGTGATACACAAGTTATTGGAAATCTTGTAAGTTTTCTGTCCTTTTTCAATATGTGTCTGGGAATGAGAAATCTAAATTGTGCTTTTATAGATATTGGTGTTAAAAGTAAAATAATTTCTGTTTTTGATGCATTATTGTTCTTTCTCTGATGTCTGATATTACATGTTAAAAATCTTTTTATAATAAATTTTACTTTTGTTGGTTACAGATGATATGATTGAACACAGCAATTATTTGCTCTTCTAAATTACTTGTTTTTACTTCTAATTTTTTTGCCAAAATTGACTGGTGTGTTGATGAAATAATTTTTTTTTTACAGAATTGCACTTTATGTATCCATTATTTATTCCAGGAAATTATTTTACATCTCTGTACTTTTAAAAGTAAATGAAAATGATCAATTTAATTTTTGAAAAATATAAGAACCCGAACAAATTTTCTTTGTTTTATGTTGATACTTTTCATTTGTCTTGTTTGACTTGTTTATTCCAAAATTTATAAACCAAGTCATTCTTCCCTTTC
Organism: Dolomedes plantarius; assembly: GCA_907164885.2. Taxonomy (NCBI): domain Eukaryota; kingdom Metazoa; phylum Arthropoda; class Arachnida; order Araneae; family Dolomedidae; genus Dolomedes; species Dolomedes plantarius. Next base: position 8,935,552 of record OU015490.1, on the reverse strand, counting down.
TTTTAATTTTGATGTAAGTTATTTGTAGTTAGGACTTGAAGTAAAGAGTTTTAAGATTAATGACTTTTAAGATTATTTTAGATGAGATATTAAGATTAAATCATCTCAATTAGTGTAAATGTAGCATGGAGCAAGTATTGCCTTAAGTTTTATTGTTTTTAGGCATACATATACTGAATTTTTTAAATTTATTTTTGACAGTTAAAAAGTGATAATCCACCTAATATAAACTGTGTGGATTCTTTGGGTAATTCAGCATTACATTGTGCTGCATATCGAGGTAGGAAAGAAGCAGCTGTTCTTTTATTGCAGAATGGAATTGATACATCTATTAAGAATGCTAGAGGTAAGAATATTTTATAGTTTTAACTACTTCCTGGTTTTTGTGAATTAAAATTTTAAGTTTGAAAAATGATTATAAAAATGAATTTTAAAATAACTTAAATTTTTTTAAGAAAAAATAATTTATGTAAATATTGTGTAAATGAAATTAGATGAATATAAATGCTCATATTCCAATAATTTTCTGATATGATTAGCATAAGTAAATGGTGAATTGACTGTTTATTTCTCAGTGCGATATAAAACTATATGTACACAATGTAATTTATTCTAGAGATTATTTAATTCTATATGTTTGTCATATATCTTAGCATGACTTTTGGTCTTGTATGCAATATATTGATATAACTGTGAATGTAATTTTAGGACAATGTGCTATTGACATGGCTTTGAATTTGTCTATGAAGCAGATATTAGGTGTACAGCCTGTAAAACATTTTCAAAAGACTGCTTCAAGATTTGAAGGCTTGTTGTTAAGAGTAAGTGAATTACATCAATAAAATCTGAAACTATTTTATGATTGAAAATTTTCTGTTTTAAGGTCTATGTAGTCAAGTCTTAATTAGAATCAAATAAAATTTTGAAAAAAAAATTCAAACAGTTCATGTCATAGTGTCAAGGTGATATAATTGTGTGACCTGTCTCATGCCAACATGTAGGAAACTTGTTGGAAACAATTTTAGTCTCCTTTGACAATAATTCAATGACATCTGTAAAATAATTTAAAACCTTAAGTGACTTATCAGTCATATGATCCTCCTCCTCCTCAATATTTCAGCTCATCAGTGGCTGAGCGGGTACTGTCTATGAATGTTTAGTTACAACTCCTCAAACTGAGATCAAATTTCAGTAATAACTGTATATTTAATCAATTGTTTATTCTACATTTTGCTAACTTTCCTATCTTATTTCTATATAGTGATATGCTTTTACTTAAACAAACCCTCATACTTCACATCTATGGGGCAAAACTCAAAAGTAAAATCATAAAGGCATTTCTTCTGTCTTCAAGGTCCTTGTATCTCTGATTCCTTTGTATAAGAACCATTAAAAAATTGTTAGTAAAGAGATCTTACATGTCGCATGAGATTGGGGGGGGGGGGCGGTGTAAGGTAGCTAAAGCTGGATCCTAATATGAGCACCCAGCTTAAGACCTAGAGTAAAATCAAAATCTCTAATACCAGTTAAAATCATATACTTGGGTCCATCTACAGCTTTTAATGGCCAAGTTCAAGTATGGTAAGCCTGAGAATCAAAGCGTCCTCCTAAAAGATTATATTTGTTAGGAGAAAGGATAATACTCTCTTTGGGGAACTACCTTCTTAAGAAGGATTTTTGAAAAATGCAGTGAGAAAATGGTGGAGTGACATTAATCATATCATTCATGTTCAGTTGCTAAGGTAATATTAAACCCATATGACATAATAGGCAAAGGTTATTATTTATTCTATTCTGTACTGAATGTGTCAATGAGTCAGAATGTAACCTATACCTAAGGGGAAACAAAGATATACTGCATAGATGAACTCAGTATTATCTTGATTCAGGTGTTGCTTGAGAGCCAGTTTTAAAATGTATTTTGAGTATTTTCTCATGGATCCATTTAGCACAAAAGGTTTATGTAAGAAACTCCTTGACATGGTAAACTTGTACCTGTGCTGTTAGATAATAATCCTGTTTAATATGTTCTCCATAGTTTTTCCCCCCTGTAAAATTGCTAACTACAAGGAGGCAAGGTGCATCCTTACCAGGATTTTCAAAAACAAAAAAAACTCATTTCAGAATTTGGAACAGAATATTGTTGTTCAGCTTGGAGTCTACTAGATATTCACTTGAATTGAATATATATTCTGTTATGGTATAGTAATATACAGTGGCATAGCTACATATTCAGTACTTTGGAGCAAGTAAAATCAGTGCATCCACTTGTTTCTTGGAAGAGTCTTGGCAAAATTTGCTTTCTATCTAATCTTTTTATTTCAACTTAAAACTTTACTTAAATTTATTTAAAATTTAAGACATTTCAACAATAATATATTCAATTTAATAAATATAAATATAATAATAAAACAAATTATAATTCTTTAAGTACGGAGTACCCACTAATATTTACTACATATATTACAAACTATATTGACAAAATGTGCTTATGCATGTCTTGTTTCCGCATAAAAAATCCCTCAAATTTTTGTTTTCTCACTTTTTTTGTTTGTAAATCGGTTAATCCCTTTCTCCAGATCATATTCACAAGCTATTGTTTTTCAGTTGATATAGTGGCCAAAGAACTAAGATGGTGTTGTGACATGCTGCTTCTTAAATATGTTTTGATTAATTTTAACTTTGTTCTGCTGTCTCTGTCATCACTGGTGAAGTTGAAGAAATCAGGCATGCTGTAATAATGTCAGAGAGGCTGCTGTGTGAATTAAAAGTAGTTCAGCAATTTTGCTTATAGAAGTAGTTTGTTTTAATTGAATATAAAAGCACATTTTAAACTGAAGCAGTTGAGGTCCAAAACTAGGTGAAATATTGGAAAGGTATGCCGATTGTAACAATTCTGATCCTTCCAGAATACTTTTATCAGGTGACACGACGAGATATACAGGTGATAAACATTTAAAAGTATACATAATTGTTGAATGGATTCAAATCTAACAGTTAAATGATTAATTATTAAATCTATTACTTTATAAAACACCTCGACTTTGAAACATTGTTCATTGTTTTCAATGCATTCATCTACTTTGTAATTCATCAAAGAATTTTTTTCCCAGTGACGCAATCTTTTTTGGGGAAAACAAGGTTCTATATTCCATATAGCTGATAACTCAAGGGCATCATTTTTAAGAAACTCCCAATTAATCCTTAAGTTCTGAAATCAGGTTAGGAGTGATGAACGCATCTCAACGAATTTCTGTATATCTTCATGAGTATCTGGCAACATTTTCAAGACTGTATTGATAGGTTTGAGTATTTTACTTTGTACAATCATCAAAACAAATCTTGAAAATTGTTCAAAATAATAAAATTTTTAGCTTCACATTGCTTGTCATAATTTTTTCCATTCAATGATGAATATTTTAATTACATCAAAATAATGCAAACATTATGCATTGAGAGCCCAAACACAGGATAACCATTATGTTGGAAAACTCTTTTTAATGTTTTTGCTAAGTTAGTTTGATTCATTTCCATTAATATTGCTCAACGCCTTACAGAGCTGAAAGAAATGTAAATTTTTTTCTAGCTGTTCATAAAATTGCCTGACTTCCTGTACATTGGTGACACTGTCATTGATCACTAAATTCAAATTATGAGAACAGGAGTGCAAAACTCTGGCAACAGGGTTTTGTTGTCTAATTCTTGCTTGTAACCCTGAGTAGGTGCCACTCATATTCGGAGCCCCATTGTAACCCCGACCCCATAATTTTGATAGATCGATGAATACAATAATTTTTAAAACTGTTGTTTCTAATCCTTGTGATGTTTGATCAATAACCTGAGTAAATCCACAAAACATTTCCTTTATTTGCAGCTCGATTGGTTTCTCGTTCATCTTTTTTTATTATGACATAACAGAATACAGTACTGAGCTGATTGATTTTTGATAAATCTTGCGTTGTATCTGTTATTATTATGAAAGCAGCCTCTTCTATTTCACTTTTAATTTGGATATTAATTCATTTTGTATATCTGGACTCAAGTAATTGGTACCACCTTTGGGTTTCTTTAGTAGATTTGCTAAAATATCATCATAGCGAGACAGTAATTTAATTATTTCTAGAAAATTTCCTTGCAAAGTGCCTACATTTTTAAGATCTGTAACCCTATATGGGCTCAGTAAGGTAAATTATTTGCACAAGTTTGATGGTTACATCTATATACGTCGCAACACTTTGTGCCAGTAATTTACCACATTCTTAATTTCTTGCCGACTCCCAATATCTGTAGTTGAACAACTTTTCCATTGATAGTGAACCTTGCAAGAAATTCATTGTTGGTTTGATTCTTCAGGGTTTTCAATATTTCTTGTTAAATGTGCCCAGTCAGATGTCCCTCTTACAAAAGCTAAATAACAGTTTGACATATCAAATAGCCAACATGGTTGACAGTAACAAATATTTTTTCTTTGTTGAATAACAGAACCTTTGCTTTAGTTTTTAAATGTCTGTTATATTTATAGTAATGCTTCTTGCTGAAGCCTCTGTTCAAATTGCAACCAGCCGAATCTTCAGGGAAAGACCCCCTTGTTTGACAGGGGCTAAGGCTAATAATTTTACATTTTTCTTCAGTAGTTAGCTTCTGAAAATTTTCCTTTGTCAGAGGAGTCTAATTTTATATTTGTGCGTTGTGGAAGAATTTCAGTTTCTGCTCGAATTGGTGCAGGTGTAGAAATATTCGTAATATCTGTATCTATTTTGTCTAGAGAATTATTACCTTCAACTTGTGTTTTTTTTTTTCAAAAGAACTACAACAGGGCAGATTTATTTGAATCGTGTATTTAAAAAAATGTTGACATTTTAGCAACTTTCATTAAAACTGCGTTTTAGACTTCTTGCTTTTCTATTATTCTTTTTCTAAACTGAGCACCTTTTTTTTTACATCTTTAACTACCTAAAATACATATATGAAATATAATATTTATTAACAGAATATATATAAATATATATTGTTAATTTTTAATTATTAACTTTTTATTTATTACTTTTAGAAATATTTAAAAACCATTTTTTAATTATCTTTCATTGTAAAATTAAATTAAATATTAAGTTGCAACCTCAGTTAGCATAAAAATTTATAAACAAATCACTTACTTTTAAAGTTATATGTCAATGAATCCAAAAACACACTGTACATAAGTAATTTAGTAAAATAAGTCATAAATTGTGCAAAGTCACTTAAACAGAACAATGAATTGCAATCCTCAGTACACTCAATAAGTTTTAAAAATTATATATCACATTCATTCAAGAATCAAATTGAAATTTTAGCACTACACAAAGGAAATATGAAGTGCTAAATACTATGCTGTCTTTAAAAAATCCCTGAATATATGACTCTATTCTGCACTGATGTTAACTTGAGCTCTTTGGATTCCTCAGATATATGTAACTTCTTTGCTGTCAAACACAACTTATTATAACATATTAGTAAGTGCCTATAATAGTGCTTTTAAACATTCTTAGCGATCATAAACATTTTTATAGATTTAGTAGTGGTATTTAAAATATTAAATTTATAATGAATATTTTCTGAAATCAAAATTATGAAAGTCAAGCGCATACTAATATATTTAGGTGCTTATAGTTTTATTTATCTTAAAAATATTTCATTTATTCTTTGTATATTTTATAGAAAATCTGACATCAAAATTTTTTTATTCAAAAGTTTTCTCATTTCATCCTATCTAATTTTGTGTCCCCATCATTCATGAGCCTGAAGCAGTTTGTTCCAACTGCTCCATAGTAACTATGCTTGTGGTAATATAGAATTTATCTGATTTTAGTGATCAGGAATGTGTTTAGATAAGAATAAATTCTTTGAAGGGCATTTCCATATTTTCAGTTTGGGTTATATTCCCATGGGTTTTTGTTCATTGGAAGAAAATAGTTGACATTATAGAAACAATATAGGGAATTACAGAGATTAGCTTTTTTTAAAAATTTTAAAAAAGCTAAAGATGAAAAAAAAGTAGTTAAAATGTTGGAAATAGAGGAGAATATCAGTCTTGAGAAAAAAAAAAATTGTGGAGAATATTCATATTAAGACTGCTGAAAAGATTATTTTTTTCAATGTGTCTGTATCATAAATTGCTTATTGGAAGGGATGCCTGTTTTTCAAAAAGTCATAATCTCATTTCAAAATTTTATTTTATCAACTTTATTCAAATATAAATATATGTAATAGAGCGAAATCAGAAAGACATCTTTGCTGCTCTATTATATTGGATTCATTGTACACCCAGGAAAATAAGGATAGGCATATCCAAGGATGATGAAAAAGTGTTTTCTTACAGTTTTAAACAGGGGATTAAACTACTGGTCTGAAACAATTCAAATTTTTAAATTACAATATCAGTTTAAATATCTAGTTTGTAATATAGGTATTAACTGAAATACCTATTATAAATGAGTTGTATTTATATTTTTTTTTCGAAGAGATCATAGCTTTCTTTTAAAGAATTACTATTTGAACCTAAAGCTGTATATTGATTTTTATCTCTTTACAAATAAGGCTGTTTTTTTCAAAGAAGTTTGTATAGTGCCATATTGCTTGTATAAAATAATATTTTATCTGCTTATTCATTTTTTTTGAATTTTCACACTTTATGCTGTTGATTTTAAAACCTTCAAATCTTTCGTTAAATGGCTGTATCCAAAATATACTGTTTATTTAAGAGTTTTGATCTTATGATTTTTTTTTCTTCTTTTAGAAAAGTCGTTTTCTTGGGTGGAAAGAAGTTTGGACAGTTTTGGATAAAGGTGTCATGTCCTTTTTCAACTGCAGGTGAGGTTGAAGGTTTATTTTATAATTTATTCATTATTGTTATGAGTTGTTGTTGACACATACATGTTTGATTCTAAACCTTTCCATATTTAAAAAAAAAATGGAAAAAATTTTTTAAGCAAATAACTTTAAGTTGTAGGTATGTCAACCTGTATGATATGGGAAATGTCCTGATATTCTTTACTAATTTCTTTTAATTAATAATGCTGCTTAAAAGTGTTGTTGTTTCTGATGCCCCTTGACTGATAGTATCTGCCAGTTCAGTCCAATTAAGGCTATTGGGCAGAGTGGTACAGCTCAAGTTTTTAATAGCACCACGAGGGTCAGAGTCCGACTTGGCTAAAGGGCTGGACCCGTAATTTAGAACCAAGGCAAGTGACGAGATCAATGCACTTACCCCAGTGCATCAGTTTAGTAGATTTAAAAGTGTGATCTGTGTTACTAACTGTATATTTTGCAGCTGTAATTATTGAAAATGCTTGAAAGCTTATTTTAAAAAAGGCTAGCGAGGTGATGGCTGAATGGCTAGGGCACTGGCATATGGTTCAGATCCTATGGGTTCGAGTCCCACTGTTGGCATGGATGTTTGTAGCCATTTGGAATAGACTTTAAACTGTAGGTACCAGTCTAATTAGCCCTCATGTAGCGAAAAGTCGACTGCAGTGCGTGCTCCAAGCCAAACTTAAAAAAAGGCTAAGTCCAAGTTTATTTTAAAAATGGCTATAAACTTTCTTTGTCGTTGACTATTAATTCTGTATATTTTCGCTTTATTATATATTTTTATATAAATTTATAATCATTCCTATTCAATTTAGGGCAGATTCCACTACTGGGACTAAAAGAAAAGGTTATAAGTATTTAGATGGAGCACGAGTAGACGTAAGTTTTCTAAAAATAATTTACAACAAAAGTCTACATAAAACTAAAATACATATTGATACTTATTACTTAATTTTAATGATATTTCTCAGTTAGAATAATGTAGCATCTACTTTTTCTTCAGCTAGATAATGCAGACTCAGCAGCATTTACTGTTACCTATTCAGACAACACAAGACAGCGATTTAGTGTGCCTTATATTGCTCAGCAGCAGGTTGATCGTCAGGTAATTATTTGAATGTCATTTTTTAAGTGATCTTTTTTGCTAGATTATGAACTACAAGGTGTGCCCATAAATTAACCCAAGAATATTTTATAAATAAGAAAAATATTACTCACCTTCAACTAAATTTTTCTCCTTCAAAATAATCGCCAAAGGAGTCTATACAATTTTTCCAACGTTTCTTCAAGTCATCGAAACACTGTTTATAGCCGTTGGAACTAACCGTTCTCAAAATACACTTAACATCTGATTTAATATCCGAGACATTTTCAGATATTATCTAATTAATTGCAAAGTCTCGGATATTAAATCAAATGTTACGCGTATTTTGGGAACGGTTAGTTCCAACACCTATAAACAGTGTTTCGATGACTTGAAGAAACATTGGAAAAATTCTATAGATTCCTTTGGCGATTGTTTTGAAGGAGATAAATTTATTTGAAGGTATATATATAATAATATTTTTCTTATTTATAAAAAATTGTCCGGTTACTTTATCAGCGCACCTTGTATATACTATAAACATATCATTAAATTGGATTCAAGATGACCAATTTAAGAAATCTGAGGCTTCTACTTTTGTTAATTCCTGTATTCAGATGCTCCTGTGGTTAACACCTTATGCTGTTATATTCTTTGAGGTAGCTTACCAATTTATGCAGTTGTTGTCAGCTTTTATTTATTTTAACACTACAATTTAAGAACTCTATTTACTTTTCATTGTGGAGTTTTATATTAAACAATTTTTAGGGATTTTATAGTCCTGACAAAGAATAAAATTTCACATAATTTAAGATTGGCCCTCCTGTTTAACCTCAGCTTCCTTTTCTTTTGTGTAATTTAAAATTAGAAAATGGAATAAGTTAATTTTCCAACCATGCTTTGCTCTTTACATGCACACTTAATAAGATTGTTAATGAAATACAGATTATTGGTTATATATCAATATACAAACATGAAATTTTTATAATTAGTTTTTACTTTTTTTATGACTTATTATTGCAAGATGGTGTATATATTTATATTCAGTCTTTATTTAATCCTTACTTTTATCTACAGAAATGGGAGAATGCAGTAATGGAGCATATTGAATTCAGTAGTCATTATCTGAAACAAGGGTTTTCAGATTCTGATCCTGAGGATGATGATGACCATGTCATGCCTGTTGGAACAATGCAAGATAAACTGCAGGTAAGGCAATCCTTCAAATTTAATTATCTTTCATTATATTTTAATACCATAAAACAAAGACCCTCCACTATCCATGTATAAATTATCATATTAAACTTATATGATCTAGTTATCTTTTGTTGCAAAATGCAAATGATACTTAATTTGGTTACATGATAGTAAGTTTAGGTCTTATGAACGTTTAGGTCATATGAAAGGCTGGGGAGCATAGTATGATCATCTCTGTGGACTGTTCACATCCATAGAGGCAAAACACATAGTGTTCCCCAGCCTGATAATGGACGATGGCAGTTAGTGTGAAACCAGTTTTTTTTCTAATTTTTGATTTTAGATTTTAATAAGCTGTGTTCCCATTGTGTATATCTCAAAAGTTTTATATAAAGTACTAGTATTTATTAAATATATATATACACATACAGGGCTCGCTTTGAGGCAGATCACACCGGAACGGCATTCCAGTACCTCTCTTGAGGAGAAAAGAAAAATTACAATAGTTAAAAACATTTATTTAATCCCATAGTTACTCTGTTGTTAGTGAGTGGGCCTGGCCTATTACTTACTTACACACACACACACACACACATATATATTATGTATAATATGGAATACCACACACACACTCCGGAAGGTTACAGTTCTGGCACCTCTATTTCTAGAAATCAAGCACTGTGTATATATATAAAATCGTATGTTTTGGAATATTTACTGTGATCACAGCGGTTCAACCTTGAGTAGGAAGCAAGTGAAGAGTTTATTAAATAGATATTTCATTTAATAAGGATTTTTTCTTAGTGTATACTGAATTTTAGCTTAATTTGAAAATAGCCTACATAATTTTACTAAGTTAACATTCTGAAAAATATATACTTCATAGTTTATAGGACAATATTTTTAAGGTGACAGAATTTATTTTATAAATAATTGATTGTATTTATTCAATTTTTAACATTTTTTTTTTTTAAATTTGAGGCCCAAAACAGAGAATGCTCATCTACTTTGTGTTCACACAAAAATTTTCTGCATGGATTAGAGCATATGGCTAAGAAAATAAATTTAGGGAATATTTTATTAATTTCAGCAGTCAATTTCTCTCAGAAGTTGTGAATAATATAATTATGCAGTGAACTTTTGCATTCACTAGAACTTACTGTTTTGTACCTTGTTCATTGTAGATCCTGAAGTGGTTCATTTGAATGAGCTGTCTGAGGATAGTGCACATTTCTTTTGATTGATTTTTTATGTGCAAATGTTATTTGATGCATATTTGTAACTTGTTAAGTCACTTTGTAACAGATTCAATCAGTTTGGAAGGTATTTGATTGCATACCTATGTTATATTGCATACCAAAATGCAAATAAAATAGCTATCATAGCATTTTTTCTTGTACATAAATTTTAAATAATTTATCATTGCAATAAAACTCCCTGTTCATTGCTCAAATGTATCTGTTGGTTCTGAGTTACTAACCTTGATGCATCCTGTTCAGTGTATATCCAGATGGAGTCATAGCTGAATGTATTATAGTATTAGAGAGATGAAAATATAGTGTACCTATGCGGGTTGTATTTATTGTATTAACCGGACCTAAATATAAACTATGAATAACAAATATAAATCTCCTTGAAACTTATATATATATATATATATATATATATATATATATATATATATAATGTATGTATATATGTATGTATATGTATAATGAAATAAGATTCATTCCTAATTAAGAAGTCCAAAATATGCTTCCAAAGACTCTTCATTGTGAGACACATACACACTAGGAGAGAGATAAAATTCATTTATATATATTTTTTTTCAGACTTCTCAAGCTTATGTGCAACTATTTGAAAAACGAGTGAATTCATTAAAATACAAGGTAGATAAAATGGACACTGAAAATGGACGAAAGGCTGACGAGTCCTTGAAGTGGGTTTCATATGATCTTGAAAATTTGCTGGATTGTGCCAATAAAGTATCTTCAAGTTTGTCACATTGCCTTACTGTTTTCAAACAGCAGGAAGAAGTAAGTCTTTTTATATTTATTTTTTATGAGTAGAAATAGTGATTAAGATTCTATGAAATTCTACAGATTTACTTTTCATTGCAAGTAAATAAAACTAATTGTAGAGAGAGGTGGAAAAACCATCTAATTCTCTGAAACCAAGCACTACTACATTTGCTTACAAGATGCTTATTCATCAATCATTCAATATATGTGAGTGCAAATGTTCTATATGGATTTAGGCTATTAAAATGCAGGCAGAATGAAGTGTTGAGCACCCTTGCTTGCTGGGCTGTTAAATAATTTAGGAATTATGGTAAATTTACATGTCTGTTACAGTATTTTTGGAACTTGAGATTGTGTTTACTTTTTATCACTTCATTTTGTTAAGCTTGGTAATAGATAAAAAAGGAAAATAGCTTACAATATAGAATTTTTCTCAACATTGTTTTATTTATTTATTTGTTTTTTTTAATGTCTAAATTTTAGGAATCCAGAATAGATATGGCTATTAGCCATTTTTTTCCATCTTGGTTGCAACTGCATCCCTAGGATAAAAGTTTTAAAAATTATTTTTGGCTAATTAGACTTGTAACTGCAAGTTATCAAAAAATTTCATTTAAATTTGTGAAATTTTAAATTCTTTAAAATTGTATCTAAAAATTCAATTGCCATTGCATATCTTTTAACTTCATTGCTATGTTTTACATTGAGACAGTTTCTTTTTCTCTTTTTGACTTGACCTTGAATTAATTTTAAGTGATGATTTTTTTTAGTAAGATTGAATGAGAGAATAATTTAAAATAGAATTTATGATCAAAAATTTCTCATTAAAATTAATCAATGTATATACATTTATACTTTTTGAATTGATATGTAAAGTATGGAAAACTCACTGTATGGAGGTAACTAATAAATTTAATACAGTAAAGCCTCTTTTATTTGGACTAACTGGGACCATAGGCAATCTGGATAATATGGATAATAAACAAAACAAAATCCTTAATTAAGCACTCTTACCTTTTATTACAATAAAAAGCTATGTTTTGTAACAAAATTACACAGTATTATTTACAAGACATTAAAAAATATAAAAATAACTTTTCACATCATTTCTTAACAAAGAATTGGTAAGTCTAGTAAAGCTTTCTTAAACTCAACAAAAAGCATTTTATTACCATGATTTATTGTACAATCTATGCAGGAACTGTACATTGAATCAAACTAAAAAGCGAATATTTGGTGTACTTGTAGTTATGTTCTTGCTATCATAGTTAAAAATTATCTAATGTGAACATTAAATGAAAATTTCTACAAATCTGATATGGATTCTCTGAAGATCCAAATCAACGAGGGCCGGTAAATGAGGTTTTACTGTATTGTAATTTTTTTATACCTCTTTGATTAGACAAAACTTAGAAAGTAGTTAGTGAAATGAATGTTTAAAATTTAACACAAAAAATATAAGCTTACATCTTGGAAACAGGAATATTACAATCCTTCTATTCTTGCATTGTGTAAGTTGGTATGTTTCCTCAAAGTTAAAATACAAATGATAAAATACTTATTTATCACTTGAATCAAATGAACCAGAAATTTTATATTATGTAATGCGACGAAAACTTTGTTATTTCAGCCATTTTATGAATTTATTCTTAGTGAAATTGCTTTTTAAAAAAAATTGACTTGCTCTCTTTTTCTGAAACTGTTTGAGAGAATGCTTTATTTAAGTCTCTAATATAGTGGTGCCGGTAGTTAAGATTTTTAAGTTATCAAGACGCTGCTCTTTAAAGAGAGGTTTCATGTAATTCTAAGATTTTCTAAAGATATTTTTGTTTGATATTGATGCAAAAATAATTATACAGACTATATTGCTTATTTATAGTGCTAGATTTAAAAAATTTATCTTGGAAGTTTGACAAATTTGTTACTTATTATGACTAATCTTATTCTGCTTCAATATTATTTTCTGTAATCAAAGATCAATTATTATAACTATATTTAATATATGACCATATAAAACAAATGACAAGAATATCATTTTGCTGGAAAAGTTTTTTCCATGCCTATAAAGTAAAAATTCATATTTTACAGGTTCGTTTATTGCAAGCAAAACAACTACAAGAACGTTGTCGTGTTCTTCAGGATGCATTGCATGCTTTAGCTCAAGAACACCATGAATTAGAGAAATCTTTTGTTAGTCCATTTCACTCTTCACCAAACTCCCCCCACTATGAAGATACAGACTGTGATGAATTCTTTGATGCTTATGAAGGAGGTAAGTGATTCATTTCCAGTGTACTATTAAATGAGGCTGTAATATTCTGAGCTTCAAACATATACAGGACATTCATGCAAGCAGTTTCAATTAAAGCCCAGTACAAGTAGAGATCTATATATTTTAGTAGATATCTATATATCCACAGGATATATATTCCGATGTCATCCTCAATTTCTACTGTTCAGTTTGAGACAGTAGGTTGAAGCTGTATAGATTTATGTTATATATCCATAAAACATTTTATAAGGGTTTGTTTCCTAAACTTGAAGACATGGAAAGATAAAATAAAAATTAAAATCTTAGCATTTCAAGAATATCATAAAATTAAAAACTGATAATGTAAAAACTGTTTTTAAATGCAGTTATTCATAAAAACTGAAAGGTTATTATTCTGAACACAATAATTTTTATAGTATATTGTATATTTTTATAGTATAAATCTTTTGACCTGTATAAATGTCTATCAATTTCGTATGCAAAAGTACATTTCTTTGTACAAAAGACTCAAGTTGAAATTATTGTTCAGCAATTGGTGTAAAAGCCAATAACTTGATATATTTAAATCACTGTTTTTGACATAAGCCCTTTATACCAGACACCGTAGATATAATGTATAATAGTGTATTATACATATTTTTTTACTCTATTTTGCATTATACACTATTTTTTATATATATATTATATTTTAAGATAGTAATGATAGAATATAAAAAAAACCATACTCTATTAAACTTTTTATTCACAAAATATTTTATACATTTTTCTTTAATGGGGAGAGATGGGAAATATTAGGAAGAAAGATGACAATTTATGATTGGGAAGGTGAACATCTTGATAAATTAAATTAGCTTAAGGTACAACTAAAAACAATTTTGAAATGAAATTGTGTAGTCTATAGATTATATATTATTGGAAAGAAAAGGAATTATCTGAGTGAGTAATCATTATTAGTGGAAGAAAATATCTTCTGTATGCTGGGGTAAAATATCTGTAAAATTTAGTGTATATTTAAAATTGAATATTAAATTAAAAGCAAAAATATAATCTGGATTGTGATAAAAGGAAATGTTATCCTATGTATATTTTTGATGAGCTTCATTTGATGTTTTGATTAAGTAATAATTTTTAAAAATATGTTCACAAAATATAGTTTAATGCTTTCTAGTCTTAAATGCCTGACAGTAAATATCTTTCCATTTGTTATTTTAAAAGATTAATGATTTCTAATTTTTATTCATTTAAAGCTCAAAACCTTTTATAAAATTCCTGGTTAAAAATTGCATGTTTCCTGCGTTATCTTAATTTTTTTTCAAACTAATATAATATTAAAATGGGAGTGTCGAGGTTGTAACTAAGATAATTGATAAATTAATTGGAATTATTGAGATCTCTTCATAGAAAATATTTCTTTTAAATAAGTAACCTCTTGTTATTATAAAAAGCATTTGTTACCATTGATTGTGTAATTATTAGGCTATTTTTCCCTCGAATATTAATAAAAGAAACCAGTTTTTCGTGGTCTCTTTGCTCATTTTTATACAACTTTCCAAATGTCCTCTTATTGTTTATTTTTCTCATGTATCATGTATTAAAGAAACTGAAATTATATGGAATTCATCTTTATGATTTATTCCTTTTGTTCTGAGCTTTTGGACAAACAGAAGCTTTCACTCTACTACAGCTTTTGTCATATATTTTTTGAGGGGCTATTGGGAGGGAGTGGGGAAACAAATATAGCTTTATTTATTTATATATATATATATATATATATATATGTATATGCACATACACACACACAGTGGAATCTCGATCGATTGTTCACAGAATCGTTTTCCCGCATCTGTCGTTTATTTTGCCCAGTCCCGACGATCATATTGCTTTGTTATGTTTCCACCTCTATCGTTTTCCTGCATTTATCGTTCAGTTCAGTTGGTCCCTTGAAAAACGATAGATTGAGATTCCATTGTGTGTGTGTATATATATATATGTATATATACAGGGCCCGATTATGAACACTGGGGGCCCCTGGGGAGATGTTATTTGGGGGCTCCCCCTTACGAACATTTATAAAAATAAGAACTATCATGGGCTATACATACTATTAGAAGCACTAGGTGCATACACCAAGGGGGTTTTGGGGCCCCCTAGCATCAGGGGGCCCTGGGCAAAATCCCAATTTGCCCATGCGATAAAAAGGCCCTGTATATATATATATACACACACACACACACACATATATATATATATATGTGTGTGTGTGTGTGTATGTGTATATATATATATATATATATATATATTTGTCTGTGTGAGATATGTTTATTCATATAAATAGACAAGAGTGTTGAGCATACAAGTGCCCCTCAATCTTTAGTTTTCATTCAAGGATTTTAAAGTGTCAAAATATTTTAATTGTTCGAATTTCAAGAATATTTTTATGATTATCAATAAATAACATCTAATTAATTGTATTTAAGATGACAATACATAATATCTATTAAACAACTACCGTAAAATCTCGAGTATAATACACACTTTCTTTCACATTTTAGTCCGCAAAAATGAGGATGCGTAATGTACTCGCGAACAAAAAACAAACAAAAGAAAAAACATACGCGTAGTTTTTAACCAATGAATAAATGAACGTACAGCAGCTGTTAGACATTGTCCCAACACGGTTGCGCGTGCATCTCCACTCCGTGATTCATCCACCCGTTTATTAAGATGTTCCTTTTAAATGAATGGAACTCGCAGTTCGTTCGCACACGTATTCGTTTAATAACAGGTCCCTTGAAATAGTGATAGTTCCCGGTTGTTGCAAGTTCAAAAATTTATTATTTTACTAGGGGCTTCTCCCCCAGGCTCGCTACGCTCGCTCCTCTGTTATGGCTAATAGCGAGATACAAAGGGGTGATTCTCGGGCGGTGTAACAGCCTCCATCCATTTACTGTTGTCACCCTTATGTGAAGGGCTTTTCATCACTGTTGAATTATTAGCTTTAAAATTCAATTAAAAATCGAAAATTTAAGATAGACTTGAAATGAGGTTTATATGAATAAGAAAGCTTTCGGCTTCCAGATGATGTAAATATTTTCTTTGTAAGATAAAAATTCGAGGAGCATCGATATTACATCCACATAGGGGACAATATTTCTTGAAAAACTGTTTTTCATATTTTGATGAAAATATTAGTCTGTTTTAAAATATTTTTAAACAAATGAGGTCTAGTTTGAAAGATAAATGTCTGTAGTCTTAGATTGTAAAAAGATCAGATTTCAACGATCATGTTTTAGCGAGTTATCGTAATCTGAAGATGAAAAAGTTAACATTTTCTCACAAAACATAAAATAAAAAAAAAAAATTAAAGTCAGACAAAGATGACACATGTCTAACTTTGTTCCCCACATTTTTCTGCATCTATTGGTATCGGTCTCGACCCCATACCCCCAGCGGTTTCGGAGGAGATAGCGTGACAAGCTTTTGACAGCGGCGGCAGTGGATGCTGCTGCTGCAGCGGGAGTTACTTTTTTTTAGAATAGAGAGATTTTATTTATTTCCCTCAAAATGTCTTCAAGACGGTCCTATAAGGCAGCAGAAAAATTATCAATTGTTAAATATGCCGAGTCTCACGGAAATCGAGGAACAAGTCGTTACTTTTCAATAAAGGAAGCAAATGTCCGATTGTGGCGATAAAGCAAAGAAACTACAAATCATGCATAAGAAGAAAAAGGCGAATCGAGGCTTACAATCTAGTTTTCCAGAACTGGAGAAAACTTTAATGGAGTGGGTAGTGGATAAGAAACAAGAAGGCATCGGGGTTTCATATATTGGAATTAGGCTGAAAGCTCTAGAGGTCAAAAAATCTTATGCGAACGCAATAGAATTCAAAGCTTCATACGAATGGACAGTTCGTATCATGAAACGACATGGGCTTTCTGTTCGTAGAACCACCACCATCGGCAGCATCTTCCAGACGACCACGAAGATAACTTCTGGAATTCCAAAAGTTCGTGCTAAAATTGAGAAATGAACATGTGTATGACCTTTCACAGATTGGAAACGCCGATTAAACGCCCCTGAACTTCGATATGCCTTACTACAGGACTGTAGACAAGAAAGGTAAAAAAATTGTCAATTCGAACAACTGGACACGAGAAGTCTCACTTTACTGTCTGTCATGCTGGCATGTACCGCAGATGGAGGAAAGTTGCCGCCGTACATCGTTTTTAAAAGAAAGACTCCTTCCAAAACTGCCATTTCCAAAAGGTGTACACATCTGTGTCTACGAAAAGGGCTAGATGGATGAAGCACTGACCATTGATTGGTTGAAATGAGTTTGGTGTCATCGTCCAGGTGGTGCACGAAAACCGCTTTCCATGTTGATGCTCGATTCTTTTCGGTGTCATCGGATGTCTTCTATCAAGAATGAAATGCGCCAAATAAAGTCAGATCTGGTTATTATTCCAGGTGGCATGACCCGCTTACTTCAACCTTTTAGACGTTTTTGTCAATAAGCCGATGAAGGAAGCTCTCCGTAAATGGAATGCATGGTTAAGCGACGGTAATCACGCATATACGGCAGGTGGTCGCATGCGTCAACCGTCTCTCTTAGACATTGCAGAATGGGTACTTTCGACATGGAATGAATTAGATCCGTCCATTATTAAACAAGGCTATCTCAAATGTTGCATATCGAATAATTTCGACGGCAGTGAGGACGACATATTACGGGAGGATGGGTAGGTGTTGTCAAGTGAGGATGACGATGGCGATATATGTTACGTCGGCAACATTAATTATGACATGGGCGCAACAATAGATGATCTGTATTCTAGTGAAAGTGATTAAGACTGATAATTTGACAGTATTGTTTGTTTTGAATTAACTAAGTTTTTTTTCTACCGAATTTGACGTTTTCGTTTCTTTTTATTACAATTTTTTTATGTTAATAAATTTTTAAATAAAATATTTAAAAGTTATGGGTGCATATTATAGTCGAATTTTAATTTTTTTCCGAAAATTTCGCGCAAATTATAGCGAAATTTGCGTGAAAAAGCAATTATTTTCGCGCTTATTATAGTCGAGATTTTACGGTATATTAAGGTCTTTAACATAATTAGTAAGTTTTGACAATATAACTTAATTATCATGACCCTTAGAAAAAATCTGAAAAAAAGCTTTTGAAGAAATATCAGATGAAAAAGTGCATCTTGGGGTAAAAATATTTTAGATGAAAGATTTTTAATTTCGAAACATTTCTGCTATTTTAAGCACTTTTTAAAATTTTTCACGAGGGCAAATTTGGAATTTATTTATTTATTTTTATTTTATTTATTTATTTAATTTTTTTTTTAGGGGGGGGCATCTAATAAGTGATTATGCTTAGAGGCATTTCAGTCCAATTTCTCTTTTAAATTTTTTAAAAAAATCACTTACTCTTCATGAGGGAATGCTTTATCTTTAGTGATGAAAGGCAACTTTTATTCCCCCCCCCCCAGATACAAGTCCTATTTTGTTGATGTATTACCTGAATCATAAAACTGTTTGGTATACTATGCTTGTATTCTGATCCATGATGTTTTTTGTATTTGATAGATTGTAGAAAAATCTTTTCAAAGGGATGACTTATTGAAAATGATTTTGATAGGAGGTATTTTTCGTATTCATTTGCATGATTCTGCTCTGTTGCTTTAATGTGGAGTGCTGCATTATGTATGGACTCAAGGTCTGATCAATAAGCTTTTAACATTTTCAGCTAAAGCTTCAAGATGCATGTCCCATTTTCGTGTAGCATGTTTTTTTCTGAAAAGCATTTAAAAATAAGAGAAGGATTTGTGAGATTTCTAACATTATTTAGTTTTTACAATAAAAAACTTTTTCTTATTAATGTAATGTAAGAAAATATTGCTGCACATTGTGAAACAAGTAATAGTTAAAAAAAAATGTAGTCATACCTTGTAGATTTTTAAGATTAATTCATAATTACATCTTCAAGTGTGTGAGTAAAGCTTTAAAATTATATAAATCTGTTAAAACATAATTTAAAGATGGTGTTTTATTATACATAGACCCCTGAAATGATGTTTTTATAAACTATAATAAATTGAATGATAAGCATTTTTTACTTAAAAACTGTTTTACAAACTATAATAGCTCTAATATTTAAGAGTAGAAATGTTATTTATTTTCAAACACAGAAGTTACACTGCTTTGCCTTTTTTTAGATTAATTTTCTTTTATTTATCTTAAGGTAAAGAGAAGTTCTTTATCAGTGTAAAACCAAGAAATCTGTTTAAAGAGATTAATTTTTTAACCAGGCATATTTTGGGGAAAAAGCATTGAAAATTTTATGTCCAGTTCATATCTTTCTTATATCATCTAAATAAATAGTTTTTTAAATTCAAGAGACTGGTTTTTTTCTTTTTTTAGATAGAAACAAATAAAATGCTATCAATTTGTAGTGAAAGCAGAGCTCACACAATAACTGAAAATGGGGCTAATGCTCTAAAATCAGGTGTCAAATTTTAAAGAAATGCCAGCCAAATTTTAAAAGATGTGACGTTTTAGAAAATGAGCCTCTCAACTTATGTGGCAGATGTGAGTTAAGCACAAGTTCTGAAATGCAAGTTGAAAGAGACATATTTAAATGTCGATTTTAAGGTAAATAGATGCAAGTTGTATTTGAAGACAATTATGTAAGTCAAGTTTATCATAAAAAGGTTAATGTAGCTTTATTTATCACTTTACTTCAGCTCATAAAAATCTTCTCATCTTAAATTTAAATGTACCATAATGTATTTTCAGATTTTTTTAAGCCAATGCTTTTTCTTTGCAGTTGATCAACACTGTTTGTTAAGTGATATTTCCCCCTCAATTTCCACTTTCTAATCTGCCTTTTTATTGCAGTTGCTTTGCATATATATATGCAAGACAATTTCCTTAACAGTACTTTTTAAAAACCAAATTGTGGTAGCTGTTTTCATGTTTGCTTTGATTCCTTTCTACTTCATCTTGCTTTGTTTTGAGAATGGATGTGTATTTGTGTGTTAATCTGAGAATGATTGTCTTTTAAAAATTAATGCAACTAGTATAATGAGATTAATAAAGGAACTTTATGAAAATAAATTTTTGCTAATAACCACTTTGAAGAGAGAAAATGATGTCCACTGAATGTATGGTCCAGCGTAAAGTGGAATATTTTTCAGTGCAAAGAGAGTCTTATTTGCAATCAGGTATTTTAATAGCTGATACATATCTCTGGAAGATGTGAATAAAACTAATACAAGAAATCTACAATATTATTAGCGTTATCTTTTGAATCTGTTTAGTTGGGATAACATGGATTTTGTAAGTAAATGATGGATTTATTGTTTAAGATGCACACATAAAAAGCACAGCATATTGCAAAGAAACTGTCATGGATATGACACAGTGCTCAGAAATTAGAGAAAATATTTTGTTTCCCAGGAGATACTGAACAGAAATGAAAGTCTCCTTGCAGATTAGATAATTGAAATGGATAACTTGTGACTGAGTTGCTAGTTGCTTTATTTTTTTATTTTTGCTAATTGGATCAAAGTCTATGTGGACAAAGGGTGTAGTTTTTAAAGTAGATGGGACTCAGTCACATTGAAAATTAGAAGGGAATGGAACATTAACTTTGGGTGCTCAGCGATATTCTTTTATAGAGCAAAGCATAGTAGTTTAAAACTTGTAAGAAATCATTAAACTTAAGGCAAATGTTTGCCCTAAGGATCGATTTGTAAGTCAGTATGGGAATTTAACTGATATTCTTTCAATGATGTTTAAAATATGGTTAGGGAAAGAAATTTAGATAGGAATTTTTAGCACTTGTAAAAAGGGAATCGTATGTACGTTATAAAAATTTAACTACTAGTTTAGATAATAGGAGCAGCTATCAATAAGACCAGTAGCATCCTCTGACGTCGCTGATCTTCGATCCAACTGTTATCTATGTGGAATTTTCCTCTCATTATTTTCGAATCACATACAGTAACCACCGCTTATAGTGATCAGTGGTTATAAGAATCAACCGTTTATAAGAATCAATATCGCAAAAACAAAAACAAATGTAGTATTTCCATGTTAAAATTTCCGCTTTAAAGAATCAATCCACCGGTTATAAGAATCAGTTTGCAATCTTCGCCTTCCTTTCATTTTTCCAAAAAATGCCACTTGAACTCTCAAAAGGTACAATATTTTTTCTTAAGTGTTTGAAAAGAAAGATTGATAAAACTTTGGGGTGGAAAACAGTCGTAAAATACATTCCTTTAGACATAATATAAGAGTTTCTCCTTATACGATTTTGCTAAACACTGTCTTATTAGCTTTATCCAGGGGCATCTAACCCGCCCGGGTCCGATTTCACTTTTCTGCAGACAGGCACTCCTTTTCTCCCACCACTTACTTCCTGGTTGCGGATTTCTGGACCCTGAAACACATAAATCTTCCGCGAAGTGTCCACCGTCACGCAAACGGGACAGTGGATTCAGCACTTCAAACCGTGAAACGTAAACGGATCTATTTTGCTGAATCAGATGAACCAGATGCTGAATCAAACGTTTCACGGTTTGATTCAGAATCAAACCGTGAAACGTAAGCTATAAAGTGAATCTTCGTCTGAGACTGTAATAAGCATACGTCGCTAGTATTCACTTTAGTTTTCTAACAAAATTGCCAGTTAGTGTTAGAACTTTTTGATAGTCGAATTCAAATATGATAAAAACAAGGAAAACTCTTAGTTTTTCTGAAAAACAGAACTTGTTAATTAGATATGATGCTCTTCCAAAGTGTAGTCAAAGAGATGCTGCCTCTTGTTGTTTGACACATGATTTTATAATCATGTGTTGTTACTAATAGGTCTAGAAATTGAGTTATAGTATTTGTTTAGTAATTGAGTATTTTTAAAATTATAAAAAATAATTTTAATAAATGATAAATAACGTAAATTAAAGAGTATTTAATGGTAAATTATGTATATATGTGCCTGTGTGTTTATATATATGTACAAGTATATATTTGTGTATGTGTGCCTGTCCAAAGGGAAGTTTCGGTTATAAGAATCAACCGCTTATAAGAATCAAAAACAGTAATAACAAACGTGATTCTTATAAGCGGAAATCACTGTATTAGCAAAATGCTTATTTTTGAATTCTGCTTTCTGCATTTGGAAGTAGATATTTAAGTGCAGTGCTTGTTTTCCAAAATTCTACTTGAATTAAATATATATATATATATATATATATATATATATATATATATATATATATATATATATATATATATATATATATATATATATATATATATATATATATTTAAATATATATATATATATATTTAAATATATATATATATATTTAAATATATATATATATATATATATATATATATAAAGCGACAGGCAACAATATTTCAATGCACTGTAAAAAAATTAATTACCGAAAAATCACGCAATAATATTTGATATCACCGCAGCAGCTTAATTAAATCCATAAGTATTTTCAAGATTTGAAAATTATTGGGAACAAAGCATTAAAACTTAAAGAAAAACCGTACAGATATTTAGCTGAAAATCAAATCGATTGTAGAATTTTCTTGTTCGATATACGTGACGAATCTGTATGACGACTTGGCAAATTTGATAAAATCGGTTCTCCGTTGGGAAAACATTTTTTTTTCGAATCTTGTTTATCTAAATATTTCCACTCAAAATCAAAACTTTGAAACAGGTTGTATGCTTTACCGGATATGCAAATTCAAATATCCATAATGAAACCAAATTTTTTGACGATACCCCAGTGCGATAAGCTGCATTTCCTCACATTTCACATTACCTCACTGATCTTCAATCTATTAAGCTATGGGGAATTTGCCTACTACTAAATATTAATCAAATGCACATTTTTAAATACTGCCCCCCACACACATGAAAGTTATTTTTTAAATGAAGGTAATGCAGTTTTTAAAATTTTGATATTATAAGTGGTTAATTTTTAATTGGACATCTGTGGCTACAAAATAACGACAATTTTTTAAATAAAAACACATTTTTTAGAGGAAAATTTTAAAAACGAGCGGGAAATTTAAAGGTCCATTTTTAGATGGGGAAAAACTTAAAAATAATTAATAAACTTAAAATAATAATAATAAACTTAAAATTATAAACTCAAAAATAAAAATTTACTAATCTGTCAGTAGAAAAATTCTGAAAGGAAAAATCTCCATAGGTTTGAAGATTTGCGACGCCAACTAATGCATTGCTTTATCTTCATGTTATTATTTTCTTTGATATAAACAAATTCTTTACAATTAAAAGCAAAATTTTTTTAAAAATTTTAATTTGTTGTGTTTCAGTACAAATACAGAAACAATAATTGTTTAGCTTAATGTCTTATTAAAGTTAGGGTGATAGCGTACGTTCGTAAAATATAGGTTTTAGTACCACGAGTTTTGTAAAAAGGCATAAAGGTATCACAACAATATAAGTTTGGGAATCACTGAATATACAAGTACAGTCGAACTTTTCTACCGGTTTCTGAAGACGTAAGTTTTTTTTAATTATTATTTATTTTTCTCAAAGAAAAAGAATAAAATAACGTCGTTTTGGGAAATTTGCTGTTATTACTAAACGCCAAATACTTGATGCGAAGGAGTTTAATGAAATTATGTAAAGTGGAACTTTGATTTAGCTAGCTAGCGCTGCGAGATATCGTTGTTAGTTGCAACATTTCAAGGTGTCTTACACCATGACTGTCAAATCAGTGACACGAGGAGTACAATTTCGTTTCATTGACAGAGCCCTTCGCAGCACGCATTGTTGTGGATTCTTAGCGCAAGTCTAACGAGATTGAAAGACTTCGAGCGTTAAGAGAACACAACTGACCTTGTGAGACGTATCTCGCGAAAGTGAAGCAAAGTCGTTTGTATTTGTTGTTTCAGATAAACGGAATATGTAAATGAATGCTCGCATGGTTAATCGGCCATTTAAAAATGAGTAAACAAGAAAATGTGTCGCTTTGCGTAACCGCGGGAATTGAACGAAATAAAGATGCCAACGTGGCTACAAACGTGGAATTGATTTACCCTCATATTGGTTCTCTAGCTGTTAGGAAATGACCCCCAAAACTCCTAGATGACAGTTGATAGGAAAAAAGTGATACACAAGGACGTAGGCAGAGAAGGGGAGGCTCAGAGGCTAAGTCCCCCCCCCCTCCTCTGCCTTATTTATAATTAAGTAAAATTTATCAGGTGTTTGTTTTTAAAAAAATGTAGACAGGGTTTCGTGGTTGGGAATTAAGCTTTGTATGTGCATTTTGATAAAGGCTAACACTTTGGTAATCAGGGCCGGGCTCTGATTACCAAAGAGGCAGAACAGGTCAGGTTCCCTAAATCATCCTCTAACTGTATCCTTAGATCATCTTTAGAGCTGCGTATAGGATCTAAATTTTTGTTTTATCACACTAAACAGCTAATAAAATACCAAAGCATTGTTTTGAACATGTTTTTAAGGTCTTTGCAGAAAAGAAAGAAAAAAAACCCATTCTGACTTCCTGTCTTTTAATTTTTTTAAAATATAGTAACATTTTTTGGTGCTGTGAAATTCCGTTTTAATGAATTCTGATTTTAGGAAATATTTGTGATAAACTTTTCTAACCCAGCCTTGCGTTTGAAAATTCAGATTGCTCAAAAGCTTAGTTCATACATACGTAGATATATGTTGTTCAGCTCGCTGACATTCATTATATTTCCTTTTCTTCTGTATTTTCGTATCAGAGAATGAGTTGATTATTAAAAGTACGTCTTTATAATGCACAATGCCTGTATTTGTAATGCATACACATTATCAGCAGTACTTTATGATGCATAATTGTTGATAATGTGTATTTATTCGTAACGGAGAATCAGATGTCAGATAAAATCGAGTTCTTTTTATTATTCCCTTGGCTGCTAACCGACTGGAGGTGAGAGAATGAAATAATGGATTCCTAAAAAAAAAAAATACCTAGAAAAATTATCTATATTTGTTTTTCCCCACGGGCTAAGTAGGAAGATCTGGAGTCTTCATCAGAGTATATTAATCGGGCTCTGTCCGTAGTTATATGTTTAGGACTGTTCGGCCAAGATTACGACCTTACGACGTGTTTACTATGTACATCTATAGCTATATGTGTATCGTAGAGTAATGTAGGATTCAACGCACAGACATTTCATATGTATGTTTCTTCAGTACATACAGATATTATAATATGTTTGTATATACATATGCGTATGCTATATGTATGTGCACATGTTACTTGCATTGTATAGACATTGTAATATGAGTGTAGTTTTATAATACACAGACACACAGACATACGATTTACGTCCTTTTGGCAACTTTCAAAATTTATGTACAAATTCTAGTCCTCGCTTTGAACACCGTCTTTCAACCAAGTAAAATACGCCCTGAAAGAGTCACTGAGATGAGACATTCACAAACCAAATCGGTTAAGTCCACTTTTTTGAAATTTTAGTGGCAAAGTACTTGATGGATTCCTATGTTGGGGTGCCTCTTATGGTCCGAAGGTAACATTAAATTAATCTGAATATTTTATTATATATATTTATATATATATATATATATATATATATATATATATATATATATATATATATATATATATATATATATATATATTAATTTATTTTATCTTTAAATTTCTAACAAAATACAAAATATTCTTTACTAAAAATCCCCCCGTAAATTTGAGACGAGTCTTATGGTCAGAAAAATATGGCATTTCAATTTTTTTTTCTGTAGTAAAAAAAATAATTTGAAATCTGAATGGATGTAATTACTTTATTTCATTTGCTTAATCGATTAAGTCCCTTAGTCAGGCAAAAGTTTTAATAACTCCAAGGACATTCTATCTTATAGATGTCGTCAGATAACAGCTCCATCTGCATTACTACATTCTACAACGTTTATTTGAGGGGATCTATATTTTCAGGGGAATTTTAAAAAATAATGTACATTATTTTATCTCTTCTCCGCGTTTCGTTTTATGGACTTAACCGATTTGGCAAATGAGCGGCCAAATAACACGGTATCGGACTGATTATCTATCAAGTTCATTCAATCATTTCCGATCGGTTCGCGTGCACTCGATGCATTGAGATAAAAAAAAATGATTTTTTATTTCTCTCCTAATGGAAAGGCTTATTTTTAACCCATCTTGATATTTCGAAGCCACCAGGCCGCTCCAAAGGGCGAAGATGGATGGCAGAAAACGTATGCTGTATCTTGTGGGAACGAAACGATGGTGTAATGCCTCACCACCCCCACTTCTCCCCTGCTCTCCCCTCCACTTCTGCGTGACTTTTATTGATATTCAAAGGGTTACGTGAAATGCAGATGCGTAGGTGTGTAGATATACTATCGTTTCGTCAATTTTCGCGGTATATTGGAGTACATCTCCCATTTTGTGGGCTGTATTTTGCCAAAAATAATAGTTTTGACCGTATGTGTTCTGAGTTTTTTCTGTGTAAATCAATACAACAACAACAACAACAACAAAAGTAATAAAAATGCACGTTAAATCCAGATTTGTCAGAATACCGGGAAAAAGAATTGAGTAAAACAAATTTCGTTAAAATCAGATCTAGAGTTTCTGAATTTAAGGTATTTTAATTTTGTTTCTGGGTTCATTCATCTTTAAGTTTTGACCGCAATTTCTGAAGCTATTTTAGTTCATTTCGAATGCTGCCATCTTTCGGTCGAGAGAGGATTCTTTTGATTACGGGAAACCTGATGTTTTCAAGAAAAACGGCGACATATTTAAAACATAATATTAAATATATGAGTAATTAATCTTTAGAGAAAGAATATTCATTAAATTTTATATCATTTAATAAATATTTTCAATTTTTACGGATTCTTGAAAAGCTAACGAGTTTTGTAAAAATGGAGCATTTGGTATAATGGTGTCAAAATAAATACTGTAATCAAAATCTTAAAGAGCTGTGTTTCTGAGGATTGTGAGTATAAGTCTTATTTTTTTATTTCTATAATTTTTTTCTGGAAAGAAAATTTTGAATTTAAACACTAATATCTTCTGCTGAAAGAGATAAAATAATGTTGTAAAATTCTTCGTACACTAAGTTTAAGACAGTATTTGTGGCCAAAAACAATGGGCAACCGTTTTTACAGTTAGAACAAGCTTTTCAAAGGAAATAATTACCCTATCCCACAAAAGTGATCGAACAGTCATGCATTTTATGAGGATGTTTAATAATTCCCCAAAGTTGTTTTAGTGTCTTACATTTAATTCTATACATCATTCATACTCTTGTATATATTTTAACGAAACTAATAATGTGCAGGTTAGTTATAAACATTATAAAACATATAAGGGTAAAAAAATAGTCTTAAATGTGATCGGTTCAATCGAATATAAAACCTTATTTCTGAAGATTTTTTTCCTCAAAAATAGGTGGGATTACCATAAGATTTTAAAACATGGATGCTTCTTTTCAATAATAATATAAATAAGTATTCTGTTGTATTTTATCTTGTTTTTTAGCTGTGTTTTGTTCCACTCATCTTGTATTACTACCTCAGTTGTAGCTACCAAGAAATAGTAGTTTCGAATTTTAGGTTCCATTTCTTGTCAAATATGTTTTAAGGCTGCTGTGTACTAACCCTATTGGAATCGCTCATATCAGTGTCAACCTATGGAAAAAAATTTGTCTACTATTTACGGCTACATAAATGCTGAAAATCCAATAAAGGTATTTTCTGATAGCCTGAACTTTTCTGCACCTTGCAACGGGATTCAATTTATAAATTTCGTCCACCAAAGGAATTTATGAGCTTTTAAAGCACACTATACCAGATTTTTCCCCCTGAATAATTTAAATTAAAAAATATTATTTGCATTAAAAAAAAAAACGAAAAATGCCCCAAGGTGTAAAATTCCTCTCTCTATTACGGAGTACAATTAAAAAAAAATCTTTAAATCTAAGTCGGTAAACCCTGGACATATTTTCTCCATAGGTTAACATTGAGGTGAGTGAATCCAATAGGGTTAGTACACAGCAGCATTAAGTGGTTTGTATATGGATAATAAGGGGGTATTTTTATTGTTCCAGGGAAACTGTACAGCGGCTACAGGTAAAAATTCCAAGCAGTATGCATTGTATCAATGTCTGGATAGAAAAAAATATTTCAGGTAGTCTCCTCTAACGAAACTATCGCGGGTTATTAACGTAGGATTACTTATCGTTTTTTTATTTAAAAAAAATTTATTTTTTATTTTTTAAAGACTCATTTTGGTACTTTTCTGTTTAACTGTTTACTGCTACTGGGTTTGGCGCGCTGCCAAAATTATAACTCGCGACGCAGGACAATTTTTTTTTTCTCTCCGAATGACCTTAATTGAGGAAAGTAATCATACGTTAAAAATAAATAGTCTTGAATTATTGAATAAACTTTTCATAAATTTTTTGCAATTTAAGCTTTTGTTATTATGACTAATTTAAGACAGGGGACACAGTTAGAAACTCGTTGGCTAGTTTTTAGATATGTATTTAGAGTATCTTCTAGAAAAATTACTGAAATTGATAAATGAAGTCTATCAACTCTTTTAAAGTAAAAGAAGACTAGGGATATCACCAAGCTGTCCCGTGGGATAAAACCCTTTATTCTCAGAAATATTTTTAACACTCGTTAGTGAAAAGAACCGAAATTTAAAACCTTCTTTCAATTGAGCCGTGCACTTGCCAAATAGGTTAAGTCCATATTACAAAAAGTGGAGAAAAGTGATAAAATAATATACGTTGTTTTTCAAAATTCCTCTGAAAATATAAATTCAAATAAACATTGGAAAATGTATTTTTGCAGATGTAGCTTTTATCGCACGATGTATAAAATCTATAAGATAGAATATCCTTGGAGTAATCCTTAATATTATTACAATTTTTGCGCAATTAAACCGATTTGGCAAAGTGAAAAAAAGTAACAACATCCAAGTCAGTCTTTTTTTTATGTATTTTTTTTTTTACTAGAGAAAAAAAAATGAAATAATTGTTTAATAGTTCACAAATACTTATTTCTACAGCAGTTAGACTGTCACTGACTCTATCTTATTATTTTACTTTTATTTTGGGATGAAACAATACCAAACTCTTGACCGTTGTCATCAAGTACTTGCTTCTGCGTTTGAATGGCATTATTGCAGAGATTTACATCAGAGCATGGACTTAAGGGAGGAGATCACCTTAAAAACTCCAAAAAACTCAATTTTTTATCATGATTATATTTTGAAGAATGGAATGTAAGGAATCTTTTAAAAAAGATTAAGTTGATACTACAATTAGAAACGACTTTATGGCCTAATGTATAAAGCTAATAGTACAGTAATTTATATGAAACTTCAAATGGCTTTTTTCTAAAAACTGTTATTTTCAAACTTGAGCGCACTATTTCTTCAAAACTTATGGTCACAAATTGCTAAAATTTTGTATTCATGTATATCTAGTATGTATATATAATTTTCATCTAAATTTTGGTAAGTGCATCTGATTTTTTTTAAACAGCAATTTTTTGTGAAAAATTTTTATATTTCTTGTACATTGCAATACATTTGCCTGAAATTTTTTTTTATGTGAAATATGATAATTATTTTAGGTGTAGATTGAAGTATAACCTATTGATAGAATATATACAAATAATTTAATATATATATATCTTACATTTTTTTAAAACATTCTGCGCGCATTGCATTGACCTAAGATTTATTATTCATAAAACATTAAAATTTTTTTTCTACATAAAATAATTTCTAATAATTTACGAACAATTCTGCTTTTGTTTTCTAATAGATAAAGCTTTGTAGAATCACCCTAAAAAATTGGTTTAAATTAATTACAAATCAACTATTTGATAACACGTTAAGCTTGGTAGTAAAATCAGTGTATTTTGACGAGTTCAAAGGTGATCTCCCCCCTTAACTCGATTGGCTTCTGAAGAAAGTTACTTATTGTTCGATGGCGAAAAAAAAATTTGTCATTGAGTGGTATTAATCCTTGGTATTCGGGAAATTTATTGTGAATGTAAAGAGTTTGGAGTCCATCAAGTGCTTTGACTGAATTATCCAAAATTTCCAAAGGTGGACTTAACCCATTTGGCTTGTGAATGGTTCAATTCTTAATCCTGAAATAAGCTGACGAACGCAAATTTAACATCTCTGCTTTCGAATCGAAATAGAAGCAAACATAATGCATAATGGTACAAAAAAGACTTAATAAATAATTTCAAACCTAAACTTAGTTCCAATAGTAAATTATCATTTGTAGTATGAGCATGTAAATGATCCACTTGAACGGGTAATCCTGATTGTATTTATTGTCAGTGTAACTCAATGACTTTGTCATTTCAAAATGCAATTTAAAACCATCAGCTCAAGAACTTATCTGTCAAAATCATTCTTAATTCTTTAGAGACATTGATCCAACGCATACTGCTTGGAATTTTTAGTTGTAGTCGCTGTACAATTTCCCTGATATAATAAAAATACCCCCTTAATATTCAGATATAAACCACTTAAAACATATTTGACAAGAAATGGAACCTAAAATCTATATAAATAAAAGAAAAACTTTGTCGGTCGGGCAACAATTCCGGGTAGACCGTTTCCAGTATGGCATCCGTTATGAAATTCGGCCATGTTTGAAAATGTCGAAATCGATGTATTTTTTTTTTTTCATGAAAGTACATAAATGTTACATATTTGGAAAGAGCTTTAAAAACTAATAATTTTTTCTGCGTACACTTTTTATGTTACTTTAATAGTTTTAGAGGTATTTAAATTCTAAATGCATACTCTACCGAACAAAACGTAACCGCCATGTTTTACGATGTAAACACAACGTGATTCATTCACAGCGTGATTCTCACTAAAAAATGAATCACTGAAAAGAAATGTTTCATCGTGTGTCTAACTTTTAATTATTTTTCTATTTTTCATACTTTTAATTCAAACTTTTAAATCATAAATAGATCATTTGAAGATGTACTGATTTTTTGGGGAGTTTTTGACAATTAAAAGTGAAAAAAATTTAAATTCAAGCGAACTGTGATTCGAGTGTCAAGTGATTCGATAGCTGGGCAAAGCTCGATCATAGCCGGGCGAAGCCTGGATAGTTCGAAAATAAAATTATTTCTTGGTAGTTACTAAGAGGTTAGTAATACAAGATGAGTGGAACATAATCCAGCTAAAAATACCAATGATAAAGAACACCATAATACTTATTTATATTATTGCCGAAAAGAAGCAGCCATGTTTTAAAAGCCTATTGTAATCTGTCCAATTTTCGGGAAATAAATCTTAAGAAATTCGTTTTTTTATTCGATTGAACCGATCACATTTGTGACTAATTTTTTACACTTATATGTATTATAGCTGCTTATTTTCAACCTGCACATTATTAGTTTCATTAAAATGTACATAATAATATAAATTATGTTTAGAATTAAATGTAAGGCACTAAAACAACTGTGGGAGATTATTAAACATCCTGATAAAATGCATAACTATCCTATCACTTTCGTGAGACAACGTAATTATTTCTTTCGAAAAACTTGTTCTAAATGTAAAAACAGTTTTTATAGAGGAATTGAAGCTATCTCCTAATAAACAAATCCATTGTAATAGTATTTTAGGACGATAAGAGCCTGTTCACATAGAATCCGTCAGCGTTACGCATATTGACATATTTTAAACAAATCACAGACCTTAACAATTTCCTGGATAATCGTTTGGAGGTTTGTTATTGGGTAAATATATTTCAATACGAGTAACGGTGACGCTGACGGATTCTATGTGAACAGGCCCCAAGTCGTAACGATAGAGAGGTTGGACTATCTTTTAATTTGATTCTCTATGACACTATGTTGTGTTCAGTTTTTGATGGGGAAGTTCCATGCTGCCTTACATTTTCTCAATTCTCTGACTAGTCGAAATGCAGACTTAAATTAAGAGTGAAATAATGTGATCAGACGAATTTTGTATTTTAAAATGGAAATTTAAATAGATGGAAAACGAGGTTAATTCTGAAAATTTTTAGCTCGAGCGAAAACGAATTTCTTAAATGTAATTCAATCCAAAATTTAAGGATTTTAATAAAGCTTTTAATGTTTGTTCACTTCTTTCGAGGAAAATTGTGGAGGATAAAAGTACCGTCTCTTACATTGTCTTAGAAGAAGTCGATCTTGCAATGGGATTATACTTTTCTCACAATTATTGCGCAACTTTCACCATTGCACACAATGGCGGATAATTTACTGCCAGGGAGATAAGACGAACGTTTTTTAATAGACAAAATTGGTGTGGAACGTTTCCGGAATTCGATACCTCGCTTTCTGTGGCAGTCACGCGTTTTACAAATGACGCTGATATCATCTGATGAGCAGATCAAATCTTTTGTACGCTCAATTCTCATTGTTGCAGGTTATCGTCCATAGTATTTCTGCTGTTCTTCCTTCCATTTATGAAACATTTCAGTGATATGACGTACTATAATTACACATGTGTATTATTTTCAAGCAATCCAATTTAGTTGTCTTGCCGTTTTTACAACGCTTTAGGATAATTTAATAAATGCAAATAATAATAACTATGATTACGAGAAGGAAGTTTTGAGTGTTTTACATATCATTCATTTTTTTTTTCTTTTGTGGACGATTCTTTCCAAGGCCATTTTAGTTCCAGCTGCTCTATGTACAGGGCAAAATGTGGGACGTTTCAATATTTTTATAAAACTGGGAATTATTGTAAAGTCATCGTGGACTGAGGTTGCCTGATGGCAAGAAAAGAAATTTGTTGTTGATCTTGGGCAAACAATTTAGTGTGTTTGGTTTTACACCTCGTTGCAATACTAGTATTTGAAATTTTGAACAGAGGATTGAAGGTTCTTTTACCTTTGCAGAAATAGGTATCGATAGAAAACTACGCATCTGGAAGACAGCTGTTACCCCCCCCCCAAAAAAAAAAAAAAAAGAAAAAAAAAAAAAAAAAGTCGCTCGTGTCACACAAAGAAACGGACATCTTCTCGTGTGCACAAGTTGCAAATATCAAACATGATGGTGCCTGAGAGGAATTATCTTATAAGGTATTTTCTTTTTAACCGAAAGTCTGTTTTCCTTCATTGTCCGAGTACGGGCCTGAGTTGATGATTATCCTTGATGGTTAGAAGAATCAGTCTTACTTCATATTTGAAGTAAGAATGATTCTTCTAACCATCTATACATTTATGCTTTTATTACAAACATGCACCTTTAGGGCTATTTACAAGATATTTACACACCTAACGTCGTAAAACACAGTCCGGCATGTTAGAGTCCTGGAACAGTTCTGCACGCGTTCTAGGTGGCGCTGCTCTCAGTTTATCACTGTTGCTGGAGGAATCCAACAGCGTCTGAGAGGAAAATGTACTTAGGCCCA
The DNA here is from genome assembly GCA_907164885.2 of Dolomedes plantarius. Taxonomy (NCBI): domain Eukaryota; kingdom Metazoa; phylum Arthropoda; class Arachnida; order Araneae; family Dolomedidae; genus Dolomedes; species Dolomedes plantarius. Next base: position 8,901,628 of record OU015490.1, on the reverse strand, counting down.
ATGTAACGGAGTCTTTTTTTGTCGGATAAGGGTGCCGAAATAATATTTATACCTCTAATTAATTAAACTATATTTATTCCTCTAATAATATTTATACCACTACTTTCCTCGAAAGAAGTGGATAAACCGTAAAAGCTTTATTAAAAGCATTAAAATTTGGATTGAAATATATTTAAGAAATTCGTTCTCGCTCGAGCTAAAAATTTTCTGAATAAACCTAAAAGAAGAAATACCCAGAAACAAAAATTTTGTAAGCTCCCCCTCTTTTTGTGCAATCATTTATAGGAATTTAGGTATCAATTTTATAGTATGTTTATGATATGTGAAATTCAAATCATTTTGACAACTCCCGGGGTTCAAAAGGTTTAAGGAAAGGAATAAAAGTGATGCGGGGAGTATGTACTGTGCTTTAAAAGATCATTTAAATTTTTTTTCAACAAAAAATATCCATCTCTAAACATTTTTTAAACTTGAATCGTTTCATTTTCCCCTTTTTTTGCATCGACAGATGGCAGAACAGGAACTTTGCGATTCTTTCAAGCTGTAACATGAAACAAAAAGACAAAATGACGATGCCTTGTCTGATGTCTTTTCAGAGAAACCACTTGCTTTTGAGTCGAAGTAACCCAAGTTATACGGCGGGGAGTTTTTCTAACGGCAGTTTTCGTACTACACTTTAGGAAATGTATGTTTTAATTTTTTTTTAACGTTTGAAAGAAAATGTTTAATTAAAATAAAAACAGAAAATGCACTGTATTTAGAAATTTATGGTTCAGATGTCAAACGGATGGAAGCATACAGTTTTGAAAATTTTCAACTACTTAACTCGAAGTTTCCTGATCTGCGTGGATAACTATCTACAGGGCAATAGAAAGTCTGATTTACTGAAGTGCCTGAGCCCAAGCCCCTTGCTCCAGTGTCGAGTTTGCCTTCAACTTGTAAACGAGCTTGTTCGTGAAAGATAGATAGGTTTGTCCTCGAATTTCTACGACCAGAGAGTTTACAAAAAAGTTTAAAATAGAAAGATTTAAGGAATTTTACATTTTTTTTTACCGAGAATAAAAGGCAGCGCCTGAAGTCTTTTCACATTGGTTTAAACTTGTTGACTGTCCCACTCTCTTATAGAGATAAAATCTGTAAACATAGCACTGAATGCCCAAAATTTTGTTGTACTAGTATGGTGTGTTAATGTATAGTCTCGCTAAAAATTTAAGATTTAGGGAAACATCTGGTTTTAAGTGGAAATGATGGATTATATCATCATTTCGTATTGATCGATTATCGAGCGGGAGTTTCGTTACGCAGGGTCAAACATCGAATGTGATGTGTAGCGGTACTATAACCGAGAATGAATAATGATGATGTTACTGTGATGGAAAATTTTGTCTCTGTCCTTAGAGGAATCTGGAGACAGTTCCGTAACTAGGCAGGTGCAACAGGTGCACCCGCACAGGGCCCACTTGGAAGGGGGGGGGGCCCAAAATGCTGTATGTTTATGTATTTGTTTTATTATTTTCGCAAACCTAATTAATTAAGGAGCCTAATTGCAAATTCTTGCACAGGGTACAAGAATGGCTAGTTACGGCGCTGTCTGGAGATGACATTTTCTGCTTGGCTATGTGGTATTCTGTGTTTAATCTTTTCTTCCGGTTTATTTGTTCTCTTGTGCGTTTCAAATTTGTAAAAGAAAAAAAAACACTTAGCTTTAAATGAATTACCTTGGTTTAAGTCGTTGTAGATAAGGTGAATGTTCTACGGGGGTATGTTCCTTGGTTTAAGTCGTTGTAGATAAGCTGAATGTTCTACGAGGGTATGTTCTGCGTGTATTTATGCTTTTTTTCTTCAAAAAGAGCTTACTTATATGGCGTTAAATAGGAGTCTTTTTCATTCTTTATTTTTTCTTTTAACACTGTTTCAATCTTTGTGCGATAACGCTTATGGCTGGTTTTATCGCTCTTAGCAGTTAGCTGATACCCCAGTTTCATTGCGAAGCGATAGATGCAAACGATCTTTGGAATTCTGACCTTCCTTTAAAAAACTAAAAGTTAGAAAAGATCGGGGTCTGTTTTCTCTATACATGTGTTTACTTACATTACATGTTAATGTGTGTTATGTTGTTTTTCAGCCGCAGGTATATCGCTAAACAAAAGTGAGGGACCAAGGTGAACCTTCAAGTAAAATTTGTCGTTAAAATATTGAGTCGTTACAGACTTTATGTACTGTATGGGGATTTAAAAAAAAATCTACAACTCTTAGACTAAGCGTTTTTTTTAAAATCATTTCATCCCTGAAGTAATTATGCAAAGCTTGAAATTAATTTAACCCTTCAGCGGATGCGCCCGTGTACAGAGTGCAACATTTTCGTGATTTTGAATGGTTTGTTTTTACATGTAAGGTTTGAATGTTCTAAGCAGTTTCTATTTATAGCTTTCTAATGCAGGTCTGATTTTCTGACCCTTGTATTCCTTTTCATTCACTGGTAGTCGTGATTTAACCGTGGTAAACCAACGATTATACTGGATTACAATACGACAAAAGCAGGAGTTGATGTACTATATCAAATGTGCAGCTATTACACGGTATCCCGCATATCACGAAGATGGACAATTTCATTACTTTTTAGGTTTTTGGACATAATAGGAATCCATTCGCAAGTTGTCCTTAGATCCAATAAACCGGGCAGTTTTGAAATAAGACGATTGTATCTGCATTCTCTGGCCTCTAATTATAAATATAACTCAATATAATAAACATTTTACATCTTGTCATAAAACGCAGAATTATTGTTTTCAATTTGAAAAAAAAAGTTTATTTCAAAAGGAATAATCAAGGTTGAAAGGGACGTTGCACTTGGCACGCGCGCCTGCTGGTGTTCCAAAAATTTGTGCGCCCGTAGAAGGTTTAAAACAATAAACTCATACGAAATTCTGCTATTTGTGTTTTATAAATAAAAATAATAGTCAAAGTACAGTACTGAGGCATTAACGAAAAAAGTAAAAGTGACTCTTTTCCGAAGAAGATATTTTAAATCTCCACTGTTACTCTAATAATTGTAACCTACGGCAACCTATTTGAATGCATGAGTCTGACAAAATTTGAGGTATCTTATCTATGGTAACTGTAGTGTGGAGAAAAGTTTCTCGGATAAAAATCTGTGTAGCGTTAAATGCGAATAAAACTGGATTACCGTCATACAGTTAACCTCAGATGAATTCCTGGGACTCGAATGTTGATGTTTTTCTTCCTGTACCAAAAGGCGGATCGTAAGGAATGTTCATCACAAACCCAAATGCAGTAAATACATTTTAGCAGCTTAAGACTGCTGTGTACTAACCCTATCGGATTCGTTCACCTCAATGTTAACCTGTGGAGAAAATGTGTCCAAGGACTGCCGACTTGGATTTAAAGATTTTTTTTTTAAATTGTACTCCGTAGTAGAGAAAGAAATTTTACACCTTCGGGCAAATTTCGTTTTAGAAAAAAATTGCAAATAATATTTTAAAATTTAAATTATTCGGGAAAAAAATATGGTATAGTCTGCCTCCTCAATTCCTTTGGTGGGTGAAAATTTTAAAATGAATCCTGTAACAAGGTGCAGAAAAGTTCAGCCTATCGTAAAATACCATTTTTATTGGATTATTAGCATTTATGTAGCTGTAAACATTAGACACATTTTCTCCATAGGTTAACATTGAGGTGAGCGAATCCAATAGGGTTAATATACAGCAGCGTTAACGGATGTTAAAGAATCAAATACTGAAGCGGTTTAAAAAAAAAAAAAAAAAAAAAAAAAAAAAACTGGGAAAGTATAGTTTTTATAATGAATCACTAATCAGAAAGCCAGATTGGAATTCGCTTAGACTTACAGTAATGAGCTCCAGAGACTTTCTCACTTGGTTATGTTTGTAGACTAGCTGAAAACCCGCACTTCGCTACGGAGTACATTCAAATTACATACAATGGTCAATGTATGCTATTGATGGCAAAAAAAATATGTATATTTATAATAAATACGATGATCAATGTATACAATTGATGTAAAAAAATATATATATATATATTTATAAAAAAATAGTAAGGGATATTTTTAAAGACAAAATAATGTAGATGAAAATATTCAAATTAAATCTAATAGGACATACTAAAGAATATAGTACAGTTAATATAGTACAGTTTGAGGAACATATCTTTTACTGTATTTTAATATTTTTTTGGATAATGTCCAATCGTCTGCTGCATTAGAAAGAAAAAAAATATTTTTTTTCTCTATTTCGTTGTTATCACGTGACGATAAATTTGTTTAAAGTACCAGAAAAAGAAATCACTTGATCAGCATTTAATAAATTAAATTCTAAAAATTAATCTTTAAAAATTCACCAAAAATCAGAAAATGGAGGTAAAGATTCGAAAAATATTTCATTTTAAAGGAATTTTTATGATCTTTCTCGTGATATAAATTTTATAACCCCCAAATTGTTATTTTAAATGCAAACTTAAAAAAAGTCACTGAAACAGATTAAAAATTTAATTTAAAAAAACCTAAGAATGTTTCAAAAATCTTTCTCAGTGCACCCCTACACCATAAGAAGAATCGCCATGCAAAATTTCAGCCCTTAGGTCCAGCGGTTTGGTATGTGCGTTTTATGTCAGTCAGTCAGTTACGGAACTGTTATATATATATATATATATATATATATATATATATATATATATATATATATATATATATATATATATATAACTGAATGCAGTATGATATTGAATGTGGTAGAAAGTGTGGCAGAAAACCTTCACTGAAATTTCTCCTTAACCTCACTAAAACATAGTAGTGGTGACCATGAAGATTGCTATTGTGCGAATGCTTTTAATGTTCGAAATTTACAGTAAAACCTCGTTTATCCGACTAAGTTTTTTTATCGTAATAAACGATAAGTCTACTCATCGTTTATTACGCTAAGTATAATATGATTTGTAACAAAATTATATAGTATTGTTTTCAAGACATTAAAAAATATAAAAATAACTTTTCACATCTTCAACCAATTTTCAAAACTTTCATATTTTTTTTAGCCATAAAACCTATTTTGACTGGGCTATATGGATAATAAACATAACAAAATCCTTAACCAAGCAGACTTACCTTTTATTACAACAAAAAGCTATGTTTTGTAACAAAATTACATAGTATTATTTACAAGACATTAAAAAATATAAAAATAACTTTTCACATTTCTTAACAAAGAATTGGTAAGTTTAGTAAAGCTTTCTTAAAATCAACAAAAATCATTTTATTCCCATAATTTATTTTACAATCTGTGCAGGAGCTGTACATTAACTCAAACTAAAAAGCAAATATTTCGCGTACTTATAGTTACGTTCTTGCTATCATTATTAAAATTTATCTAATGTGAACATTAAATAAAATAATATGTACAAATCAGATCCGGATAAACGAGGTTTTACTGTACTTTCGATAGACTGTAAAACAGACTAATTTATATAGCACTGAAATGTTTTTAAACTATACGTAATAGGATCTAGAAATAGGTATATTGTGAAATTTTAAAATCTAACCGAATGATGATCTCAAGCACTTTTACTTATAAGCTGTGGATTTAATACAACTGTCCAATTTGTTACCGAGAGTCTTCACTAAAGTCTGATTTCAATCCTGTTGATAGTGCAAGTTCATTTGCAAGATGCGCCTGGTTAAATTTCCAATTAAAAAAACAACCTCAAAATAAAAGTCGTTGCAAAGTGGAAAATATACACTTCAAATTTTGTCAAAATCCACATAGTACTGTGGTTCGCATCACCAGCTTCCGCACAATACGTGTTCTTGTGCTGTCCCCTCATCAGTGGCGCACCCAGGGGGTGAGCCAAGGGGCCCTGCCCTCCTCCAAGAAATAGAAATTGCATTATGCATATTGAATTTGCATTATAAATATTTTTATCCGTTCAACCCCCCCCCCCCCCCCCCCCCCAAGATTAAATCCTGGGCGCGCCACTGCCCCTCATAGTGATGAACAGAGAGAGTAGTGTTACTGTAGAATCTCAATAAAATTACAGCTTGGGTAAAAGCGTAATCAAATTCTGTAAAGCAACCAGAATTGCCCTAACTTCATTGCCATCAAAAGTATTGTTATATGTTCCCAATGGCAGACAGTGGGAGAAAATTTCTCAATAAATTCCAGCCTCGTCTCTCGGTTTTCGACTTCCAGACTTTCTTTTCCTCCCTTCGAGACCCATTGGTGTAGACGTGTAACCAAGATTAAGAAATAGAGCGACGAGTGGTCGTGTCCATCACCGACCGAGAAAGGTTTAGGCGATAATTGATGTTCCTGATATCAATTCGATTAACTCGATTAACTATAATTCGAGCAAGAGAAAGCTCGTATAAATAATACAAATTAGATATCAACTGAGGAACAGATTCAACAAAATATCCCTGCGTCGTTAGTCTACGGGGTTCACTCAATTCCGCCACTGTCAAGGTTAGGGAGCCTGATTAAGCTGATTTCATTCTCTTTATGTAATTCACCTGAACAAAGTAGCAGAGCGTTGACTGGAGTAGTAATCAAGGGTTCCATGATCTGCCTGTGAGCTGTAGGTTTTGATTTCCGTCCAACTTTTCGAACAAAGTTTTCGTTGCAGTAATGAGGTATCCGCAACAATATGTCAAAACCGGCTTTACAAAAGTTTCACAAGTAGTAATTAATGTAGGTCTTTCACATCCCATTCTGATGCCTGCCAATTGTTTTAGGATGTCAGCGCTAATATTTCCTTAAGTCCTGACATGATATTTCCAAGAGTATCCTCCGTCAAAAGAATAGCCCAGTTACTTTTGGTATGTGGATACCCCCCCCCCCCCTCAAGTCCAACACAACCTTTATTACGATTATGTTTTGAAGGGCGAATACTCCACGCACGCAGCATTGAATTCTGGAATGCTTATATTTATATACTTCTCATCTTGCTGAAATTCCTTTCAGACTCCAATCCGATGGACTCAATGTTTTTCTTTAGACGTGACGTCTCACTTAAATATACCCACCGAATAATTAATCTTGCTGCGTATCTTGCGTCTTTTCTCGGGCGTAGCGTTCTTCCTCAAAGTGCCTCACCTTTAAATCCTGTGAAAACTTGTATCCTCTCACCCTAGAGTGTTGTGTACCTTTTTTAGCGTCTACTGTTCCACCGTTGTTCTTAGATCTGTACATCAGGGGTGTCAAACTTGTGGCCCGCGGGCCGCATACGAAAAATTCAGTTGAAAGAGTTGTCTGAGAGAATATTAAGAGACGCGGCCCGCGACGAAAATTTGTGTCCCGGCCAATATATTGGCACACAATAATATATAATAAAATAACCGACGCAGAATTATAAGAAGATAGGAAGAATTCGCTAAATGTTTTTTTAAAATTATACTTTTTTTTTGCTATTATTAAACAAAATGCGTATATTTATGTTGAATATACTGTAATTAGATAAATACGTTATTTAAGCATAAATAATATCTAAAATATGTCAGAAGTTAGGTTACTAACTTTTTTACAGATGAAAAATGTTGAAGTAATTTTAAAAATACAGACAAAATGCTTTTAGAAAAGTTGATTAAATGTTCAACTGTTAAATAATTAACTGTAATTTGTTGTTGAACGAAAAGCAGAAAATATAGATTATTAATAAGATGTCCTGTTAAAAAATATGCAACAGTTGCGGCCCACCTATAGTTAAACCTTGTTTGTTTGGCCCAAGTTAGCCTTTGAGTTTGACACCCCTGCTGTACATGACGTAATTCGCAATAGAATGCTGTACTTGAATAAATGCATCGAATGAATTAAATGTGTGTATGAAACATCATCTACATATTTATCTTCCCGATCCCTCTTATTGAGTCTCTTTTAAGCCCGCATTACACGGTTGAGTTGCACATTGCGTTCATTATGCACAGACAACTCTTTCAATTGAATTTTTTGTACTGAAGTTAGGCAAATTTTTCATGTTATTTTCCTCGCCTTTTGTATTAAATAAAGTTAGATGAATTCCCCCATCTAGTTGCAATGCATTAGCTCCGCACAATCAGCAGTGTTAACAAGCAAAATTGAAGCAACTATTTATGATGTATGTTTGTTTGTTTCGTCCAATCATTTCGAAATGGTTGCAAGTTATTTTAAATATTAGTTAATGAATTGTTTTGAAAACTTTTTTTCGTTATTTCGTTTCTGTTACCGCGTAATTTGACGCGAACTTAGTGTTTATTTCGTCTCATTTGTAAACATTCTGAATGGATTCATAAATTCTATATCGTACGATTTCAGTCTAGTTCAGGATATTCATAAAACATTTAAAAGTTTGCACCAGTTTGTATATTTTTGAGCGCCCACGTTTGTTTTGCCTGTTATTTTGACTACAATGTAGCAAACTCAATGTATCACCTGTTGGTGACATTCCCAGCCAATAACAGATGACTGTTGTTAAGTGTACCTAATTCCATCACCCACCTCTCCATTTGATAACAATCCTGTTGTTTACAGAATAGCCTCAAAATGTAGTATGAAATGCGCACTGTCGTGTGATATGGCTGCCAATGTGCGCATTGCAAATGTACTTGTCCGAAGTTCTCCAAAAGTATGTTTCGTTATTTTCCTTCAATAGCAATTTTTATTAATGCAATACTTATTTATGAAATAGGTCAATTTGTCTCTTCAAAAATTTAATTGATATTTACTAAAAGCGCTGGAAAGTTGGATATTAAGGTGACCTCGCAACTCCCCCTATCCTGTGGTACGCCTAGAGAATGAGGATTTGCGAGGTCACTAGTTACGTCGTCTTAAAATATTCAACTTTTCAGTGCTTTTGAATAAAGATTATTTCAACTTGTGTCAAAAGCACAGGAAAATCTGAAAAAAATCTGCAAATCCTCAATCCTATGCTAAGCCACGCATAGCCAATGATATAAAGTCAAACGGCCGGCATTTGTTTCATGTTACGCCATGGTGAATTTCCCGTTTAGTATTTTTTAATGATGTAATCGCATATGCGTATTTTGATTTTATTTTTATACCTAAAAGTAGATTTTTACTTACTTTGCTCGTGTTTTTAAAATTTTTCCTTTGAAAACTTTATATTACAGAAATGGTAGTAATTTTATGGTTACAATTAACTTAAATGCCATGTAAAAACTAAATTTTCCCAAATAAAAAAAAAGTGCTCATTATGTAATCGTTATATTCACACGTCGCGCGCAGGGCTACTGAATTGTGTGAACGTATGTTTGCACTTTTACAATGCTTAAATATTATTTCAATTTACACTGTATTTAAATAGTGCCAGTATTATTTAGTTCCAGACGTTAAACATTTCTTGTAGAATTCTTAACTCATATTTGTCTAAACTTATGTGTATATGTAACGTACAGCGTATAAAACGAATTTCTACCAAAATATATTTACGTATTATTCACACGGTGTACATATTATTTATTTGTTTAATCAGTTGTTTAAACTGAATAGATAAGATTAAAAGAAAAAGTATCCAGCGCCGAACATCAGTTGGCGAATAGAAAGCAGTTTCTCGTCATCCATGCAAATTCACTGCGCCAAGCAAGAAATGATCATGTGACTGCCACCGAAACGATAACTCTGCAATTCAGAAATGCGTAAATTTTACTTTTTCGGAGTTTATTATGGAAGTTTCACTCCCAACGGTTGGGAGTTCTAAGCACAATTTTTTTAAAATTCAATTATGTGACGCTGCCCTTGAAATTTTTGTAGGACAATGTGTATATTGGATTTATGAAACCACACGTTAGTAAGATCTTTTTTGCTTAGTTTATTTACATCAAGTTTCCATTGCAGCATTGATTGTTTGTATACGCCAGACGTATTGTTTGCAGTCTGTTTTCTGTGACATTTGGTGGAAGCGCGTGATGTATATCATTGCTATAAGAATATGACCACCGTTTGGCCATTCACTGTAGATATAACCGGATAATTCAAGCTAATTTTACTCAAATTTTTGTTTAAACTTTTTATTTATGATTGTTCAGTACTTCAGTTCAGTCGTGCTGTTTAAAGTTCATGCTTTGAAGTTAATCCTTTGCATAATTTTAAAAAGGAACTGTGAACTAGACAAAGCACCATTTATCATGCACTCTCGCGCTGCGATTTCAAATTTTTCTGTCTGTAGTATGTTCACTATTTAAGTGTCAGAGTTGGTCACCTCCCTCACAACCGGCATTTTATATTTTCGGGAATACACTCGTTGGCCATTGAACGAGTTTGCTATATTCTAAGAAAGAAAGGCTTAAATATAGACGTGTAAGTGCGCATAGTATCTATTGTGGACTCATATACATGCATAAATAATATAAGTACACAATAGGCACTACCCCGGACTTAAAATTTTAATATCTGTTCAAAACCTCAGTGCAGAAGACCTATTTGAAATATGTATTTGTGCATACTATAACATGAAACTATTCCGTGTGATATGGCTTTAGTTAATCCTCTAACCCAGTGGTCGGCAAACTCATTTGTCAACAGAGCCAAATGTCAAAAGTACAACGACTGAAATATCTTTTGAGAGCCAAATTTTTTTAACTTAAACTATATAGGTAGGTGCATTGTTATTAATTTAATTAGGATACTCCAAAGTTGGCCTTCGCTAAAAACGTCCTTAATCTGAATACGTTCGCTGAAGTCGACCCTTCCAACTCTTCCCATCCACACTCTTCTTGTATATTTATTTCGTCTATCTCCTGTCGTTCATCCTCTCTGTATGTCCAAACCATCTCAACATACCTTTCTCAATCCTCGACACTACATCTTCTATCACTCTATAGCGTTCACTAACATTAATTTAATAAACTGTACTTAAATTTTTTTTAAAGTTTAAGTTAAACTATAGGTACGTTGAATAAAACTTGATGTCATACTTAATATCGATATTGTTTATTGATAAAATTAAATTGCAAAGTATCCATAAAATTAAATCATGACAATGACAGACAAACAATAATATGAACAATGGCTTCGCATCTCCTTGGAAAGTTTGGATCCCAAACTTTCCAAGGTTGTATGGGAATGTTGGTTGTAATGGGAATGTGGGTTGTAAGTCAAGTTTGTATGTTGTTTTATATTTTAGGCACGATTCGAGGTTCTCATCAATAAAATGACTTCTCAATTTACTCTTGATAAGGTTCATTCTTGAAAATGATTAATCGTATGAATATGTAGACCCGAATAAGAAAAAACAGCAAACACTAGTTTTTCCAGCTGATTATATGAGTCAGCAATACTATTCTAGGTGTCAAAAATCATATCTTCCTTCTACAGATCTTTCAAAGCAGACCACTTGTGCTGTGAACTAAGTTCACATTTGTTTTCTCTCCAATATTTCTATATCAGCACAAAGACGTTCAAATTTCGAACTCCACATTTCTTTGTTTTTTAAATCCAATAACTGCATTTCAAAGTTTCCAATGTCAATATTAAAGGGTTTGGTTTGGTCTTGGAGCGCTACGTCATTTTTTGCTACACAAGAGATAATTAGACCGGGACCTACTGCTTAAAGCCGACTCCGAATGGCTACAAATATCCATGCCGATTGTGGGACTCGAACCCACAGACTCTGGTACCGAAGGTCAACGCCCTAGCCATTCGGCCATCACCCGGCTCAATATTATAGGGAGAAAATTTTGATTCTGTTACAGTAGCATTAAGAGGTTTTTTGAACAGAAGCTAACGTCGCTTTGCTGTTTCTGACTTCCTGAAACCTGTCGAGAAAAGCTTCCCTAATATTTAAAAGTGTTGTTTTGAAATAGAAAATGTCAATATCAGAATTATTTTCTTGGCGATGTTTCAACAGGCTTGGAAAGTGAATCTATGTTTCTCTATCAAAATCTGGAATAAAAAGAGATAATTTGCTTTTGAATGAAATAACTTCTAACATCGACAGAAATGTGCATCCTTTCCCCTCTGGTTTACGATTTAGCTGATTTAGATAAGACGTAACGTCTCCCATGAAATAAAATTTCTGGATCCACTGATCGTTCGTTAGTTCTGGACAGTGAACACCCTTCTCAAGAAGAAATGCTTTAATTTCTGTTTTTTAAGAAAGCGAAACGTTTCTAAACGTTTCCTCTTGAAAACCAACGTACCTTGTTATGCAGCAGAAGATCTGCGTACTCACTCTCCATTTCAACTAAAAAGTCTTTAAATTGGCGATTATTAAGAGCTTCAGCTATAATGGAGTTGATAATCTTAATCACCAATTTCATAACTTTGCAAATTTCTTCTGAAAATGTCTGCGCACAAAGCGCATCTAGATGAATGATGCAATGATAATAGACTCATTGTAAGTACCTCGTGATTTTTCTCTCAAAATAGCAATAAACCCGTTTCTTACGCCCGTCATACTTTTCTCCCCATCTGTTGAAATTGAGATAATTTTATAGAGTAGAATATGAATTTTTCAATGCACTCAATTACAGCATTTGCTATATCCTCTCCACGTGTTTGACCTTTGAGTGACAATAATTCTAAATGTTCTTTTTTAGAACCTGTAGATGTAATAAATCTACAATAAGTGAAACTAGCGCTGTATCATTTATGTCACAAGACTCGTCAACTGCTATTGATAAAGCTAAAACCAATTTAAGATCTTCGACTTGCTGGTTGGTTATATTCGAAGACCATTTTGACTAGTCTAGTGTTTTGTACCGGGAGACGCTCTCGGAAGTAATACATTGTAAAACACGATGCAAAGATACGACTTGACGATACGCGTTGACATTTAATCTTTCTGAAAATGTTTTCTCATTAAGTCGCTTCAGAGCATTCGCCTAAAGATAAAGACACATAAACACCAAGTATGTAAAAATATAAATAAGAAAACCAGCCATCACAAAGTTTCAATCGCACTGTACGTGCGCGCCCGCACGTGGTATTTTGTGGAAGAGCCACACTCAAGGGACCAAAGAGCCACATGTGGCTCGCGAGCCACGGTTTGCCGACCACTGCTCTAACCCAATGGTTCTCAACCGGTGGTACGCGTACCCCTTGGGGGTACGCGAAAATCTGTAAGGGGTACGCGGTTAACTACCAAAAAATATACAAAATTATATTGATACAAGCTAGAATTTGTGACAAAATTTTGAGTAATGATTTAAAAATGCAAACTATCAGCAAAGCAGCAAGCAAACACAAAGAACTAGAAGACATTCCTGTGAAGTACCTTCTGGGGTTTACGACAACTTACTTGGGCGAAAAAGGATTTTCAAGTTCAACTTACCTGAAGACCAAGTATAGAAACATGCTTAATGTTGAGGATGATGTACCGCTGTAGCCAAGCTGGAGCCAAATATTGATGAACTTTGTAAACAAAAACAAGCCCTGCGTTCCCACTAATTATTTTTTGAGACTTTTCTAATTTTATGTCTGATTAATAAAAAACTTTGTAGTAAAATTTCCATTAAAATCAATTTTTTTGTTTTTAATTTAAATTACGTATTCGTAATTAAACTTTAGCAGTTTAATATTTAAACTTTAACTAATATAATACATTTTAATAAAACTAAAGTGTTTTTGTTGGGGGTACGCATAGTTAATGACACATAAAAAGGGGTACGTGGGTCGAAAAAGGTTGAGAACTACTGTTCTAGTCTACTTATGAGTGATATAAAAGCATAATTAAAAAAGAAAAACTCTACGAATAGCAAAGTTTTACAGTCTGCAAAATTTTAAGTTCTGAAACACCCTTGTTGCGCATTTAAATTCCGGATCACGTGATATTTTTAACCTTTCCTTGTAGTTGTTTCCACTCGGATAGACGATGTGACGTCATACACATCCATCCTGTTTATAGTCCAATTTTGATGTTCAACCAAGAATCTGCCTGCCGACGGAAGTCCGAACAAAGCCGTTTCTCGAGGAGCAGTGTCATTATTCGTCGTAACATCGAGCTATATCGCGAAAATTCGCCGTATCTTTTTGCAATGAATAAACTGGCATTGCAGCTGATCAAATGATTCGACATGCAGGAGATAGGAACAGAAAAGCAATACTAATTACGGAAAAAAAAATATCGCGTGAGATTTTAAATACGCACGATTACGCTGCATGTTTTGGCGGACTACGACCCAGTAATCGCCGCTCTCTGGAAATACAAGGGCTTTAGGGGGGGGGGGGGGGCGTTATGACGTCAGTCAGGAGACGAAGGAAAGGAGAAAGTATATTAAATGCTAATTTTTTCCCCCGCTTTTGTAGATATTTATTTTTTTAGGCTATAAAGTTTATTAGTCTTGTGTTATCATTTGTAGTCGTTCTGTTAGAACTAGGACGATAGTAATTGATAATAGCTAAAATACGAACGTCATACTTGTGCTGTTTAAGGAATGTAATTCTTTAAGTCTCCGTTCCGCGGAGTAAATTGTCGCAAAGAAATAAAATTGTTCATTTTTAAGAAAAATCTCCCTGTTGAAGTAGTTTAATTTAAACTGTATGAAGCCTTGCGCAATATTTTTAGGAACTTCAGGAGGCAGAATTTTATTTTATTTTACTTACTCACATATTGAAATGATTTGTTAAAAATTTATTTATATTTTTTTTTATCTCGCATGCATTTTTATACAAAGATCTTTATATATGTATACATATGGAATGATTTGAAATTTTGTTTTGAAAAAACTTAAAATTCAAATTTTAAAGCGCGTTAAGTTTTTGATAAAATCTGCCAACTTTATTTGCACAATTTTTTCTTCTCTGTACAGGGAAGCTTTAAACAGGCGACGATGGAAAATAGCTATGCATACGTAAATCACAGATAATTTATTGTTACAATTTATTCTTGAGGACATTTTTTTTATTTAAAAAAAATATTAGATCAGACGGTGGTAAATATTTAGGCCATGAAAGTCATATGGCAAAAATCTAATACTTTAACTAACCCCTCACCCACACACACACACTCACACATACACAAACCTATTACGTTACTATTCTTTTGGGCACAGGGTACACTAAAGTTCTGATTTGATATCGTTTTGGTTTTTTAGTTTATTATTATTATTATTATTATTATTATTGTGTGTGTGCAGTGACGCAGCGAGCATAACTGGCGCCCGGGGCACAGTACCTTTTTGGCACCCTCCCCCGAAAAAAATATAGTAATATAATATATAGAATTAGTTAAAAGGACCATTTGGCGCCCCTCTGCGAGAGGCGCTCGGGGCATGATAGACCCCCCCCCCCCCCACGCTACGCCACTATGTGTGTGTCTATTGCACTCTCGCGTGGCTAGCATGAGGTAAGAAGTTGCATAAAATCTCAAGTTCATGGATATTCTCTCCAATTCTTCAGCTTTCGATAGATATTCAGAAAATTTTCGATTTTTTCCTTTTTTTTAAAACAAACTTGATTGATTGATTATTGGAACACGAAATATGTCAAAGTGAGAACAACAGTACTCTGAACACTAAAATACATAAAATTTCACAATGAAAGACAGATACAGAAGTACGGCAGACCTAGCAAAAGATGTGAAATTTGGAACTTGCTGGTTTCATGAGGCAATGTTTTTCAAGAAGACAATTATTGCTGCTAGAGGAATAATTCCTCGTTAGATACCTCCAGAATAAATAAACGTAATATATTCAAAGCCACTGATATGAGCTCGGTGATGTCGTTTTAAACACGTTTAGTTTATTCGATAGCAACCTGCTATGTTAATAGCATCTTACCGCGTTGCGGTCGATTTAAAGAAGCAAATTGATTTTTATTCTGTTTTCTGTGTGTTTTTATTAATTTTTATAAGGCTTTACTATATAACGCAATAAAAATTTGGGGGCCACGCTCTGTTTTACGCGTTTCTGGGTTTACGCTTCGAAAATTTTTGAGAAAATCCTCTGGAATAATTTCGCGGTTGTTAACGCAGGGATGAGTTCAATAGGCCACAAATCTCACAGTACGGGAGAAAAAAAAATGAAATCAGTCGAATTCTGAGTCATGTGCCACTGAGATATTTCGTCATAGCCGTGAATAATTTTATCTCTTTATACTTAAGACTTTTGAAAAAACTAAATGAAATTAAGGTAATATATCAACGATCACGGCACCAAGCGTAAAAACCTGGACGGAAAAGGGTAAACTTTCTGTATATCTTCTAAAGAACCAAACATATAGTCAGTGACGTAGCGAGCATAACTGGCGCCCGGGGCATGATAGACCCCCCTTGCCCACCCCTCGCTACGCGACTACGTATAGTGAACCATATACAATCCCATTCAACCACAGTCTAGTTATAGAATAAAAACTTGATGCGACATTTGTTACAATTTTGGTACTGAAACAGAACTTTTCTCATTCTGGATCCATTCACTTACTACATATTTGCTCGTGTTTGACAATTATGATGGTACAAATTCGCTGACTTCGTTTTGTAGTTCATTGGATGTTATCTACTATTATTCTGCGAGTAGAATGTGAATTAAATATACTGTATGCTTTGTAACGACGAACCCCATTGCATTTTTTTCTCCCAGGCGTGACGTCACTTGTCCCATAATGGTTATTGTGAGAAATTTTTGGCTTAATTTACATGTCGCTAACGTTTCTTGTACTGTTCCAATACCTCCTAGAAACATTTTCTCCTCTAGACTCAGTGGTAATAAACTTCATCTGGAATACTTCATCTGTTCCTTTAGATAAATAATTTATAGATTCTTTTTTTATTCATTCACGATATCTAAATTATTTAAAAATAGTATGCGTGTGTTTTTACTTATCTTTCTTGAGCCCTTTAGATCTTATTGTTTTTAGTACCAGACATATCCTGTTGTTTTTAATACCAATTTTCCAACTTATTCAAGCGTAATTTCAACAACTTTTGGTGTTGTGGTAAGCGTTTAAAATATCTAGAATATATTTTATAGAGTTCATATGTATAGTTAATATAGTATTTTATTGAAGCATGATAATCTCTAAAATTTATGTAACACACCACGTTGTTTTTTCTGCCATGCTTCTGTGTTGGTAGGATTTCTTTAAGTAAACCTTAGGACAAACTTAAAGATCGTATCCATGCACCGTAAAAAAGTGATGTGGTTCCATCATAAGCCAAGTTCCAAAGCATTTGTTTTTATGCCCTTTCGACTAGTATTAACCATCGTTAAAAATGTTTCATATTTTACCATTTGTAAGAACATAATTTTAATTTTACATGAAATTACCGCGTGGAGTACAAGAGAAACTTTTGCAGTATTTTTCGTAACGTGCATAGGTATTTTTACTGTCCTCTCTGTTACTTCCGCTGCTCAAGCAACGCAGAATGCAAACGCACAAAATAATCGCAGTTCTATTTATCTTCGAATAGACGGATGACGTTCCATGCCATTTCGCGCATCGTTATCTTGGGATGAAAGCGAAAAATCCTGTTAGGCGACGCTGGACCGTGGTTTCGAAATCGCAGATAGGCGAAAACGCCTACGATGGCAACCCGTTGAAAGTTTCATCCGGCACGTTATGTTCATTCGCGCTGATGTTTGAGCAAAGAGAGAGCGAAGCGTTTTGCGAGTGCCTGTGATGAGCATTTCATATTTGACCTCTAAATTGATATAGGTTAATGCGAAAAGTGCCTCCTAATAAAAATTGCTTCGGATATGAAGGCCATTGCCGATTACTTATACTCGCACAGGATGAAATACAGCGAGATACATGACAAAAAGGATAGGAAATTGAATCAGACGAATCATCGGCCGTTGCCAGGTAAAAAAAGTTTCTTTAAATAACTTTCTCCTGCAGTCTCTTCTTCTTTTTTGAAAGTTGAGACGGCACCGGGAAGCACAAATTCTTATTTATATTTATTAAATGCTTTTCGACAATTTTTCCTTTTTCCATACAGTGAAATAAAATATATAAATGAACTCACGTATAAAGTAATTCTATAGTTTTGTTATTGGAACCGTATCGTTTAATTTTTTTTCTTCTGCTCTTTCAAAATAACTTTTGAGATGTTTGCTACTCACGCAGTTTGTTGACTAGAATTGAATGCTGCCGTTACTAAATGTCAGGTACAATTGTGAAATAAAAAGTACCTTTTGTATGAATGAATTACTCTTTAATATATAAGATAATCGCATGAAACTTAATTTATTCTGATTAGTACCCGAGTTCGCTCTTTTACAGCTGTTTATTTTGTGGAGTTTTATGTTACTTTTCTCTATCTACTTATGTAATCAATTTAATATTATTGTGACCATGATACTGATGTATGTAATAACCGCGTTTATTGTGTACTAATTTCATGAACGTTCATTTCGAAATGATTGATAGCCGCATTTCTCACAATAAAAACGTCACTAAATGAAAATGTATTCGCAGGTGTGTAAATATTAACATTCTCCCCTCCGTCTGCGTTCTTTCCGCAAGTTCCTGTAAATAATTGATATAAATTTCCTCTTATATTGTATCACAGGCTTTAGAAAATACTATGAGAAAATTTAGCGATTTCCAAGTAGTTTATAAGTTTTTTTTTACCTACTTTTCAAGGACTAAGTAAAAATAGCATGACACTGCTTAACACTATGTTCCTCTATTTATATTGATGTTAAAGAGCTCAATGAATTGCTAAACAATTTTACAAGGTTCTGAAATTTCCTTGTTATGTATATCCTTTTAATATTTCACTTTAAATAAATGATAAAGTTTTATGTATTTTTATTATCCTAAAGTTTTTTTTAATTTAAAATTTTTTAAAAATTTTATTATTTTTATTTTGTCAATATCTTAATTTGCATTTGTGAGTTTTCTCCATACCTTATGTTACATTTAGTGTTCATTTGTTCCTTAAAATTTTCAGAATTATGTCTCTCTCTTATTCAGCCCAAATTATTTTGCACTTTTTTTTTTAAAGTTACAGTCACCTAAAATTGGCATTTGTAATATCAATGTATATATTCAATTCTGAAGTGACTATCCCTTAATAATATTTCTTGATTGTAAAGATAGTTCAAGCTCAGATAAATTTGTTACATATTAGCTACAGGTGATTCTGCATTGTTCAACTTTTCTTTTAATCTGGTGTATAGTTGATATTAAATTATTCAGTTCTTTCAAATTCCTATCATATCTTTTTAGGGTGACCATTTTATATTTCTGGATGAAGAGCGACTAATATTATTATCCCTTTCAGGATTATCAAACTTCATGAGGAATAAGCATTAAGATTTTTTGTTTATATTAGGAAGAAGAGTTCAGTCTTGTTTTCTCTTTTGCTATGACTTTTGAATCACATAGTACCAATTCAACTTGCATGCATAAAATCTAACCTTAACACAGATGATATGTTTTTGAAGAATTTTGCTGTGTATAAAATATGCAATTTTAAAAGTGCTAAAATTTGGAAGTTCAGACTGAATCACAGACTATATCGAAAAAGATAAATACATAAGGACAAACTCCATATTTGTCTGCTTTGCCATTCTAATCTAATATAAATTTTCCTAGCATGTGTATGTAATGTTTCTTGCCTGAAAATGTAGATAAATATATCTATATAGATTCAAACTATATCTATATAAGAAAAATTTTTTTTTGTCTTGCCATTCTTATATACTGAACAAAATGGTAAATATACAGTTAAGAACAGATTTAAAGATTTATCTTCTCACATACAGTTTAGATTACCTTCCCTTTATGTATATGTGCAGTAGAAAGAAAATGTATGGGAAAATTCATAACTGTATGGTATAATTTAAAATGTATATTCTGTTCTTGTATTGCTTACGTCTAGAGCAGCATTTCTCAACCTGGGGGTTGTAATCCCTAAGGGGGATCATGTATGGTCACTATAAAGGTAGATTAATAATTTAAACTAGTCACTTGGGCAGTTATTTATTAGTACTATTATTAAATTTTGGTAAGGGAGGTTGCTAAGTTTTTGTTTTATTTTTTTATGTTGTTGTTGGTGGTGGTGGTAGGCTAAAAAGGTTGAACGACTGGTCTAGAAAGTGAGTTTTGGACTTTAAACCTTAATCCTTTCATAACGGTATCAGTTAACATCTGTCCCCCTAACAGTAAGTAGGGTACACTATTTTAGCATCTAAATATGTGTTTTCAGTTTACTTCTGCTCAAAAAGTCCAAATTTGAAGATATCCCTCTCATGAAAGTAGATCCTCCTAGTGTTGCATTGTATTCAAATTCACCTTCACTTTTCAAACACTCTGAGATAAAACTTAAAAGCTATGCAGCCAGTTTTGTAATGCAGGTAGACCAAATTTGAATTTACCATTATCTTGTAGTTATTTTATTCTAGTCTTTCATGTGACCTATATTTAACCTATGAGTTATCCTGTGATATCCATTCAGAAGACCATTCTTAAAATAATTCTTCATTAGTATATTTATTTAATATCTTTGGGACTTAGGGGGGGGGGGGAGTAAACTATCATATGTGCAAAATTCCAATTTTTCAGGAGAGTATTTCAGGACAGCTTTGTGATGGTTTACCTCTCATCAGGCTTACATATGCGATAGTTTATAAGTCCATATTTAACCCACCCTTATTTTGCATATATGACAGTTTTCCTCAAAGAAGCTCCATCCAAAAGGAGTCACTTAAATAAAAATATCGAAAATGAAGAAAATGCATGATAGTTTACCTCTGACATATATATATATATATATATATATATATATTTTTAAAATTTATATTTATCTGTATGTTTATTTATCTTTATTTAAATATTTTTGCAGTATTTTATGCTTTTTTTTAACATTTAACTTTTATATTTATTTTCAGAATCACCTCCTCAGGATAAAAGTTTGACTGATGACTCTATTTCTAGTTTGAGTACAATTGTTCCAAGTGAAACAGAAGTTTTTACTTCCTTTTCGACTAATTTAAGTGACATAATGAAAAGTCCAACACATTCAAAATGGGGAAGGTATCTATGTTTATGGTGACTTTCATAAGAGCTATTCTTTAATTTGTCATGCATGAAATCCATATTAGTTTTATAACTACATTATTTATAATTGAAATTTATATCTGAAATAGAAAACTTGATTTTGCATACTTTTATTTATCATAAAAGCAAGTGCCTATCTGCCTATGATTTTTTATTATTTTTTATTATAAGACTTGAAAATTTTAAACATCTGATGCCTTTTGTTTAATTTTTAACCAATATTTTATTGGGGGGGGGGGGGGTGTTATCTATTGAATTTGTTTCGGAGTGTTTTATTTTTTAATGTATGTGTTATACTGTGGTTGAAAAGAATAATTGATTTTAGGTGTGATTGAATTTAGATCATGGCTGATAAATAGACTGTAAAAAGTTAGAAACGTAGAGTTATTTGAATTTTAAAACCTTTCAAAATCAAATACGATGAGAGGAAAACCCATCTTATCCCCTATCTTTCAAACTATTTAGGAAATTACGAAGTCTGATTTTCATAAACATTTGGTTATACGTAGATCATGTTAGGGATTTTCTTTTGAAGAAAATCTAGGTACATATTTCATCATGTTATATTGCCTAACAGCAGAAAAGTTAGTGACAAGTAATAAATTAAAGAAAATATTCAACCTTAGAGATAATATATGTGAAGTGCTGAGTTCCTTCTTTTTCTTCACTGAGCACTCAGTTTTTATGCTACTGTAGAAGGATTGTAATATAATGGTTTCAAATATGAATGAACCTCAGTCTGTTTAAAGATAGAAAAAAACTGAGCCTGGAGAGATAATTATAAAATTCAGTTTATTATAAACATTGGTATAATAATAAGTCATCATTGAATTTGTAGGTTGAGCTGAAATTTTGTTGTGGAATTTGCTTCAGTTTTTAATACAGCTAAATAAATAGGGATTTCTTATTTTTAACTTCACATATTATATGAAATGGACACTTTGTATGTTATGGAGAACTTTTATCATAATTATGACAGAATTTTAAGTCTTATTTTTTTTCACAAATACGCCATCTTTTGGTTATAGAAGTAGATAATTCTTGTACTCTCTGACCAGCTGTTAGTGTTATGAATACTAAAAGGACAGTGCTGAGTGCACAACATTTTGCAATCCTTATCTCTGAATTCATGACGTAATCTTTCATTTTAATTATAGGTACTATATATTGATTATTTTAATAACAAATAATAGAAATTAAAAACAAATAATTATATTTCCTTGGCACATTAATGAAAGTTCTTTGATGTCTTGAAAATAATTATCTAGTCTTATTTTTTTATATTTGCATTACAATCCATTTATTTATTCAATTTATGGTTTCAGAAATTTCAGAATCATCAGATGGTAGCATTTTTTTAAATTGAAGTAAAAAAATAAATCAATCTTCAAATCAAATTAGAAATGTTTGTTATAGTAATCTTGATATAAGTTTTTCTGCTTAGATGTTTTGTTTGTTGATTCATCTTAGAGCATTAAAAAACTAACCTTATCTATGATTTTATAAATTTCCTGATATGATGTTTATGATTTTTAGTTATGAAATCACTGCATAAATTTATTTGCTGTGATTTATGCAGAGATTCTACATGCTTTTTGGTTTGCAGAGAAGTCATTGTTAACATTTGCATCTTCTGTTTTCTTATCTGTAAAATAGATGTATTGGGTTGGCAAGAAAGTAATTTTGGTTTTTTAGTGTGAAATAAAACTCATTTTTTTCTATACAAAAAATATACTTTAATCAGTCAAATATTTTCCATTCTGTTCGATGACCTTTTGCCATCTTTCTGGTAACTTCATGATTCTATGCTCATAGAATTTCTGGTCTTTATCAGCAGAAAACTCAACCAAGTATGATTTGAGGTCATTGTTAATTCTGAAATTTTTACCATTTTAAAAAGGTTTTGTAAACTTCAAAATAAATTATAATCCGATGATGCAAGGTTGGGGCTATTTGGGGGATGCGACATCACTTCCCAACCAAGCTCCAATAATTTTGTACGTGTCGCTAAAGATGTATGGAGCCTCGCATTGTCATGGTTGAACACGATTCCTTTGCGATTTGTCAATTCTGGCATTTTCTTTTTGATTGCTTTCTCCAATTTCATAAGTTGTTGGCAGTAAACATCTGAGCTGATTGTTTGGTTGCTTGGAAGCAACTCAAAATACACAACACCTTTGTAATCCCACCAAATTGACAGCATGATCTTTTTCTGATTTAATTAAGCTTTTTATATGGTTTGTACTGGTTCGTCACGCTTGAACCATGATCTTTTTTGATTAATATTATTGTAGACGATACATTTTTCATCACCATTGATATTTCGTTTAAAAAAATAGTTGATTGTATCACATTTGAAATGCATATTGCAAATATTGATTCGTTGTATTAAGTGAATTTCTTTCAATTCATGCAGAACCAAAATATTGAGCTTCTTAACAAGTCCAAGACATCTTATGTGATTTTCAAGTGTTGTGTGTGATACATTTAACGTTTTTGCATTCTCTTGCAGCACCGTTATGACAATTTGATTCAATTATGGCTTTCATTTTGTTGTCATCAACTTCAGAAGGTTGACCAGAATGTTGGTCATCTTTAAATGAAAAATCCTCATTACAGAATTCTTTAAACCAATTCTGACATGTGTGTTTTGTTAAGCAATCAACACCATAAATTTCACATATCTCTTTGTGAGCCTCAGCCACTTTCTTGCCTTTATAAAAATAAATTATGAATAGAAGTAAATTATGTCAAAAATGTTTATTTTTGTATTCCATGTTAAAATTGACTGTAAACTAACAGTTCTAAACAAAATTATATGGAATATGTTTCTATAGTATCCTAAAATTGTCAACTCTACCAAATCTCAAAACAAACATAATGCCATCTAATTGTGCTAACTGAAATTTCTCTTGCCAACCCAATATTATAAGGTTTCCTTTAATTTAAATTTTGTTTTTGTTCTTATTTCACTTTTCTTATAAATTTAAATTATAGAACCAACAATCAGTGCTGATTTTTTGCAAGTCATAAGCAATAAATTAAAAAAAATCATTTTTTTAGAAACATCCTGATTTTCTATTTTTTTAAATGCTTTTTTCCTCTTTTATCCAAAGCTTTACATCGGCCAAGTTTTTTTTAGAACATTTAAAAAAGTTTTTATATTAAGTTCAGATAATGCTTCTCTTTACTTAAAAATTTTGGATAATTTAGGTCCATTGCTCATATATTATAAGTGTGAAAAATAAATGTCATTGTGCATGAAACTAATTTTAGTTCATAGAATTTCAAACATAGATATTTTGTTTGCTTAGGTAAGTTTTTCTGAAAATTAAAAAAACATCCATTTATTCCAATTGTTCCTAAATGTTCTTCAAATACGTAATTTTCATTAGCATAAATGTTCATTCAAATTAGTCCAGCTGTAAAACTAATGGTATATTATCTGTTATAATGTACTTCAATTTTATAGCTTTTTTAGATGCTATAAAGTCTGAATATTTTTCTTTTGCACTTTCCGTGTGTTTTAAATTGAATTTCAATTCAAAGGAATTTGATTACTTTGTGATTATCACTATTTATTTAAATTGACACAAATGTGCATTGTTCAAAAAGTCATCAGCTGTTAGAGCCTTAACAATATTGGATGTTGCCTAAACTCTGATAAATATTCTTAAACGGGTATTTTTATTATACTTTTCTTGCAGTACATTTTTTTCCCTTCCATAGATCTGCCTTACCAGTGCCACAGTTTTCAAGAAATGATTTTAGTGTGTGGAGTATACTGAAACAATGTATTGGTAAGGTAAGTAATTTGTTTATTTATATTGTTTCATTTTAACCCTGTTTTGGTTTTTATGCCTTAAACATGTTATGTTGTTTGAAAGTTTTTAAAAGATCTTTACCATTTATTAAACTGTAGAATGACTACTCTGGGGGTTGTTATTCAATAGTATGGAAACAGTGAATCCTGCGTATGCATTTTTAGTCCTGTAATGATAATTCTAAATAAAAAGAGGTTCAATGAAATGTATGAAAGTCAGATCTTAAAAATTACTGTTCTCTTGTACATATGAAGTTGCTTTGCATTACTATAGTCTAATATTTTTAATTAAAACAAATTAACTGGAATTGTCTCTACAACAAATAGTTAAATTTATTTTAATTTAGTGATTTAAAGTAATTTAAATACATTTTATATCAAGCAACTTGTAATAATCTTTTAGCTGCAAATTTTTCATTTTAAATGTAAATGGATGTAATATTTCAGTATTTTTACTATTTAGGTATCATTACATTTTACCAAACTGTTTCCAATATTGTTACTTGGATTTATAAATATAGATTTATTTGTGTATAACATGATCATTAATGTTTTAAATTTTTTTCTAGTATAAAACTCCAGCAGATATTCCAAATTTACCTTCCAGTGCAATGCCTTCATTTTTACTTGTCATAACCATATTTTATAATAAATTTCTTTTCCTTTTTTAACTACATTTTCTTTCACCATTTTAAAATTGAAGTGTTTAATGAGGAAAATACTGATTAGAACACATAATTTTGAAAAGGAGAAAGCATCTAAATTATCTATATATCAGTTTATTAAGCATATATAATCATTGTCAAAGAGAACTCAGTAATCAAGCCTTAACTATCATTAGCATTATCTTTTTTTGTGAATATGATAATTTAAAGTGAATATTATGATAAATTTCCATGTAGGCATGATTGTTTTACGTATGAATGTTTCATCTTAAAACCTCCAAAATATTAATATTCTTTTGTCAAAACATTTTTTCTGCAAATGTACTTGATGACTTAGCATTTTTCTTAACTTTTTACAGGAGCTTTCAAAAATAACAATGCCCATTGTTTTTAATGAACCTTTGAGCCTGCTTCAGAGGTTAGCAGAAAATGTAGAATATTCTTACTTATTAGAAAAAGCAAATACCTCAGATGATCCCATAGTGAGAATGGAAGTAAGTATCTATAAATTACTTCTCAGTGCACAATATATTTGTTTTTTAAATGTTATATTATAAAGTATAGTTGTCAATTCTTCAGAATTTTTCATTAGAGGCTCCTGAATTTTTAACATGTACACACACAGTTACATAAAAGTTTAAATGAAAAACTCAACTAAAAATTTAAGAGCTTGGACAAAAATTTAGTTTCCTGTACCATTTTAGAGAATTTATAGGACTACAATATAAAGAAAATATTGAGAGACCCACTAAATATTCTTTAAATCCTAACTAACAAGTTTAAAAATATATCCTTTATCAGTCTAATGACCAAATTTTTAATCTACAGTAGATTAGAAAAATCTTTTAACCCCTTAACTGGTCAATTTTTTTACTAGAAATGTTGCCAAAAAAGGCATATTTTTTTATTGCCTATAATTAAACACCATACTTAATAGAATAAGAAAACGAAAGAATTTTTTTAAATTAAATTTCACTTTTAATGCTTTTAAACTATTTTTATTTAAAATTTTTGGAACACAAAAAACCTTGAATGTTTGCTTTTTGCAAGACAAAACCCCTGAAATATTTGCTTTTTGCAAGAAAACTCTGCATGCAATGAAGAATGTTTAACAGATCTTACAAAAATTTCTTTCATACTTACTTTAAAATTTTAAGTTTACACTTTTGCAAATTGTTCAAAAGTCTTTTTTTTGTGTGGTACAATTTGAAGCATGGTGTAATACAAAGTCCTACGTCACAATCAGGGCAGAAATAATGATCTGAAGAATAATCCAGATTATTAGAAGAAATCTATTCCGAATCTGAATCAGAATTCAGTCCATCATCCAACAGGAAAGTATTTTCATTCTTTATTTCATCCATAATTTAAAAAAAAACATAGTGGTTTCAATTCACAAGCGTTGCAAGCAGTAGAACAAAAATTCCCGCTCTTCCGTTTAAGAAAGCAAAATCGGGTTAAAAGAGTTTAAATGAAATGGACAATCTATGATATCTGTTAAAAATATTTGTACTAGGCTTTGTATTAGTTATTTCGTTTGCACGTGTTTTTACAAACTAAAAACACGTACAAACGAAAAGAGGAAAAAGAGAGAATATCAATGCCCATACGCTGTACAGGCAAACCGGTTAAGGGGTTAAATTTGCATAAAAAGTCAAGAAAACTATTATTTTTTGTAAAAGTGCCTATATACAGTTTTGTTGTTAGGGATGGTAGATTGTTATAGGGATATAATGCTTGTGTGAGACTAAATTATAATTTAGGCTTCTTCAGTGAAATTTTATGAAGTCAAATGTAAAATGGTTTATTTTGAATATTTTTTTTCTTTTTTTTTCTTTTAAGATTCAGATGTTTAGGAAAATACCAATTGAGAAATTTAGTAGCTGTAGGTACACTAAGGAGGTTCCCTCTTTTCAAAGAAAGTTATGGATTTTAGATGCTTTTTAAAAAAATTTGCAACTTGGAAACAATGTTCAGGAAATATATGAAGCTTAATGCAATTGAGAACAGAAGAAGAGTGTGTTATGTAAAGGTTTGAAATTCTATATGACATTTTGAAAGATTTATAGATCAGCATTAGAACAATGTAAAAATAAATGGACCTTCCAAAATAAATTTAATATTTTCAGATTGATATGAAATATCCAAAGAGTAAAGTTTATCAATCCATATCAACTTTACCAAGAATCACAGTATTGTATATATGCAAGACTTTTTATCATGTTTTTGATAACTATGTTAAATACAAATTAAAATGGATATTGATGAAATCCACATTATGATTAATTTGATATCTAATAATATTGTTAACCACTCATTTTTCAAAAGGCTTTCAAGTCATTAAAGAATGATGTAAAAGAAATTGAAAAATTATCATTGTTCTTTTGGAAATTTATCTCAATTACACTTAGACATATTTCTTGATCATGACATATTTCTTCTTAGATTTCTTGTAAATTTTTAAGCCTTTATTCCTGTCAACACTGGGCTGTGACTTTGTGTGTTTGTGTTGTTATCTGTTGATAGGTTTGATTATATTTTAGCTTTCTGATATGTTATTTCAAACTATATAAGCTTAATTGTAGCAAAAAGGTTTTAAGCTGTACTTTAGGTATAAATTGATGCTTAAATTGTTATATAAATCTATTGTTATTACTTTAATAGTATGTAGCTGCTTTTGCCGTAGCTGGCATTTCTTCCAACTGGGAAAGATTAGGAAAACCATTTAACCCTCTTCTTGGAGAAACATATGAACTCTGTCGGTAAGTTTGATTGCAGAATTTCACTTTGTCTTAAAGTAAAAGTTTTTTAACAATATTGATGAGAAGTATTTGTATTATATCTTACAGCCTGCAAAAAATAACGACCCCTAAAAGTTGTTAGAGCCATTTACAGCAATAACATGTTTATTTTAATGTCAAATGATAAATATTGAAGATTTAGAAACTCCTTAATGACTTGTATGGTTTCCATCAAACTTCAATATTATATCTAGTATATTCTGCTATATAAGTGAAACAAAGAAATAAAATTAACTAATTTATTTTTATTTTGTTCAACATAAATTAATTAATCTTCAAATCTTGTCATTCTATGTTCTTCTCTTGCCTTAGTGAGTAAAAAATGAATAAATTATGCATATTTGGAAACATAAAATTTTATTTATTTTAACGCAGAAGCACTTGTTGCTAGACATTCGCCTGTATGTACACAGCAAGACTGCTGGCTATTCATTTAAGGGGGCACTGTATAGGTGGCCAGCATTACCCCCTACAAGCCAATCCCGTAATTTAGAACCAAGTCAAGTGACGACACTGATACACTTGACCCCGTACCTCCAGAGGTAAATTTGAAAACTTGGAGGACATTGCAGCCATGACAGATTTTTCATTCACCAGCCTCTATTAGTGTACATGACTGTTGATTTTTAAGCAACAGGCATCGAACAAATTGTTTAAGTTTTATACAAATTGAAAGTAATAATATACTTTAATTTTTAAAAATTGAATCTACATGAACTCAACATTAAAAAATAATCTCTCATGATAAAAATAAAAATCACCTAGAACGAAAATTTGTATTCTTTGTGAAACATTAGCTGCCAAAAGTCATGAAATGAACTCTAATTTAGAAACATTCAAATATCTGGCTTATTCAAAAGTAAAATGGAGAAAATTATTAATATTAATTTTTTTATATGCCAAGACTCTCAAATAGTCTCAAGTCATCACTCAATAGCAAGTTTTGACAATTTTTGATATCTGTCTGTTCACAAATGATTTTCTTTTATTATTTTGTAAAAAAAAAAAAGCACATCCAATTTCATGTATTCAATTTAGTATTTGTAACACTGGGTTTCATTTTTCACGTCTTTTTTATTTAAAGTTATTTTTCTCCATCAAAACTTTGTGTAATTCAATATTTTCTTCTCTAGAGAAGAGGAGGATATCCGAATAGTCACAGAGCAAGTCAGTCATCATCCCCCTGTGTCCGCATTCCATGTTGATTCTCCTCACTACGTATTCTCTGGTGCCATTCATCCAAAATTAAAATTGTGGGCTCGATCTGTAGAGATCAAACCAGAAGGAACAGTCATTTTAAAGCTAGCAAAGTAAGTCATTTCTTCATTCATGTTCAATCAACACTTTTATATTAGGATATTTACTGCAAATATCCAAAATTTCAGTTATGGGTCTTTCTTTTTATTTTTTTTCTGAGAGGTTTGCTTATTAAGATTTAAGTTAATTATAAAATGAGTGCCTGAAACCTATGTGTCTAAAACTTAAGATTTTGAATATTTATAGTGAGAAATGATTAAAAAAAATATTCATGATTTTTATTTCCTTTGAGTCAAAAAAGTTTAGTATGTTTTATAAGTCATAGTTGATATTTAGAGTTATTTAATGTTGTACAGAAAGAGAATTGTATATTTTTCTTGGGTAACTCAAGCCATAGTGAAATAATAAGTTATATTTATTACTGCATTAGTAAACATTGGATTTTTTTTGAAAAGAAATGTTAAAAAAAAAAAAACCTTTAGGGATCCTTAAATTTTCTTAAAAAAAGTCCTTAGAAAAATTTTGCCTACAAAAGGTGATGATTCTGTAGTTTATATTCAGAGAAGTATAATGGTTTGTTTTCAATTCATTCTGGTTACAAAGTTAAAATGTTATGGTTTATACAAAAATAACTGAAGAATGGCATATTTATAGGGACTTAAAATAGTTTCCAAAATCAGCATCTTTGCCAAAGCATATAAATTTGAGTGTGCTGTATGACGAAGTTTAGAAAAATATACAAATGAGTTGAAAAGAGTTCCACCCTTTTATGTTAGAATTTTTTATTTTTGTGACATACAAGAAAATGGCTGGAAAGGGAACCCAAATTTATAGGTATTAAGAGAAACACAAAAAAAATTTCCTTATTCTGAATTTCAAATTTATTATTTTCGTAATTAGGTAATGTGTTGTATATGACTTGATTTGTTCTATTTCATCCTGAATTTTGCCATTATTACTTTCAACTCTATGATAAACAACTATTTTAGTAAATTCTTTTGATATCTCGATGTACATGGATGTTAAAAAACTATTCATATCTTTAATTTGTGAAATTTAAACTATTTAAATTTTTCTTTGGTTTATATTACCAGTTACCAATCATGGTTAAAGACTTTCAGTGTCTACTTCTGTTTTATAATTTTATTTATATACTTGATTTAAATAAGTAATGTAATGCAAATTTATAATTAATATAAATGTTTTCTTCTTTTTTCATAAGGTATAACGAAGTATACACATGGACTGGCGTCACATGTTGTGTTCATAATATCATTGTTGGAAAATTGTGGATGGAACAGGTAATTTTATATAAAAGATTATATCAGTATATATGACATATATGCGAAGAGTAGTTGAAACATGTTTCCTGGTTTGTTTAGCTGTATACTTTTGTGGGAGTTCTATTTTGAAAAAATAATTTTTTTTTTATGAAGTTTTCTCATTTTTCAGTATATCCTGTAATGATTAACAGTCATTTTATCCTTTATAATGCTAAGATGCCTGTTAAATGGTATTTTCTTTTTCTTATACCATTTTTAATCCCCAATTATGCTTAACAGTAAAAATTAGGTAAACATCATAAGCTTATTTTGGTGTTTTCTGACTTAACAATGCCATTTAGTGTTGAGAGGATCAGTTAACCCTTATTCGATTTTTCTAGCATGATCTTTCAAAACATGCATGATACCACAGCTCTTATCTGCTATTATTTTCCTCTGTATTGTCAGTACTATGCTGTTCTGTAATTTGCAATACTTTCTCTGTTATAAACATTTGATTTACAAAGGCCGTTTCTCTGCCATAACTATGTTGGCAATGTCTGTTCCAAAGAATGTGCATTTAACCTTTTCCTTACAGGGTGGGATAGCATGTATCCCAAGAATGCGGACCCAAGAATGAATATATATATATATAATATATATATATATATATACACACATACATACATACACACACACACACACATATATATATATATATATTTATCCCTCTTTAACATCCTTTCTTACGAAGGGAGTATGAAATTCTAAAGAGGGGATCGGAAAAATGGGCCCCATAAGCTAAAGATTAATTGTTCATTCACCATAGCTACTATTTTATATATTTCTGTTCAATGTCTGTTGGTTCCTTTTATTAAATTCTGGCTGTTCCTTATTGAACATGTCATAACTGTTTATACCATAGTTTTTATATTGTAACTAAAGTAAAAACAGCTGTAGCCATCCTATTGAGTGCTAAAATTTTCATTCCTTTTGAAAATATGTGCAGTCTGATAATGAATGACGTTCTTAAATTCACTCTCCTTTGAAACTGATTTAAATGAGTAAGACAAAAGTTTGCATGCAGTATTCAGTTTCAGGATGTCTGTCTTCATGAAAGAATTTTGTACTTAAGTGTGCAATTATTTCCATCCTATTGTCCACATATTTTAATACAACTGTAAAATGATTTCTAGACTTTGTATTCTGATGTATAAAGTTTTGTTATAGTTCTGTTTTTAAAAATTTTATTTTAGAACCAAAATTTTAATCTCTATTTCTCTTGAACTAAATAAATGCTTAGCTAGTAAGATTAAAACATATGTGCATTTGTGCATATGTAAAAGCTACTGTTATGATGCCTGCATGGTTAGTCTTAAGTGACTGATTTATAATCTGTATTTCCTCTACCTAAAGACTATAGCTAAGAGTGAAATTAGTTTCTGGATTTACTGGCTAACCCATCAGCTACAATCAACAATATCCAAGTTCTAAATCTTGCATGAAGTTCTAGTTTCTTCTATCCTGATTTTATGTAAAATTTTTTGATGTGGAGAATGATTTTAATTGTGTATGTCTTATTTTAGTCTTAAATATGTACACCAAATATGAATTTCTTAGGACAAAATCTCATTTCATTCTACATTTTTGCAGATATTGATTAAAAATAGTATATAACATAGCCTCCAGTCTTGTGTCACAAGACAATAAAGCTGATGCAATGTTAAGTTCATTAATTTTTTTTATAGTTTAGTGTAGTTTTCTTGCATCTCTCCCCTTTTTTAATACTCTTTTTATATGCTATGCCGATAACTGTTTAGTAATGTCTTATAATTATATTTAAGAATAATATCTACACTTAGGTTAATTCATGCATGATTTTACTTCAGAGATTTCTTGATTAAAATAATTTTTATATGGAAGCAGTACTTTCAGTCACTATATCAAGTGGAAAAGAACATATTAAGGCTTTGAGAATGGTTGTTGAATTTGACTTGCATAAAATCATTGTGCACATAACTGTAATGGTACATGCTAATTAATGCTTTGATGTGCTTTAAAAACTTGGAAACATTGATAAATACCAAAAGGAACTATGTATAATTATTTAAATTAGGGTTCAATTTTAATTTGCAAAATTTTGTTTGCTCAAATGGTCTCAAATTAGTTCATGTAGATGCCATTCTAACATACTTACAAACAATTCGTATTTTATTTCTAATATTTTTAATTTGTGATGTATGAGGAATATAACTATGGATAATGAAGAGTTCTGTGTAACATAAATAAAAAGCAAAAGAATAGGAATCTTGTTGAATCCATGTCCAACTGTCATTGTTATCATAGTATTCTAGGGTGTGTATAATACAGTACAGCCTCCCAAATCTAGAAACCCCCCAAATCAGGAATGTTTTAATAAATGGCCAATTTTACTTTTCCATTTTACCAATAGATGTCACTACCAAAATGATCAGTAAAAAAATGCGTTTCCTTTCAAGGAAGTGACAGCAGAGATTTTGAAGGCTTTCAAGTGTCTGGGAAAGAAGCAGAATTAGTAGAATGTGCAAATAAAGCAACATCAACTTGGATAATTTGGACATACAGGAAGTTTTAGACATCGACAAAAATGTGCCGATTGGTTTTCTGAGTGATTCTGAAATTATTGATAGTGTGGTAAATAACAAAGGTTATGATGACAGCGATCGTAAAAGTGATTCAGAATGCCTCAAAAAGGAAAGAATGTCAATGGAAGAACTTATAAAATCATTAGATAAAACATTAGACTTAGAACACTGGAATTTTATCTTGGAACATGAAATTATGGCACTATATAGGATTCGAGAAAAAAATAATTTCTAATAAACTGAAACAGACATTATTGACTAAAATGTTTAAATTATAATGTAATTATATGTTCTGTATTTAGGTTGATTTAATAACTAAACCATTTTACATGTTTTTAAGTGTGTTTATTATTTCTCCTAAAATTTTGTAGTGTTATTTAAAAACCTCTCAAATCCAGAAAATTCCCAAATCTGGAATTGCCATGTCCTGAACAGTTCTGGATTTTGAAGGTTGTATTGTAGCTATTTTTTCATTTAAGTATGTTTTCAAAATAATTCTGTTCTTCAGATTTTTTTAAAAACTGTGTAGTATTTCTTTGTAATATTGCAATTTTGTTGTTCGATTAAATATTTTCTCTTTAGTGTGGTGTCATGGAAATCAATTGCCATACCAATGGGCTTGTTGCAGAACTAAATTTCAAACCTGCTGGTTGGTACAGTAAAGACCTCAACTGTGTTGAAGGATTTATTTTGGACAGACAGTAGGTTTCAGAGTTCAAAGTGAATTTTTAATAATTTGTGTCTTTCAAATTATTAAAAGTATTACTAAGTTGATTTTTTTTTTTGTAGAAAGACAAAGCTACGTTTTATCCATGGAAAATGGTGTAGTTATCTTAAAAGTTCTGACGTTGAGTATTATGATGATTATCTTTTACTGAAGGATCAGAAATCTCAAGGGACAACCAGTTCAGCTAAGTTATCCTCTTCATCAAAAGAGAAATCAACTCAAAACACTAAAAATCAGAAAAAATATTCTTCAGTAAGTATTATACATATGAATTTGTTACTATGCACTTGTGTCTTTAATTTTAATTGAAATTCAATTTTTTTTGTTAATAAATTAGTCCAAGTTTAAAAAAAAAATTATACAAATATAAAAATCTAGTATGTTTCAATTGTTGTCCTCTATCTAAATTTTCTATGTTTCATTATAATATAGTGCTGCAAAAAATGAATATTAAATTACTTTCCCTTTACAGAATATAAAGGAATTTTAAAAAAAATAATAGTTTGTTCATACACATTTTGAAGTTTCAGGAATATAAAAAAAATTATTTCAGGTAGTCTCTTCTAACAAAACTACCCTGGGTTATTAACATTGGATTACTTATTGTTGCTTACCTCTTTTTTAAAATTTTTATTTATTTATTATTTTTTTAAAACGCATTTTGGTACTTTTCTGTTTAACTGTTTACTGCCACTGGGTTTGGCATGCTGCCAAAATTTTAACTTGTGACGGACTCTGAATTTTTTTTTTCCTCAGGACCGTTATTGAGGAACGTAATCCTATGTTAAAATAAAAAACTGTGTTTTATCTATATTTATTCTGCTCCAATTTGTGTGAACTAAACAATTTTCCTCTCAGAAATTAAAGTTTGCCATGTTTATCACTTGACTAATTTCCCTAGAAGTGTATTAATAATCATAAAAAGTTTTAAGTTAATGGGTAAGATGTAATGAAAATGATTTATTTGTGTCATTTTGAATTTTAGTTCAGCATTCAAAGTATTAATTGTATGTTTTCATTAATTATGAGTTTCTTTACCAGGTCAGCTTTGATTCTGGTGAAATCACAGAGGGTTTCAATTCCTTAGAGGATTTGCCTTACACATTACTATGGAAAGTAGATCCTCGACCAGAAAATTACTCTGATGTAAGGAGTTTTATTTTTAGACTTAAGGGAAAAAAATATAAATAAGCATATATTAAATCTATTTTTTTCCCTGGGTATTTAAAATCTAAAATCATATAAATTGTACATTTTTTTGACTCCCAAGATGAGTTTTTATTGCTAATTTTAGAATCTCCACTGGTCATGACTTTTTGTAAAAGCATCTGCATCAAATTGGGGTTGCACTAACTCTAGCCTACTGTCTATGTGACTCCAAAGAAGCCATGGACTTTTCCTATTTCCAAAATTGTTCTAAACTTTTAAATTTCTTCAATTTTTGTTCTGATGATAATATAATTAATTGGTCTAATGTTTATTGGACATCCCATCTTCAAATCGGCCAATGAACTTATTGCTTTAGTATAGAGGAAAAAATAAAATAAATGGAATATTTAAAAAATGCTATTTAGTTTCATTATCTTTTCTCAAAAATGCGTTGCCGGGTAATAGGGGCAATCTTGCAGTTGTGACGTAATAACAAAATAGAAGCTTTAAATCAAGTTTACTGTGCAAATAAGTCATATTGGTCATTTGATGCCTTTTCATTCTGCTATCTGTTAATTTGTGAATGTTTTGTATCTCCGAAAAATTGAGCTGAAGTAATAAAACTCTGTAGATAGTCTATTTACATGACAGATTGCATTCCTTTTCAGTTTAGGGGCTATGACGTCTGTTCATCTGTCATTTCCGAAATTGACGAGTTTTTAAATTATATCTATGTATATAAAACAGTTCCGTAACTGACTGACTGACTGACATACAAAGCACAGACCAAACCGCTGGACCTAAAGGGCTGAAATTTTGCATGGCGATTCTTCTTATGGTATAGGGGTGCACTAAGAAAGATTTTTGAGAAATTCTTCTTAGCTTAAAAATTTAATTTTAAAAAATCTGTTTTAGTAACTTTTTTAAAGTTTGCATTTAAAATAACAATTTGGGGGTTATAAAATTTATATCACGAGAAAGATCATAAAAATTCCTTTAAAATGAAATATTTTTCGAATCTTTACCTCCATTTTCTGATTTTTGGTGAATTTTTAAAGATTAATTTTTTTAATTTAATTTATTAAATGCTGATCAAGTGATTTCTTTTTCTGGTACTTTAAATAAATTTATCGTCACGTGCATAACAACTAAATAGAAAAAAAAAAAAAATTTTTTCTTGCTAATGCAGCAGACTATTGGACATTATCCAAAAAAATATTAAAATACAATAAAAGATATGTTCCTCAAACTGTACTATATTAACTGTACAAAATTCTTTAGTATGTCCTATTACATTTAATTTGAATATTTTCTTCTACATTATTTTGTTTATAAAAATATCCCTTATGATTTTTTTATAAATATATATATATTTTCATCAACTGTATACATTGATCATCATATTTATTATTAATATATATATATATATATATATATATTGGCATTAATTGCATACATTGACCATTGTATTTAATTTGAATGCACTCTGTAACGAAGTGCAGGTTTTCAGCTAGTATATATATATATATATATATATATATATATATATATATATGTACAGTGAAACTTTGGAACCATGACTGACCTCCTTAGAGAAGTTTCACTGTATATATATTAATAGCAAATTTGCTTTCAATGTAGTAGTTGTGATTGGTTGTGTGAAGTTAACATATGCTTCTGAATGAGCATTTAAGTATTATTAGTTATAAAGTCTAGAATCATTCATTACTGTTCAGTATAGTTTGTTCTTAATTAACAGGTGCACAATAAAATTGTTGCAACTTTTCAAATATTGTTTTTTTTTTTCCTTTTTTCCCTTTTTAGGGGATATCAAATAACAGGAAGTGAGATTCAGATTTATATTGTCTTTATCTGTAATAAAATCTAAACTTATTTGACATTACATTGACAAAATAATAAAATAAAAATTAATCATGAAATCTTAATTCACGCATTAAATGTGAGAAAAGACAATTATCATGGTCAACAAATTGAGATAGTAATTTAAAAAATTTAATAATAGTTTGCCAAAATAAACAATATACATACAGGGTTAAATCAGAGCCCTGTATTATAGTTTCATTTTCTAATTTGTAACGTTATCATTGAATAATTTGTAGTATATTCTTGGTTTACTTCTATAAGCTAATGGCTATGCTTTATTCAAATTTAGTATTACAACTTCACCTTCTTTGCAATGTCTTTGAATGAGCTACATTCTTCAGTGGAGAAAGTTTTACCACCCACAGACTCTCGGCTAAGGCCTGACATTAGAAAGCTTGAAGAAGGAGATGTCGGTATGTTTTTTTAAAATTTAATTTTAATTTTAATTTTTTATTATTGAAAATTCATTCAACTTTATTTTCCATGAATTACTTGTACAGTCATATCACTCTGAATTTCTAGGAAAAGCTGGGAATATTACATGTCAAATTTGTTACCTTACTTTATCAGACATAATACTGCGAGGATATTTTTTAGCATAGCATGATATTACTATATCAGATGTTCATCGTATTCAGGGGGAGAGCTTATAGTTTCTCCTAACTATTAAATTAATATTTTAAGAGAGTTCTATCAATTTCTAGAGCTTTATTAAAATTTTTTTGGACCCTGGCAAGTTCTAGAATTAGATTTGCTTAAAATTCAAAACTTTTTCTGCCATATTGAAAAGTTTGACTTTTTGCAAATATCTTAGTAGTACTGCAAAACATTTTCATTGTTTTTCAGTTGTAGTTAAAAGTTTGTATACTTACTCTTACTGAATTTCTTAGGATTTTAACTGAAATAATTGTCTTTTATCACTCCATTTAATTACTGGAAGGTTTGTTACATGTTAATAGCTGTGCTTAGATGGCATATTGCTATCTCTCTTTTTATTCTTAGGCGAAGGAGAATCCTTGGATTTCTGACAGTCATTGGAAATGTCACTTTCTGATCTACAGTCATGTATTGAATTTCAAAAGTTAACTTAGTATATGTCCTAATTATCTGGTGTCTGGTTTAAAACCTTAAAAATGTCAACTATTAACATTTTTCTGGACCCTGGCAAGTTCTAGAATCTAACAATGAATGAATATCCTGCGACCTTTCTTAGTCAAAAGCCACAGGATTGAAGCACAGATTATGGGGATAAATTGGTAGTGCTTGAAATTTAGAGAAAATTTAATATTGGAGTTTAATAGTCTTCATTTAAATTGTAGTAAATTTAATAAGAGAAGTCTATTAAAGCTGTAGATAAGAGTTTGGGATTCTGTAGTGAAATTAACTCCTTTTTTTTGGGGTGTGTGTGTGTGTAAGTAAAGTGCATGTATTAGTACATAATTGTCTGTGCATGCTGCCCTCCCTGCAATGCAAGCTGCTAACATGTAGTCCTGGTTTCAAATCCTGGCAAGTACTTTGATGCTTTAACTTGTAGAGAGTAATATTGGTTTACCCATCAGGTCTTCACATTGTGAAGTAGGCATCAAGTCTCATGGTATGCATGGGGAATGTCCTCAGGATAAGTGCCTGTTGCATAATTAATATATATATATACAGAGATTTTTTTTCTAAAAAAATAGGTGGGTATACTGTGTTTTCTCAAATAAAGGTGTATATTTTTAGTACCGTGTTTTCACACATCATTTCACAGAGGAACAAAAAAACTTGCAAATAAAAAAAAATGCTTTTTGTTATATATTAAAAATTGATTCGTAAGTGTCTTAAAATTTCGGTTAAGTTAAGTCAGAATAATACTTAAAAAAATAAAGGTGGTGATACACCGTATCCCCACATACCCCCAGAAAAAAAGCCCTGTATACACTATCTACCAATAAGTATTTGGACACCTGTGAGAGGAAGGAAAAATGAAATTTA
The DNA here is from genome assembly GCA_907164885.2 of Dolomedes plantarius. Lineage (NCBI taxonomy): Eukaryota > Metazoa > Arthropoda > Arachnida > Araneae > Dolomedidae > Dolomedes > Dolomedes plantarius. Next base: position 8,862,496 of record OU015490.1, on the reverse strand, counting down.
TTTATATTCAATAGTTGGTAGAGCCTCCTCAAGAGGCAATTACAGCATCAACCCTCTGCGACATGCTTTCCAGAAGTCCTTGTTTGATGGCTAGTGGTATTTTCTTCTACTCAGCTTGGAGAAGACATGTAAGTTCCTTCACCGATTTTGGACGGTTGTTGCACCCCTTAATTCGACGATCTAACTTGTCCCAGAAGTTCTTGATAGGGTTCAGGTCTGGGCTCTGGGCAGGCCAGTCCATTTGGTTAACCCCATTGTCACCATACCAATCCATGGTCGACCTCGCAACATGACCGCTGGTGTTGTTGTCCTGGAAGTAACATGGGTTCAACTTGTAAAACTGCCACAACATAGGAAGCACACTGTCATCCAAAATAGTGCAGTAGGCATCGGCAGTGAGCTTACCATGAATTGGGACCAAGGGTTCCAGTCCATACCAGGATAAACACTCCCTCACCATAATTTACTGTGGGCACAATGCATTTTGGCAGGAGGTGTTCTCCAGGTGACGCCTTGCCATCTGAACAGTAGAGGGTGAATCTTGATTCGTCGCTCCAGAGAACCCATTTCCAATGATCTATGGTCCATTTTCGATGTGTTTTGTACGAGCAGCGCGGTTAGATTTTGTGATCAAACGCTTATGAGAGGCAGCGTGACCATGAAAACCAAGCAGATGTGCTTCCTTACGGATGGTATTCATTGAAACAACACTCCCAGATGCCTGTTGAAACTCCTGGAGTATGTGGGCCATTGGTTGGGTGCGGTTCTTTCGAATTTCTCTGGACAGCACCCAGTCTCTATCTCCCAGTTTCGTGGGTCTTCCTACTCAGAGCACATTCCGACAATCACCACTCACCTTCCACTTCTGAATGACATAGGACTGTCAATTTTGGGTTACTCTCTCACTAGATATGTTCTTTAAGGATCGGCTATTTCTGTGACACCCGACAATTACACCTTTCTCGAAATCAGGTAGCACTCTGCACTTTGTAGCATCTTGCAGGCGACTAATGCCAATGTAGTTTCCTACACTATATTTAACGGCGGAGAATGTGACGTATATCAGGACTGCAGATATCACCATTTGCATGGATGTGCAAATACTTATTGGAAGATAGTGTGTATATATATATATATATATATATATATATATATATATATATGTGTGTGTGTGTTAGTTAAATCTATCCACACACAAATATAAATGCCATGAATGCAAGTTAAACTCGGGTTGTTATTAATTTTTGAATGGTGTCATGATGTTAGACTTGAAATTTTTCCAAAACCCACTGTCTAATTTTTAATTTTTTTATTTTTTATTATTGAATAAAGAAAACTTGTTTAAGAATTTGACATATCAGTGAATTTTCAAATTCAGCTTCCTTAACTAAGGAAAAGAGAAAATGGAGTACTTTTACTTTTATTCTCTTTTAATTATTTATTTAGTATATTTCTGTGCCTATTTATTCTATAGCCTGGTAATCTAAAATTTTTTTAAAAATCTATTTATTTTTTTGTAGACATTTATGCTCAGTGTTTTCAGATTTAATTATAATGAATTAAGTTAGCAAATTTGAATGAAGTCCGTGTTAATTTCCCTGTATTCCTTGGTAGTATCTATTATGATTATGCTTAAAGCTTGTATTTGAAGACCTTCATCCAAAAATGAAACAATTTGTTAAAAAATTTCAACAAAAAATAATCATTTTGTATTGATTTTTTTCTTCTTACAGATGGAGCAGCTTTTGAAAAGAACCGCCTCGAAGAGAAACAAAGAGATACTCGTAAATACAGGAAGAAAGAAAGAATCACATGGGAGCCTGTGTAAGTGTAAAGGAATATATACACACAATATTTAGATGTGTATGCAGATGTGCAGGAATGCCTCAAAAACGTTTGGTGCAGAAAGATTGAATAAGTTGCCTCCCTGTTTATAGTTAATTAAATTTTTAATGAATTAAAATAATTGAATGAACTAAAGTTTATATAATTTAGCATGCTTCAAATTTTAAATATTTATTCAGGCCAAGTTATCACCATGAATAGCAGACTCCTTTTTCAGCAGCAGATGTTAGCAATGAAATTTTAAAGGAACAAACCATTTATTATAGTGGTATATGCTTAATTATGGATACAGTATGAAATAGAATTCAAAATATCCCTGTAACTCAGTAACCCTCAGTTCTATTTTACCGAAGTTGCTTTAAATTTTTTTCAGGTCTAGCATTCTTATAAATGTGGTGCTGTTGTAATCCATTTTTGCTATTTCTGTTGATTTTGGATTGTAGACAAACTTAACTCTCAGTTATAGCATTGCAGAGTATCATTCAACAATATTTGTCAATGACGATTCCAGATACCAGTGATACAAGTTTATTTTCTTTGTAGTCTTAAACAGTTCATAAGTATGACAAACAGTTGCTTAGGACCACAGTAGAGTTCAGTAAGATTAAACACAACACAAACAAGCACAATAACAGGCCTAGAGTTCACACAGAGTAGCTGAGTTTTAACCGAGATATGAATGAATGGGAAACCTTTTGGAGTCTAGTTTGGCATGCTTGTATATCCTTGGTGATAGTCTTGAGTTTGAGAAAGGGAAAATTCCAGACCTTGATAATCATGCCACCTAGGTGAAATCTGAATGGTTCTTTGGACACCTAAAAAGTTGTTAAGCTTGCCACAGTTCTCTAAACTTTTGCTAGAGAGTTATAGTATTTTACATATGTATATATCTGTACGTCGGAGGTAAATTATCATAAGTGAATTTCGATATTTTTATTTAAGTGACTCCTTTTGGATGGAGCTTCTGTGGTATGTGCAAGATAAGATGGTGGGTTAAATATGGACTTATAAACTATCGCATATGTAAGTCCTGATGACAGTTAAACCATCACAAAGCTGTCCTGAAAGGCTCTCCTGAAAAATTGGAAATTTGCACTTATGATAGTTTACTTCTGACGCACAGATATATGCTGTTCATTTCTTGGCCACTTGATAAAATATAAGTTGTAAATAAGAATGAAAGCATTTGTAAATATTTCTAGTAGTATTTAAACTATCTGCTTTTCTATGACAAGTAGTTGAAATCCTCTCATTATTTTTATGTGTTTGCTGTAGCGTTGTTGTTGTTATATTTTTAAAATTCAATAACTCAATGAAATATGATTCATTCGCATGAATGCTGACTTGCCAGTGAGACATGCCTTATGCAAGAAACATTTAACAAATTTTTTCATAAGAAGTTTTAAGTACTAAATGTTAAACTTATAGGTGTTTTCATGCCTTCATTTTGACTTCATATATGTCAAAAAGATTGTTATGGATACTTTCACTTCTAAGAAGCTGAACAGTAGTTTTCAAAAGGCTTTAGTTTTCACCTCAAGATGTATCTCACTTATGAAAATTTGTTATTCTTATTCACTTAATTTCCACTTGTTTATTTTTACAGGTGGTTTGAACGGGGAATGCATCCCTATGCCAAAGAAGAGGCTTGGACCTACAAAGGAGGTTATTGGGAACGAAATTTCTCAAAATCTCCAGATATATTTTAGCTCATTCCTGTTCATAGTGGAAGTGCAGTTATTTTTATATGCCATTTTAAATGAGAGAAAGAGTAGGGACTCTCAAAGTCTTGTTATTTATATATTTACAGTCCTTAAAAGAACTTGTGTATAGTATTTTGATATGTGAATAGTTTAATTGTATAAATGTATTTATAATTTGTAAATAATAAATTTTTTATCAAATGTTTATGAGAACTTATATATTAAGATAAATGATTTGGTTTTTTAAGAATTCTACCACAATCTAAAGTCGGCCAAAGATCACGTTGTGGCTTTTCAAGCCAGTATGTGTGTGTAGGGGGAGGGATAATTCATCATGTTATGTAGCATCCTTTATATGTCCTTATATTTCATAGCTCCTTTATAAAACCCTTAAAAGTGTTTTTTAGTGTGTTTGTAAAAATACTCTTTGCTAAAGAGCCTAAAATGCCTTAATTTTTCCTCAACTGAAATTAGTTTAGCTGTCAAAATTTTACTGGTCGTGAAATGTTATGTCTGAGATTAAACATGAGGTATTAAATTAGGTGTCTTCCATTTGCAGTGACAATTAGCCAGAAAAAAAATCGCATAATGTCCTTTTATAATTAAAATATATAAAGGACAGATTTCAAGGAGATTCTCACCTCTACATCCTCAGCTTGACATCAACATTTTTTTAATAGTAGTACTTTATAAAAATGTTTATATGTTTGAATAGAATAGCTGTTGATTCTTTTTTATAAAGTTTAAAAATCTGGTGAAAGGAAAATTTTAGGTTACTTATGATTATCGTTAAATTTCAAAATTTAATGAGTTTGGTAAGAAACTTTACATTAAAAAAATTATTCAGTATAAAAATTATGCTGATCTATTTCTTTGGTATTAACAGTAATCTGTATAGTTCAATAAAAATTATTTATTACCAATTTTTTCCCCTGTTTTGCACTGGGAATAAGTAATAAATATGGCCAGTAAAATATGAATTTTTTTTTATTATTTCATTGTTTAAATCATGTTTTTTTTGTTTGAATTATTTTGAACCCAAGATTATTTGGGTCAGCCTAAGAAGAGTATTGTGATTTCTTTTTTTTTTTTGTTATGGAGGTTTACTAAATTCTGCTCATGATAAAATTAACGAATCCTCTGTGTTCTTGATGAATAGAAATTATAGTTTTTTAATCACATGACTTTCAGGTGTTTCTTTCTTCATAGAGTTTTGTGTCACTTTACTAGGAATCATTAAATATTACATGTTAACATACATACACACATGTGTGTACATAAAAGTAAGTGTTTGTTTTTCATTAGATGGTTATTTTTCAAATTAAAATGTGATTGCTCACGGTGTTCATTATTCAATACATGGAAAGTATTTTTTTCCTAGTTTTCACTTTTCTAATTTTATTTTAAAAATAAACAGATGTCCAAAACTTAAAGAACCAACACATTCTGAAGGTTACAGTCATACAATCAGTAGAAATTAAATAACTGTAGACTCGCACAAATAGAAAGCTGGTGCACATATATATTTGGGGATCTTGACCCTGAGGATTACATGATAGCTCTGTATCAGTTACAAACAGTGATGATGTTTGAAGTTTGCTGCACTATTGTTCAAATAACATAAGTTGATTTGTTATTGATAATGAAATTGGTAAAATTCAATATTGTTAATATGCTAAATGTGAAAGTTTAGCCATATTTAGCATGTGGTAATAAACTTTATTTTAAATTAAAACAAAATGCCTCTTTTGCAATGTGGCGATAATGCATTGCTGGTTGAAAAAAATCTAGTCTAAGCTTAATTATGAATAAACTAAGAAATATAATTAAAAATTGGAAACACATAGTTCGATTTTAACAATTTTTTAAAAAATTGGATTTCTACTCTTTCATTACAAGTATAACGTTCATCAGACTTTTTTTGTTGTACTGAATCATCGATAGACTCAGAGTTTTAGTACTATTGATTTACTTCTTTGGTAGTATAAACAGTCTTTAGCTACATTTTCCTGCAGTAAAATTAAGTGAGAAATCACTGCATAAAATGTTCCCCGTGGCACTGACATTTTAGACATAAACAAATTTTAGAGAAAGTTAAGTCATCGTGAGCTTCTTGTAAAACTTACCAGCTGCAACATCAACTATGATGACTGACTGATATGAAAGTTCTTAATTGACGAATTCAAATTTTTAAACTAATGTATAAACATTGATTCATCAAAATGACAGCTGAGAAATGATTTCTGCATTACTGATAGAGTAAATTACAAACACTCTAAAAATAACTAAGTATATGTGGAAATAGGCACTAAATATCTATAAAAGTGAAAGAAATATGCTCTAATGAATTTCCACTTTCCTTTGGGGTTAAAAAAATAATTTGAAAATGAACATTAAAGGTATTTTCAAAAGTTCCCTACCTACTGAATTTGATTTTTGTTGCAATACTAGTATGTATATCCTGAAATATTTTTCAGAGTGAGGCAGTAAAATTTTACATCATTCTTGGAGAATTTAAGGCAGAAAATTTTCAGTGCCATGTCAGTGGATAGTTGCTATTAGGGTTGCTAGGCAAGTCACCACCTTCATCATATTAAAATCGAAAAATCTGAATGTTTAGTAAGCCTAACTTGATTTGACAGTTTCAAGAGCAGCATTTAAAATTAATGTTAGGAGCTACTTTCTTAATATTCTCAGGCGCCCATAGAAAGATTGCTTCCTTTTTAGAATAAATACGGATAACATCATAATTTTATCCAATGCATTTTACTAGCTTGACTAATGTTTTATCTATCCAGTATTTTAATTTAATTTTTTACAGCAGTCAGTTAAACATCAATAAGAACGAGGTTGTTTTGAAATGATATTCTTAGGAAATGGTCACTGGACATTCCTCATTTGGAATAGGTTGAATTTTGATATGGGAATGTAATTCAAAATTGTGATGAGTGCATTCTCATAATATACTCTTACAATGGAAAGAAAATATTTCTTAGATCTTCACTTATTTTTCACGTACACGCCCATACCGTTTCCTATTTTTTGAAGAATATCTCAAATATGCAATTTCAATGAAAATTTTTAAGTCACTACATTTATATCCACTGTCAAGAAAAAGTCAAAATATGCAAATACTTATGCAATTGCAACTAGTCGGTCCCTTAATAATTTGTGTTTAAAGCCTGTTGAGGTATTCTGTTATTTTGTCTCAGATTATCACAGTTAGAGGATCCTGAAATAACATGTAGTTAAAATTACGGCATACATTGCTTATGTTCATTCAAGGTCTTTTCTTTTTTCCAAAAGATCTGTAAATGATTATTTTGAAAAGAAAAATATTAAATGTGTACCTGAGAGACGCTGGACTGAAAAATGCCTTCTTCATACATTGTTTGCAGGGATGGACTTTTTAAAAATTTATTTTCTTAGTCATGCGTTTACTATGGCGTTAAATATTTTTTTGTAATATCAAATGGTTGGTTGAAAGTCAACAAAAATCAACATTTCCCAATAACTAGTTGTCCTGAAATCTATTTTCAGTAGAAATGGACTAGTCTGAGAAACAGTTTTTGTTGTTGTTTGCCAATTCGGAGCACTTGTCTCTGAAGACATTTGCACATAATTCGCGAGAATCGTAGGTTGCTTTCAACTGTGGCACCGTTTAGGTGAACCAACACCACCCCTTGGTGCCACTTCCATTTTCACCAAGCACCCCCAGGGGTGACATCTCGGGGATGGGGAACCTTACCTCTGATTTCATAGGTCTCCAGATTAAACGTGTCCATATCCGGCGTATGCACGAAGTTATTTAATTGCATTCATGGAGATTCGAACCGAGCACCTGAGAAACTAGTCTCGTTCTATTTTAAGCTTTTGGAAAGTTCAGAAAAACGGCCTGGAGATAGGTCCAAAAATCAGTAGACCATTTTCATGAAAGTTCTGTACATAAAAGTTTTTTTATAACTGTTATTTCCTTTGAAGTGAGAGAGCTTGTAGGTACAGTTATGAATAAGTTGAAAAAAAAAAATACTTTTTCAAGCACACATAAAATTACTTTTTCAGAGGCTTAGGGGAAAAAAACTCATTTATTTTTAATGGGTCTAGGAAGTTTCCGATTTCTAGCGTTAAATGGATAATTTAAATGTTTCATAAATTTGAGAGTAAATGAATTATCCCATTTGTTTTTCGCGAATGGGATCATAAATATATTTAGTTGCCTAAAATGACTTTTACACACGTATTTCATAGCATTTATATGCGAAAGTACTTTCCGAAATAACAAAATGTCCGGTATGGGAGTTTTATTTCATTACGCGATTTCCACGTGTGCGTGATATATGTATAAATTCACTTGTATCCTTCGTTATACGGAACTGATCATCTTTTTCACATTCAGGAAACAATCAGCTCATCTTTTTTTTAATATACCTCTAATGTTCGAATGACTTTTGTCGCCTACGCTGTTTCTACTTCCTTTGCCTTTTTCCTTCATATTCTTAAGCACTTCACTTTTATTTTTTAACTGCTTTTACACTTCATCGCAAACCTTGTTATTTAAAAAAAGTTTGCGGTCATATGGAAAGAAAGGTAAAAATATTTGCACATTTTCTGACTTCATGCACTACGAATGCCACGTGTTTAGGTTTCGACCTTGGATGTTGCAGACTTGGTTAACGACGGCAGAAATTTTTCCCGAGTTGAGCAACAAAATACTTTTAACGCTCGAAACTCATTTACAGTTGCGAATGGAAACGGTGAAAATGTCAAAAGGTTCTGAAGGTCGTAAGCTGTTAGGAGAGACTCAAAGCTGTTGTGTCCAGGTGTGGAGGGCATAATACGCAGTATTAAAGACAGAAAAGATTCTTCTCTGAGCCTCATACGAAAGTTAAAGTCCTTTAATCATCCAGCCAAAATCTGGCAAACTTTGAATGTTAGTGTTGCCTTAAAGGAAATAATTAGACGTCATCTTTTTATTGGACATTAGCCAATAATGCGTGCAAACATAAAATCGCCAGATAGTGGCTAATTGGCTTTAAAAATAACTTTAATTTGGTATCATGTGACTAGATTTTGACGAAACTTTTTAAATTTTTTAACGTAGGATTATGTTTCTCCATAACGGTCCTCCGGAAAGCAAAATTTATGACGCTAAAACCGTCGTCGCGAGTTATAAATCAAGAGTGGCAAAGTAAACATAGTAACTTTTTTTTCTAAGCCATCACCTATTCTGCATAGGGTTATCACTCATCCCTCTCTTCGTATGTAGGAATATTATTGTAAAAAAAAAAAAAAAAAGGTATAAGCAACGATAAGTAATCCTACGTTAATAACCCGCGGTAATTACGTTAGAAGAGACTACCTGAAATTTTTTTTCTGCACATTGGGGTACAAAACTCTTACAAATATAGCGCTAATGCGCACAGTTTTTCCTGCATTGCATTCTAGACAAACTCGAGAATTTTAGTAGTATATAGGGTAAAACAGGAATTTGATATATTTTTTAAACTGTTAGATGTAAATATAATGTTGCGTCTTATCGAAGAGGAATTACGATATAACAAATATTTGGAAAAACAAAATGTTTCTAGTAGAAACAATTCAAATCTAAAATATTTCTCCAAAAAATTAATTTTGAAACCGGCAAGCGTTTCATTTTATACAGTATATAAAATTGAACGGTTATTTCATTCATTATTCAATATGGTACAGAGCATTTAAAAGGTGGGACTTTACGGTGGTCCAATATGGGAACTTTTTGTGGGTAGATTCATCTTCATTTATTGCATCTTTAACGCAAAATAAATACAGATATTCTGTTTAGAAGTTACTAAATTTAATACAAATAAATTCACTGCGTTTTTAGCGATACATCATTCCATTTAACAATGTTTTGTTTTGTGGCATGGTATTTCAGTAGAAAGAGTTGCTGCCGACATCATACTGGACTGTTCTTGGATCGATACCCAAAGAGTTGAGCAGTCTCGGGAAATTGCATTCGTCATTATCGAACAGCTTCTCGAATAATTCCTGCAGCGACTTTTGGGAAGTGGTCATCCATTTTTCTATCAAAGTGGCCAACTTGTCGGGAGAGTTCTGAAAAAAAAAAATCCAACGACAAAATGATTTATTCAAAATGCCTCCCGCCGTATGTGGGATTTTAAGCGGATCTATCACCTTTAAAATGCTTCCTGTAAAATTTAACAGCATCTCTAAGTTTGGGAATATTTATACTTACAGCGTACTGTTCGTCGAGCGTTGAAAACTATGTATTTTAATAACTCTACGCAAGCTCATAGTCAGCTACAAATTGTAAAGTGTGCCGCCACGTAGCTGCCGAAGAAGTAGAAAACTTTTTTTATACACAGATGATTTTTGCATTCCACCATTTGACATCATGATGCGTCAGCCTTGGTTTAAAGAATTCTAGTTCCTCTACTCTAAGGTGTCTACAGGTAACGGATTTCGCTATCCGGACTCTAATTTTGTGCATTCAAGAATGCATTACCTTTAGAAAATTCTAAAACGAAAACCCCAGTTTCTGACTCCGAAAAAAAACTATAATTTAATTAATATTATCAACAATTATTCTGATATTTTTCTGTCATTCTTATCTCTAGCTAAAAACATTATACTAAACTGTTTAGTCGAAGGAATCGTGCTGTAAGTTGTTTTTCATGGTTAGTAGGAGCTCTATCACTTACTGTGATTGGACGTTTTAACCTTTACGGTTACATGAAGATATTCTGCCAACTTTATAGCTAATAGATAGTTCGATTGACTCGTTTCTATATCAACCTGATAATGTGGCCCCTTTCCTATAGTTAGATCGTCGTAGTAGTTATCTAATGAAATCAGTTTTAACGAACTGATTGACCATCACAGTTCTCAAGTTATCAGATTCTTTACAGTTTACCATTGAAAGCTTAGGAAAAAAACTAAAAGTTTGTTAGGCCGAACTCGTTAACATCAAAGTAACAAATTTTGCCAATTTTTTTGAGAAAGAATAGGAAAATAACATTTTAAAATCCCTAGAAACAATGCAGTGTGTTATTTAATACAATGCCGAGCAACTGCATAACAAAATTTGTTTATGAAAGAGGAGGTTACGGTATTTTTTATTACTCATTGTTCTTCGCAGGATATTTCAAAATGCACGTCAAAATAGGCCAGACGTCGCTTATGTTACCAATAAGAACTATTTACAGATTTTTGTCACACAATGATCTGTTTCCGAGTCATTAATGTGTACTAACGGAGTACTAAGTATTAATGTGTACTAAGTGGTACACAAACGGAGGGAGTTAAAGGGGCTGAGGCCTTACCCAGACACAAATCTCTAGGATGAAAACTGCTAGTTTCAAACTCTTACTCAAAAATTCTATTTGTGAGAGTGATCTTTGTCAAGAATTGTTATCCTGTATAAATTGTCATATTTTTTTGTATTTATTTCACATGCTACAAGTTTGGATTTTTGATTGAGGGGCACAACTGTACGAATGCATCGGATGTATTATTTTGCGATCACGCTATAAAGACTTTATGGAACTGGTCAACTTCGATGGTGTAAATAAATGACAGTTAAATCTTACTGGAAGTTGCCAATGTTAGCCCTGTCTGCTGAAAAGTGTTTCTGTTGTGATTGGAGATCTGCAAGGGCCTCTAAATCCGTATTCTGCCTGGTCTACGAGAGAGTTATTTTTCCTCTTCATATTTCTTTACACGTATTAGCGAAGTCTCCAACGTAGTGATTCTTGGAGATGTTTATTAATAAAGCCCTTGAAGAAATATCATATATCCGGGAATCCGGGTAAGGACGCTTCAAGCTATAGGGGTAGGTTATGCTTATCTTCCCGTTATGACATACCGAAATAATGCTTACAGTCAGGATCTCAAGGAACTGCGGGCACAGCGGAAGGGGATAGAGAAAGGTGGAAGGACAAATGTCTTAATTATTCTAACTTTGAGTTAACGGGACTATAAATTAATAGTCAAGAAACAATGCCAGATGTTGGGAATGTTGACTCGGTAAATGAGTGAAAATAAATCACTATACATCGAATAACAACTGTTTTCTTCTTATCTTTAATTATAACAATGGGCATGTTTTATATATGGTTGACATACACTGGAAACGTTTTTTGAGCGAGTTTTTCAGGAAATACTTTGTCACACAATTCCTACTTCAAAAATCAGATTACAAACCCATATTCCGAGAGAAATTTTACATATTATAATGTACGAAAAAATGCCCCTACCCGTAAAGACTTGCGGTTCATATTTTAAACAACTGCATTGCAGCTTAACATCATGTCACTGCTCGGTGTTACTACTCTTAAGGGCTTGTTCACGTAGAATCCGCCAGAGTCAGTGTAAAAATTTTTAACCAATCGTATACCAATCATTGGAGCATTTAACCAATCAGCCCCGACGGAATCTTTAACGCTTTCGCTGATGGATTCTATGTGAACAGGCCCTAAGACAGTGGTTAGATTTAGGGTTATGTCCCATTTTCAAGATTTAACCTCAAATCAAAACCTAAAAGATGATTACTAGTGTTGGAATCTGTTGCTCTTCAACACACCCTTTCCCACAGAAATGAATTTTGGCTGCACTACCGATAATTTTCCACGTACAGGGAAACTTCTCTAGACGGCCACTCCTCAAAACGGCCATTTTTCCAGAACTATTACTGGCCGCCATAGAGGTTTCATTGTACATTATCATATTTTTATACGGCTAAAGAAAGTTTTAAGTCGGCACCCACCTTCGAATGATACCGTTGAACCAGGGTCAACTGTCGTAATTTCTCTTCATTTTTGCGAATGTTGCTCTTGAGATTCGAGCGTATTTGCATCAGCATATTTCGGTCGCTGAACGCTTCAATGTCTTCCCGCGTCAGCTTGGAGCTCTCATCGATGATATTCAATTGAATTTCTTCGCTGTCTCCGGCGCCACGAGACGACAGCCCTTCCATTGATCTCTGTGATGGGAAGTTTCGGCTTATGGTTCGAGCTCGTTTAGAATAATTAACTTGGAGGACTTGTGGACCCAAAGCTGGAACACTCCAAATTTCTTTATCTGAAATCTAAGTCTTTATTAAAGCAAAACATTTGTTTTCATTTGCAAATAAAACTGAAAACAAAAACGCATCTTCGACATAAAATGCTGATTTCTTTTGCATAAATGTATTCTCTAGTAGCAAAATCAGTCTCTAGTAGCGCTCCAAACCAAACTAAACCATCTTCCTTGCATTATTATTGCTTATCTTTATGTCGCCCCTGAATATAGTACAGTAACCACCGCTTATAGTGATCAGTGGTTATAAGAATCAACCGTTTATAAGAATCAATATCGCGAAAACAAAAACAAATGCATTATTTCCATGTTAAAATTTTCGCTTTAAAGAATCAATCCACCGGTTATAAGAATCAGTTTACACTCTTCGCTTTCCTTTCATTTTTCTAAAAAAGCCACTTAAACCCTAAAAAGGCACGAAGTTCTTTCTTTTCTTTTTTTTTTTAGAAAAATTAATAAGATGGGATGGAATATAGTCTTAAAAGTCATTCCTTTCTTTGTTAGACATAACATAATAGTTTCCCCTCAAACAATTTAGCACAACACTGTACTATTAGCTTGACCCAGAGGCATCATTACCCGTCCGGGTCCGATTTCACTTTTCTGCACTGACAAACAAAAATAGGGGCCCTTTTTTTCCCACCTCCCACATTCTGGTTGCGGCTTCCTGGACCCTGAAACACACAAATCTTCGGCGAAGTGTTCACTATCACTTAAGCAAACGTGACATTAGTAGATTCAGCACGTTATCAAACCGTGAAACGTAAGCTAGAAGGTGAATCTTCGTCTGCGACTATTAGTATTGAAAGAGTATTGAAGCAGCCTCCTGAAAACTTCATTACGTCAAACTACCATAGAAAACTTTTTCTTGCTCCCTTCCTGTAGTTGAAATGTTAAAACTGTTAAGCAGGTATGTTGTAACAAATATTCGATTTTTTCTTCTCTTACTATAATCATGTGTATCTACTTATAGGTCTAAAAATTAAGTTGTATTTTTAAAATTATAAAAAATAATTTTAATAAAAGATAATTAACGTAAATTAAAGAGTATTTTATGGTAAATTATCTAATATATGTATATATAGGTGTATATGCCTGTCCAAAAACCTAAATTTCGGCTATAAGAATCAACTGCTTATAAGAATCAAAAACAGTAATAACAAACGTGATTCTTATAAGCGGAAATCACTGTATATATTATCATCCGAACAAACACAGAGCTATCATAAGATGATTTCATTTGACTACGTCTGCAAAATGGCATTTTTGGTAAGACAGTTTGACGCGACGCAACGCCACTGATGCAACCACTTGAAAAATGAAGGGCAGAAAATCTGAGGTTTTTTACTGTGGAGCTTTGTTGTCTCCAGTATGCATTAGGCTTGTATTTCCATATGAATTTTAGTTATTCCAACGTTTTACAACCAACGTTTTGCCCTTCGGTTTCGGAAGAGTTGCGAAGGGACATACTGCTTGCAACTATTTTGTCCATTTCGAGCCAGGCTTATCATGCACTTTTTACAAGTTGCTTTTACATGAATAGCCTAACATTTTTTATATTTTGTAGTTATTAGATCACCTGTAGAAAATTTATATATTACTAGCTGAAAACCCGCACTTCGCTACGGAGTACATTCAAATTAAATACAACGGTCAATGTATGCAATTAATGCCAAAAATAAATAAATAAATATTATACAGTGATTTCCGCTTATAAGAATCACGTTTGTTATTACTGTTTTTGATTCTTATAAGCGGTTGATTCTTATAACCGAAACTTCCCTTTGGACAGGCACACATACACAAATATATACTTGTACATATATATAAACACACAGGCACATATATGCATAATTTACCATTGAATACTCTTTAATTTACGTTATTTATCATTTATTAAAATTATTTTTTATAATTTTAAAAATACTCACTTTCTAAACAAATACTATAACTCAATTTCTAGACCTATAAGTAACAACACATGATTATAAAATCAACAAGAGGCAACTTCTCTTTGACTACACTTTGGAAGAGCATCATATCTAATTAACAAGTTCTGTTTTTTAGAAAAACTAAGAGTTTTCCTTGTCTTTATCATATTTGAATTCGGCTATCAAAAAGTTCTAACACTAACTGGCAATTTTGTTAGAAAACTAAAGCGAATACTAGCGACGTATGCTTATTACAGTCTCAGACGAAGATTCACTTTATAGCTTACGTTTCACGGTTTGATTCAGAATCAAACCGTGAAACGTTTGATTCAGCATCTGGTTCATCTGATTCACCAAAATGGATCCGTTTACGTTTCACGGTTTGAAGTGCTGAATCCACTGTCCCGTTTGCTTAAGTGATGGTGGACACTTCGCGGAAGATTTATGTGTTTCAGGGTCAAGAAATCCGCAACCAGGAAGTAAGTGGTGGGAAAAAAGGAGTGCCTGTCTGGAGAAAAGCGAAATCGGACCCGGGCGGGTTAGATGCCCCTGGGTAAAGCTAATAAGACAGTGTTTAGCATAAGCGTATAAGGAGAAACTCTTATGTTATGTCTAAAGGAATGTATTTTACGACTGTTTTCCACCCCAAAGTTTTATCAATCTTTCTTTTCAAAAACTTAAGAAAGAATTTCGTACCTTTTGAGAGTTCAAGTGGCATTTTTTGGAAAAATGAAAGGAAGGCGAAGATTGCAAACTGATTCTTATAACCGGTGGATTGATTCTTTAAAGCGGAGATTTTAACATGGAAATAATACATTTGTTTTTGTTTTTGCGAAATTGAGTCTTATAAACGGTTGATTCTTATAACCACTGACCACTATAAGCGGTGGTTACTGTATGTATATATATATATATATATATATATACAGTGGACGCTCGTTAATTCGAACTCGGTTAATTCGAACTTTCGGTTAATTCGAACTAACCCAAAGGCCCCCAAAAACTTGTATTGGAATTAATGTTAAAAATATCTCATTAATTCGAACTAAATTTTTATCACTTCGGTTAATTCGAACTAAAAACTCGACAAAAAATTTCTTTTTCCTCATTTAACGGTGAAAATACACGCTGTATTTATTATTTTGTGTGTCAAAATCATCTGTATTTCTTTTCTGTGTAAAGAGGCACATACTTGAATTCCTAGAATATTGCATTTTCTCTAAACGTTAGGGACTTCAGTGCTTAACGGATAAAGCGATTTTCCGTTATTTGTATCTATTTTCTTAGAATTTCAGAAAAAACAATCTTTACTACAGATTCTAGGGAGCTGCGTCAGTTATGCCTGCAGTGCATACAAGTTAATGTGATCTAGTTTTTCTTCCTGGGTTGGTTTGGTTTGGTATGGTGCGCTACAGTCAACTTTTTGCTACACGAGGGTTAATTAGACAAGGACCTGCAGTTTAAAGGTGATTCCGAACGGCTACAAGCATCCATGCCAACAGTGGGACTCGAACCCACAGAATCTGAACCGAATGCCAGCGCCCTAGCCCTTCGACCAGCACCTGGCAAGTTTTTCTTTCTCAGTGTGTGGTGTAAATGTGTAAAAATTCAGGATGTCTACACGTAGAAAGTGCAAAACCCTAACTTTGTAGACAAAGATAGAAATTTTAAAGAAAGTAGAGAATGACGAATGTAAAACAAAGTTAGCAGCTGACTATGGAATTAAAAAATACCTTGTCAACTTATTTGAAAAACAAGGAGTCAATTTTAGATTCATGGGAAAAATCAAAAATTTTTAGTTAAGCTGGCTGAACAATGTAGGCATTATAAACAAAACCAAACATCCACTTTACAGTTTTTCCCAAAAGTGTAATTCATATTTTTTAATTAAAGTTTACTTTCCACTGCATATCTTCTGCTTCATTTTATGATTAAGGTAAGTCTGTATTGCTTTTTAATATGTTTAATTTTAGATAGCTTAATATAATATATTTTCTGGGGTTATACGTACCAGGAGATTTTTCTTCTTCAGTGATACTTTTAAAGTTATATATTTTCTCTTAACATCGGATAATTCGAACTTTTTTCTGAGAACCTTTGAGTTCGAATTAACGAGCGTCCACTGTATATATATATATATATATATATATATATATATATATATATATATATATATATATATATATATTTATAAAAATTATATATTTATAAAATTATATATTTTATAAAAAATTGTAAGGGATATTTTTATAGACAAAATAATGTAGAAGAAAATATTCAAGTTAAATCTAATAGAACATACTAAAGAATAACAGTACAGTTAATATAGTACAATTTGAGGATTATATCTTTTACTGTATTTTAATATTTTTTGGGATAATGTCCAATCGTCTGCCGCATTAGCAAGGAAAAAAATTTTTTTTTTGTCTATTTAGTTGTTATGCACGTGACGATAAATCTATTTAAAGTACCAGAAAAGGAAATCACGTGATCAGCATTTAATAAATTAAATTCTAAAAATCAATCTTTAAAAATTTACCAAAAATCAGACAATAGAGTTAAAGATTCGAAAAAGATTTAATTTAAAGAATTTTTAGGATCTTTCTCGTGATATAAATTTTATAACCCTAAAATTATTATTTTAAATGCAAACTTAAAAAAAATGACTAAAACAGCTTAAATATTTAATTTTTAAAAAATCTAAGAACAATTTTTCAAAAATCTTTCTTAGTGCACTCCTACACTATAAGAAGAATCGCCATGCAAAATTTCAGCCCTTTAGGTCCAGCGGTTTGGTTTGTACGTTGTATGTCAGTCAGTCAGTTACGGAACTGTTTTATATATATATATATATATATATATATATATATATATATAGATGACTGATCTTTTTATTCAGATAGTATATTTAATATTCATTATAAAATACTAAAATTATTAGCATAAATAATAATTGGTTACTTCTTAATATTAAGAGATAAAAAGCAAATAAAAGAGAATTGACGGTTCATGGGAAGAAATAAACCGAATCTATTGATTAAAATATACTTATATTTTAACATATTTCTCCTCATCAATATTGAACAAACTTATTATGTTTAAACAAAACATATAATCTCCAATTGGAAAATGTCTTAGAATATAGATCTATCAGATTTACCTCACTTGGCTGACTAACACGAAAACAGAATAGCTTTCAGTTTACATAATTTTTTAATCAAAGATAATTTGTAATAACTTAATGTTAGAGCAGGTATTTTAGTTGAATAAGTTCATTCTTTATCAATTACAGCATGAGTAAATAAACATTCTAATTTTAAACAAACGGAATATTTACTCTTCAAATGCAGATGACTTTTAATCTGCCATCTGCGATGAACAAAATATCATATTTAAACTGCAAACGATTTAAATTATTTCAATAATTTTTTGTTAAATTATTATATTTTATTCGCAAAAATAGAATAGTTTCATTAGTGATTAATTAGTTGCTTGTTAAATTATGGCATTTATTTATTTTTTTTTACACAAATTAATACTTCGGTGATCGGAGACTGGCCATGAGGACGTAGCTATAATCTATATATATAAAACAGTTCCGTAACTGACTCATTCATTCATTCATTCATTCACTGACTGACTGACATACAACGCACAGACCAAACCGCTGGACCTAAAGGGCTGAAATTTTGCATGGCGATTCTTCTTATAGTGTAGGGGTGCTCTAAGAGAGATTTTTGAAAAATTCTTCTTAGATTTTTTAAAATTAAATTTTTAAGCTGTTTTTTTTACTTTTTTTAAGTTTGCATTTAAAATAATAATTTGAGGGTTATAAAATTTATATCACGAGAAAGATCATAAAAATTCCTTTAAAATGAAATCTTTTTCGAATCTTTACCTTCATTTCCTGATTTTTGGTGAATTTTTAAAGATTAATTTTTAGAATTTAATTTATTAAATGCTGATCACGTGACTTCTTTTTCTGGTACTTTAAATAAATTTATCGTCACGTGCATAAAAACTAAATAGACAAAAAATAATTTTCTTTTCCTTGCTAATGCGGCAGACGATTGGACATTATCCAAAAAAATATTAAAATACAGTAAAAGAAATGTTCTAGAAACTGTACTATATTAACTGTACTATATTCTTTAGTATTCTTTATATTAGATTTAATTTGAATATCTTCTTCTACATTATTTTGTCTATAAAAATATCCCTTACGATTTTTTTATAAATATATATATATTTTACATCAATTATATACATTGATCGTCGTATTTATTATATATATATTGGCATTAATTGCATACATTGACCGATGTTTTTACTTTGAATTTACTCCGTAGCGAAGTGCGGGTTTTCAGCTAGTCTAAAATACGAAATCTTAGGACGGAAAATAAGCTCTTCTCCGATCCCGGCAAGTTTTTCCTACGAAATAATGATTTTGGAGTTATGACTTTCGAAACTTATCTTTTGATTATAATGGAAAAGTATTTATACAAAAAACTGATGTTTGTAGTGAAATAACTAATAAAAAGCATATTTGGCAACCCTGATTAGAAGTGACTTGGCTGACGATAATGATGAATCAAAACTTAGAGCTACCTTGACAGTAGAGCAGGTATGTGGTATTTTATTTCCGTTTTTAGGGTAAAGATCAGTGTTCATGATATTCAGTTATGCTGTTTATATCTCGATAAAAATAACGTGTGGCCTAAAAAAAGTAAAAGAATTCGGAAATTAAGTGAAAGAGAAAAGAGTAATTCTAATAACGAAATTGGCGACAATATGA
This sequence comes from Dolomedes plantarius, assembly GCA_907164885.2. NCBI lineage: Eukaryota > Metazoa > Arthropoda > Arachnida > Araneae > Dolomedidae > Dolomedes > Dolomedes plantarius. Next base: position 8,843,147 of record OU015490.1, on the reverse strand, counting down.
CCTTTGTAAAAAAAAAGGCCAAGAAATAAGAAAATGGCAAAGAGGTCACAGATCGAAGAGGCAAGAGAGAATTCTCCCGAACTAAAAAATTGTTTCGGTAGTCTTGAGGACGAGGGTGATGCTATAATTGAAGATCCAGGAAACAATAATAGTAATACCCCCGTAACCAGTGAGCGAACACCACGGATTCGGAAACCGGTTCCCTTTTGGATCGTTAAAGATCAACCAACCAAATGAAAATTAATTACTAATGAAATTCAAACAATAACCAATACTAAACTCCCATTACAGGACGCTGGAAAATTTGTTAAAGTGTTTCCAGCCAACGCAGATCAATTTAGACTTATACAAAACTTACTTATGCAAAATAAAATAAAATTTTTCGCAATGAATCCTAGAGAGGAAAGACCTCTAAAAATCCTAATTAAGGGTATACCTGCAGATATCCCAATGGAAGAAGTTCGCGATGAGTTAGTAAATTTAGGCTTCTCTGTGCAGAGAGTTCCACAGCTTAAAAGATTTAAAGATAAGACGAAACTTCCTATTTTCTTGTGCAATCTTTTCCCTAATGAGTTAACTAAAACTATATACAACATGCGAGATTTTCTAGGTTTCATCGTCAGAGTAGAAACCTACAAATTCAAAGGGGGTGTTAAGCAATGCAATAATTGCTTGAATTTCCATCACGGCAACGACACCTGCAAAATGGACACTCGTTGTCTTAAGTGTGCAAGAAATCATAACACCAAATCTTGCGAGAAGCCAATTACTGAAAAGGCAACATGCGCTAACTGCGGTGGAGACCACCCTGCAAATTATAGAGGTTGCATTAACCACCCTAATTCCATCAAAAAACGACACCAGCAATTCAAAACTACACTGGTGTAAGAAATTAAGAGAATTTGCAGACTTGGTCGATTATCTCTAGAAAAACTGTACCAATTTTAATGAAATTTGATATGTACATACATTGATACAATACAAAACAAATAACCATTCAATAATTGTAATACACACGCATGATCGTGCGTAACACTCGTTGGAGTCGGAAGGTATGAAACAGCGGTTGCAGAATAAACAAAAAAAATGGGTTAATAGATGGTGTTATTTTGCAGCAATCGGTTAACTTCAAATTGTAACAGTAAAAATGAGTAACCACCAACGTTTAGATGATGGAATGATGTGGCGAATTGTGGGGAGGCTAGAAGCAGGCCAATCTCAAGTCCAAATTTGTAGAGAGTTCAATTTAACGTCCAGCGTCGTGTGTAACTTATGGAAACAGTTCCAGGATACCGGATCCATCGAGAGAAAGCCTGGGCAAGGTCGTCCAAGAGCCACGACGGCCAGAGAAGATCGCTATTTGTCGATTATAGCGAGGTGTAACAGGAGTGCTACAGCTTCTTAGCTCTCTCGTGACTTGTATGCAGCCACAGGAACCCGTGTATCAAGGGTGACTGTTTCCGAAACACTTCATAATAGAGGATTGTTTGCAAGAAGACCTGCTGTTTGCGTCCCGCTCACTTCTACGAACAGGAGAATCCGTTTATCATGGTGCAGAGAACATAGAGATTGGAGTATGGATTAATGGGCGATCCTTCTCTTCACTGATGAGTCCCGGTTCAGCCTAAACACCGATTCTCGCCGTACGTTCATATGGAGAGAACCAGGGACCCGCTACCTACCCTCCAATGTCCGCAAAATTGACCATTATGGCGGAGGAGGTTTAATGGTCTGGTGGCCGCACACCTCCCCATGTCTTTGAAAGAGGCACTGTGACTGGTGTGAGGTATAGGAATGAGCTCTATGTTCGCCTTTTCAGGGGTGCAGTTGACCCTGAGTTCATTTTAATGGACGATAACGCGAGGCCACATAGAGCTCTTCTGGTCGACGAATTTCTAGAGAGTGAGGATATTCGCCGGATGGATTGGCCAGCCAGATCTCCAGACCTTAACCCTATAGAGCATGTCTGGGACGCTCTGGGGAGGGCAATTGCAACTCGCAACCCCCTCCGAGAACCATCCAGGGAATGAAAACAGCGTTGCTGAACGAGTGGGACCAATTGCCACAGGAAATGATAAACTGCCTTATTTCAAGTATGAAATCATGCTGCGAGACCTGTATATCCGTAAGAGGGGACCATACCCCCTATTAACCCATTTTTTGTTTATTCTGCAACAGCTGTTTCATACCTTCCGACTCCAACGAGTGTTATGCACGATCATGCGTGTGTATTACAATTATTGAATGGTTATTTGTTTTGTATTGTATCAATGTATGTACATATCAAATTTCATTAAAATCGGTACAGTAGTTCTAGAGATAATCGACCAAGTCTGCAAATTCTCTTAATTTCTTTCACCAGTGTATTAGAGAAGCAGGCAAAACTGAAATCGATAATAATAGAATGATTGTTCAAACCTGCGGAGGGAACGTGTTCGTAGCAAATGAAAATGCTCCCAAAAAATCCTACGCAGGCCTTTTAAAGGTTCAACAAAAAAAAAGTAACTCGCTCCCTCCCCCTTCCGTAATTGCAGCCGGGTATAACAATACCACAATACTTCCCAACCCAACACCAGCTTTCAACTCCTTTGAGGAGATGGACAGGTATCTCTCTAAACTCAAAGAAATAGATCAAGTCCTCACTAACATTGATCTACTCTTCACCAAGCCAAAATCTTCTGAAGCAAAAGCGTTGCTAGGCCCCATTCTCGGAAAACTCAATTTCCCAGCCGTGGCTGGGTCTGCTGGTTCGCCCTTTTCACTTTAATTTCTCGGTCTGCAGTCCGGATACTGAGTTGGAATGCCAACGGGCTCCATGGTAAAATCGACGAACTTAGAGACTTTGTTACTGATAATTCTGTGGATTTGATTCTTGTACAGGAAGTTAAAACTTTTTATGTACGGTATCTTAAAATTCAAAACTACAATTTAATCCACACACCTCGAGTTGACAGCAATAATAGTAACTCCTCTTATGGAGGTACAGCCATCTTTGCCAAAGGAATATTAATTATGATCACATCCCCAGCCTCAATCTCAACATTTTAGAAAATACTATAATTAAAATCTACCCCACCTCCTCTAATCTAATTTACATAGCCAGTATTTACCTTAGAGTAGCGTTCGCTTATTCTGTTGGTCTAGACCTCCAAAATTTATTTTTCCTCGGCGATAAGGTAATCTTGGCTGGAGATTTTAATGCCCACCATCCTCGATGGAACTGTTCCAATAATTATAACTATACCCGTCGCTACGGCAGGGAGATTAATGATTTTTGTATTGATAACGCTATTGATATTGTTTTCCTTCTTCTGCTACCCGATTTGGCCCTTCTGGCTCCTAATCAGTTATTGATTTCGCCCTCTTAAATAATATTAACTTTCCCTACGATATTAATTCTGTTGACGACTTATCATCCGACCATAACCCCATTATTCTAAATTTGCACTCCAATATCCCCCTGCTTTCCATTCTTACCCTTCATTTTATTAATTGGAATAATTACACGATTAATATATTTAATTTTCCCCATTAATAGTAAAATTGACATACTGTTATAATCAATAGTGGCCTCAGCTCTACCAAGACACACACCCCACTTAATAATTACAATAAGCTTCCCCTTCATATCAAGCACTTAATTAAAAATAGAAATAATGTTAGGAAAATTTGGCAGCGTACAGACGATCCGTCAGTACGTAGTGAGTTCTATAGACTAAATGCTAAAATAAAACTTGAAATTAGAAAACAGAAAAATAAAAAATGGACTGATTTTATCGAGTCACTCGCACCAACTGACAAAAGCATCTGGACATATCTTAAGCACGTCAAAAAACCTTTTACCCCTCTCCCTCCCCTCAAAACACCATCTGGCATTCTCACGAGTGACTCCGACAAAATTGAGGCCTTGGCAGACAATTACGAAAATCAGTTCTCTCCCCACCCCGACGTTTTCCGTCCCGATAAAATTGTAGAAGTTAACGATATTCTTGGAAAAATTTTCAGTAATAGACTCTCTATCTTCAATAATGACCCTCTCGAACCTACCACCTCAGCAGAAATCCAGAACGCTGTTACCTCGCTCTCCAATAAAAAAGCTCCCGGCCTTGACAATATATCTAACTCAGTTATCAAAAACTTACCCCTAAATTATATTTACTACTCTCTGAATTAACTAATAAAATCTTTGAACATAAATACTTTCCCATTGCTTGTTTCATCCCTATTAAAAAACCTGGTGAGGATCAGTCTCTGCCAAAAAACTATAGACCAATCAGCCTGCTCTCCTCTCTTAGCAAGCTAGTGGAACACATACTGCGTCACATAATCAAAAAGTTCCTGGACGAAAATAATGTTATTATTAACGCTCAGTTCGGCTTCCGAGCCCACCACTCAACAACACACCAGTTGCTTCGAGTCACGGAATTCATTCATGATGGTTTCCAGAATCAGATGCATTCTGGAATAATATTACTCGATCTGGGGGGGGGAAGGCTTTTGACCAAGTCTGGCACAGTTCTCTCATTTGCAAACTTATTAATATTAAAATGCCAGCCTCAATTATCCAATTAATACACTCCTACCTTCTTGGCAGATCCTTTAAAGTCCGCCCTTTTATATTCTAGTCTACGCGAAATTAATGCAGGAGTCCCTCAGGGCTTTAAGTTAGCACCTATCCTTTTTAATATTTTTATTAACGGCATTCCTCACTCTCCAATCACTACACTAGCCCTGTTTGCAGATGACACGGCAATACTAGCTAAGCATCATAATGTTAAATACATGCATAAGTTCCTACAGAGAGACATATTGGAATTCTTGAACGACGGTTCGAACGGTGGAGGCTCAAGTTAAGTCCTTCAAAAACTAAAGCTATTTTTTCAGTTACAATAGAATTCCACCTCCTCCGGTCACAGTATGCGATCACCTAGTTCACTTTGAGAGAGAGGGCAAATACCTAGGAATTTACCTCGATAGTCGACTGACGTGGAAGAAAAATATAGAGCATAACATTAGAAAATTTTTTAAAGCCCCTAAGGATATCGTCCACCTCCTGTACCAGAATCAAATGGATTTAGATAATAAACTACTGTTGTATAAAACCGTACTGAGTCCCATCCTGCTGTACGCCGTGCCTGTTTGGGGCTCAGTGGCTGACACCCATATCCAGCGATTGCAGGCAATTCAAAATAAAACACTCCGCGGTATTAGGAAGGCGCCCTGGTATCTTAGAAACATACTTATTCACAGGGATCTGAGAATCGAACCCATTTGGCAACACATTAAGGATCTCGCATCTAAGTTCTACAATAGATTATATTCAATAGACAACGAAGAAATAGCTAACCTCCCCGACTACGACCCAGTCGAATGCTATAGGCGTCCTAAGTCCACTTTGATTATTCACCCTGGTCTCCTTCCCCTTTATTAACTCTCCCTCCAACCTCATCTAAATTCTAAATTACAATTAACGGCGCTTCTGGTTCTGACCTGTCAATTTGGATGGATCGACCTCAAGTCTATCTTACTGATTTTTGCTTAATCGTCTGCTACCGTATCTATTTTTTTAAATCTGCCACATTAATTAGTTTTCGAATTTATATTCATTTACTTATTTATTTATTACTATTATTTGACTTCTTGAGAGTGTGCGGTATCATGGACCTAATCTAGCTCTGCTGGGTGACAGGGATCAGCAACAACAACAACAATATTTCTATTATTTATATTTATATTTATTTATTTATTATTATTATTATTTAACTTCCAAGTCAACACTTTTCTTTTAATCCCGAGAGAGGAAATATAGCCACAAAAAATTATCCATACCGAGGTTATGGAGTCCTGCTCTCTGGTGCCTCGTTAATGTACCATGTCTATGTCTATGTCTATGGATGGGGTTGTTTTTATTATACAAAATCTTTAAATTAGACAGACATAATTCAAAACAATAATTAGATAAAATAAAATAAAATAATATTTGTCATCCCGCAATCTGTACTGAAAGAAGTTGATGGCCTAATGGTATAGTGCCGAAGTTGAAGAGGAGAGAGGTTATTGCTTGGAAGGGGCAAACATCAGGCGCTTGCACTGGGATTCTTTATCTTTTTCTGTCTCTTAACACCCCCGATCCCTGTTGTAGACTGAGCGAGTTTCACTACAAACCTATCAAGAGAATCTTGCCTCTGCCTACGTTTTAAAATGTTTCTGAAATGAGACATTGTTTGATCATTATACTAAACAAGTCCACATTTCGGATTGCTAGAGCTTTGTCGGGGTGATAGACTTGAACAAAATCTTGCAACTCAATTCCGGAGAGAAAAGGATGCGGGGCGCCGTCTTGTCTCATATATGTTCTAGCATGTGGGACGAGTACCAAAATGCGACGAGTACTGAGTAAACGTCGAGTACAAACGAAAATTTTTCGCGTCAAAATGCGACGAGTACCTAAGCAGACGAGTACAGAGGTATGACTGTATATAAATGTGAAATACCACTGACTGGCTGATCACTGTATCTCCCAAACCATAAGTCCCAGGAAGCTGAAATTTTGTATAGGGGTTACTCTTGGGCTATAGTTGCTCACTAAGAAATCTTTTTTGAAAATTCCAACTTTTAGGATGTCAAAGGGGGCTTAAACCCCCCTCTCACACCAACACCATAATAAAAATGTAAAACCCCTGTTCAACATTGGATTTCAGCCGGATTACTTTTAAATTATGAGTAAGGCTCAAGAAAACATATACATACCAAGTTTAATTAAAATCGGCCCGAAACAGACAGCTACACTTTTTGGAAAATTCCTTTTTTTTTTTTCAAATGTGTACCAATGTATTATATTTAGCCATTTTAAATCTTTATATAACTAACTCATGGCACAACAGTCCGAATGTGGACCGGACGAAACCCTTTCATGATCTCCACTTTCATGACCGTGGGCTTCGGGTGCCATACAGCATATGTCTCGGTCAAGTAGTCAACCTGACACGGGACCCCCAGAATTAGTTTCCAAGCATGTTTGGTCCTCATTTTATCGACCCACTCAAATGATGAAAGGCTTGAGTCCACTTGCCCAGTCGCAGGATCGAACCCTGGACCTGTCGTGTGGCAGCTTGAAGCTTTTAACCACTAAGCCACCGGGCGACTGAATCGTTATATATATATATAATAGCTAAATACCACTCACTGACTGACTGGCCACTGTTTCTCTCGAACTATAAGTTCTAGGAAACTAAAATTTTTTATAGTAGTTACACTTAGGCTCTAAGTGACCACTATGAAATGTTTTTAAAGAATCCAAACTTTTAAGACGTTAAAAGAGACTTAAACCCTAAAAATAAAACACTGACAGAACGATCACTGTATCTCTGGAACCATAAGACTTTGGAAGCTGACATTTTGCTCATCTAAGACATGGTGGCTCATCTAAGGCCCTAGGTGTTCACTAAACTAAAAAATCCAATCATTAATTGACCTAAAGAGGGCACAAGCCCCCAGAATTAATATATATATATATATATATATATATATATATAAATCTAAAAATACTAATTTAATGTTGGATCAGGGTAATTTAATTTAAGGATGAACTCCTTTGAGGGATGACAACACTTTACTATTAAAGTTTATCTAAATTAAATTAACAAAATTACATAATGGGTGGTATTATTGTATTCCGTAGTGAAACACGGGTTTTGTGTCGGTTCTTAAAATCTGAAATCTAATCCGTTCCCTTCGCACAATGCAGTAAACTAATATAATAGGAAAGGGGTACTTATCCCATAGAGCTTTTGGAGAAGTGTAGTTGTCGTTGGAAAGATTATACAGTCATAATTAACAAAAACTTTAATCATAGCAGAATCGTAAAGCCGTTGACATTACACTTCAACATATAAAAACTCGGCTACAGGCTTCGTAGCGTTACATTGATGTTACAGAATGTTCCATCGGAACTCACACGTGCGTCAAGTAAAGTGTATTCGTCCAGTGTCTTACTAGACTGTAGTTCGAAGTTCGAGTTATGGCTGGCATTACCTCAACTGCGCGTGCGAGCATGGACTGCTGTGATTGGCTGAGCAGCCGATGCCACAAGCTCTTGCATCACCTTCATTTCGATGTAAGATAAGAAAGACTTGGGACATGGACCCTGTGACATGGACGAATATTCTTTATTACACTAAAACACACATCAACAAAAAATCAAGCTCAACAAATACCTCCATATCAAACTATCGTTGTATCCTTGCTCACACAGCTTCTCGCGCGAGCACATTTTTACAGAATCTCTCGCCAGCCCACGGACCAGCAACGTTATCTGCCGGCCGGCGAAATAACTCCCCTTACATTGGAGATTCTACAACGGGTAAATAGCCATAGGTATATATAAAAGAAAAGAAAAGGGTAAGAAAATATATATAGGACAGAGATAAGAAAACTTTCTTTCAAGTCCGTCTTAAAGTATAAGAAAAATGAAGAACGAATCAATGTAGTTTTGGAAATGTTGAAAATTTTCTTAAATGCATTCATTATACACCGTGGTCTGATGCCTGAACTACATCAATTAGTTTGAAATTTGTTGCCATTATTATTTTTCCTGCGCATTTTCAGAAGCAGTGTGTAATAGAAATAAATGTAAGTTATTAGGCATGTCGAAACAAACTTGGTTTAATTGAAAAAATGTGAAATAATTATAAATAGTTTTACCCTGCAAACTAGTCATATACAACACACCAAGAAACAGATAATGTCGACTAAAAACGCCCATTTCCTATCTGATCCAAAAATATTGCCAAAAAATACTATATTTTCAAACTTTTTTCTGTAACATAAAATTGAGAAATAGAAAAAATGATGTTTTTTTAACATAAAATTTATTTTCTAAATTAGCATTTCATAGTGTAATGAACACTAAAATCTCATTGAAATGACTTTTATTTGCATTCCCGTTGGAACAAAAAAACCTGTTAAGTTCAATGAAATTCTTATTCTTTAAATTTATCGTTGACTTTTGGAAAGGGACCAACCTTTTTGGGCCAACTGCGGCTGAGTCTAGTAAAAGCTTCTGATCAGACTCCGGGACGTACTTTTTCGCTACTGGTAATTTTCAAAACTTCGCTTCGAGTTACTATTCAAAAGCGGTTTAAGGGGCTTCAAAGGGGAGAGGATCGGCTCGTCTTCACCCCCTATGGAGAGACAGTTATTACATCTCTCAAATTGTCAACCATAAAAGGGGGGTCGAATACTCCAACTGTCAACGCGACTCCTCCCACCACAAGAGTCTGAAGCAAGGGGACAGTCGAACTGCGATTTCTTTTCTTATGGTGCATCTACACACAAGCGAATCAGCTCCCCCGTCCCCTCTTTACACATTTTGGGGTCGATTAGTCATGCTCGCCTTTTTGATGATCCGGAGCGGTCGGAGGCGAATCATCAAGCGGACGGACCAATAAATCACTGCTTTCCCCGACACACTTCGATCTCAGTTTCGCGTATGTGTAGTTGTAGCATTAGTTTACAGCAGTCTTAACCCTTTGAGGGGCGACGTTTGCACAGTGCAAACGCCTAAATCTAGTCTTTTTTTCACTTGCATTCAATGTATTCCAGTTAAATGTGCAGAAAAATGGCTAGTACTGCCATCTGTTATCGGTTCAAAGAAGGAAAACCATTTTGCAACCTTTAATAGAAAAAAATTTTCAGGATTCTTTAGGCTAAAAAAATCTGCACCGTACAAACGGTGGAGGTTGTTGCCCCTGAAAGGATTAAAGCCGATTCCGAACGGCTACAAACATCCATGGCAAGAGTGGGACTCGAACTCACATACTTTGGTATCGAAAGCCAGGGCCCCAGTCGGCCATCGTCCGGCTGAGAGAGAGAGAGAAAACTTGTTCTAACAACAAGTTACAACAGCGTAGTAAAAAATTAGCCAAAGTGTAATAAAAAAAAAATGAAAGACCAGAAGAACTGACATATGAAGGTTAGAAAGATGAATAATTAAATAATAAAAATATAAAGATTGTGACTTGAAAAATAGTACAAGATGCTGTAGGAAAGGATTAATGTAACCATAGAAAGGTAATCTGTTACTTCCCCCCCAAAAATGTTTGTAGTTAAAAATGATAAAGATCAAAATGACACAAATCTCCTTAGTAGTAATTTATCACTGCTATGAGTAGGTTTAGCTGTAGTATTTGTTGCGTAGCGCATAATATCTCACTCACTCATAAAGTGAAATGCCTTAAGTTATAGTTCTTCAGGGCTCATCACAGTTAGAGCAGTCAACCAAGCAATCACCTCAGACCTGAAACTCTCAGGAGGCAGTGCATCAGTTGATTTCACAAATATCCAATCCCCATGTTTTCTAATCTCTCTATTCTAAAAAAAAGTAACTCCTGCTGCCGCTGTCAAAAGCTTGTCACGCTATCTCCTCTGAAACCGCTGGGGGTATGGGGTCGAGAGCGATACCAATGGATGCAGAAAAATGGGGGGGACCAAAGTAAGACATACAGGACCAAAGTAAAGTCTCATCTTCGTCGGACTTTAAGTTTTTTTTATTATTTTATGTTTTGTGGGAAAAAATATTTTCCCACAAAATGGAAAATCTGAAGATGAATATTGAAAAAGTCAATATTCATCTTCAGATTACGATAACTCGCCAAAAAATGATCGTAGAATTTTGATCTTTTTACAATCTAAGACTACAGACATTTCTCTTTCAAACTAGGCCTCATTTGTTTAAAAATATTTGAAAACAGACTGATATTTTCATCAAAAAATGAAAAACAGTTTTTCAAGAAATATCGTCTCCTATGTGGGTGTAATATCGATGCTCCTCGAGTTTTTATCTTACAAAGAAAATATTTACATCATCTGGTAGCTGAAAGCTTTCTTATTCATATAAACCTCATTTCAAGTCTCTGTCTTAAAATTTCGATTTTTTAAAATTGAATTTTAAAGCTGATAATTCAACAGTGATGAAACGCCCTTCGCATTAAGGGTGGCAACAGTAAATGGATGGAAGCTGTTACATTGCCAGAGAATCTCACCCCTATGTATCTCGCTATTAGCCATAACAGAGGAGCGAGCGTAGAGAGCCTAGGGGCGAAGCCCCTAGCACATTATATTAATGAGTCTATCGCTAGAATTAAAAGAAAAAAATCGATTATCTGAAAAATAATTAGAAAATAAAACGCTTACGCTGCATTTAAATATGTAATTACAGAAAACAATATTGAAAACGAGCATTTATTTATGAATAATTAGAAAAACACCCATAGGTTTGTTGGTTTCAACTTTCGTTACACAAAGGTTATACTGAGACTTACAGTTTAAAGCCGATTCCGAGCGGCTACAAACATCCGTATCAACAACAAGTGGGACCCGAACCCACAGGCTCTGGCCAAATACTAATGGAAAAATGGTCACAGCCATTTTCTTATTTGTATTTATCGGGTGATGGCCGAATGCCAGCACTGTAGCCTTTCGGCCATCGCCCGCTAAATACCAATGGGAAAATTCTCATTAGCTTAAGATAGGAACTGAACATCTGCGAGGTCAACTTGATGCAACACTTTAAACCCTGCAACAGTTTTAGATGCGTGGGAAAGTTTTAAACGCATCAGTACCCGACATAAATCACCTTTACAGGAAGCAAGCGTTTTAGACGCTTGCACTAAGTAATTGGAGTCACTTAGAGACTGCTATCTACTAGTCTGATTGCAAACGCTGGTGGCTAAGATGGAAATTGATTGGTTCATTTGATTCACGGTATTTAATGAAAATATACCACTGAATCTAAAAAAAATTCCAATAAACATATGGAGATTCACACGAAGCTATAATCAGACCCAAGCATAGTGGCTGACTATTAAGAATCCTGTACATCTGCGTTTGAAAGGTTAATGCACCTGCCTTTGGAATCGATATGTAATTTTTGTAAATCGTAAATCATGTCCATTAATAGTGACGTCAGAGAGTAAAACTAAAAAATAAAAAGATTATGAATGCAGAAAACACTGAGGTGTATAGGTTTTGCATTGCATTTGACTAATAATAATATTTTTAACGTAGGATTACGTTCCTCAATAATGGTACTTTGGAGAGAAAAAAATTGTCCTGCGTCGCAGTTTTAGTTTTGGCAGCGCGCCAAACCCAGTAGCAGTAAACAGTTAGGTCCGTTGCACGCACTGCGTTTTTATCTGTGGCGGAAAATAATCCGTCGACATCGTTCCAACAACACACACGGCGGAAAAAATTCCGTCGCCGTCGTATTTTGCGGTTTTCGCTACAGGAAAGAACACTACAACAGGAGGCCTCAAAACAATCGATGTGAGAAACATTCTGTGTAGATATTGTTTTAAGTGTAGGAAGGGTTTCCTAGCAGATGTCCAAGATATAAGGATATTCTTAAAACTTTTTTCTTGTCATAATTTTCATCTAATTGTAAAATATTGTTATAACACTAGAAATAAGATACAAGCCTGATAAAATAATTAAAAATTAATGTGATGTATTTAATGTGATATATTTGCTTGTATATTACTTTAAAAAATTAAATTTAATTAAATTTTGTTGCATTTTAACCCTTTGGGGCATGCTATATTAAAATACAACTGAAATTTGGAAAAAATGTTGTAAAAAGAGTCAGATGCACTTACTTAGATATTTTATCGCTTTTCTTGAAAGCCTTTTCCCGCGTAATTCAAGTGAAAAATAAACGTTAAAAAAGCTATAAATGATATATTTTTTTGTTTATAAAATAAGTTAAGGGTACCAAAATAATCACCTTAAAACCTTCAAATAACTCAATCTTTATTATGATTTAATATAAGTATTTTATTATGATTTATAGGTAAGTACATATTACTAATTTTTTACAGCAATTTTTATTTTTTAAAATTTTTTTATATTTCTTGTACAATACAATATATTTGCCTGAAAAAATATTTTTATGTGCAATATCGTAATTAGTTTAGGTGTAGTATAAGCTATGGATATAAGTATAAACTATTACACCATAATACGAGATAAAATGTATAAAAAGCAAATAATAGAGGGAGTAAAGGATGAAAACGGAACCATGCACACCGACAATAAACAAATTGAACTGATACTGGCAAAATATCATTTTGAAACAAAGAACGAAACACCAACTCAAATTAGGACCAGAAACACAAACATAGAAAATAAAATCACATAAAAAGAAATAAATATAATAATATATGAAATGGACAAAGATAAAGCACCAGGCTTTGATGGCCTGACAACGAGCATAATAGAAGAAATCCAGATTAGTAATATAAAAATTCTAAAAGAACTATTTAATTCATGCTGGGATAAAGCAAAGTTCCCTAAAGATTGGAAAATATCTAAAGTGGTCTGTTTCCCAAAAGACGGAAAAAACCACACACTGGCGAGTGGTTATAGACCAATCTGCCTCCTCCCAGTATTGAGAAAAGTATTTGATAAAATAATAACAAACAGATTAGTTGAACATCTAGAAGAAAATAATCTCCTATCAAATAACCAATATGGCTTTAGAAGAAATATAGGAACACGTGAAGCATTACGCAAAGTACTACAGACAATCAAAGCAAATACAAAAGCCAAGAATAACACCTGTATGATATCACTTGATATCAAAAGGACTTTCAACTCAATCAAGAGGGCAAGAATAATCGAAGAACTGAGCAAGCTTAACTTAGACGATACACTTCTTAGAATAATAATTGACTACCTATCGGACAGGGAATATAATGTCGGAGTTCCTCAAGGCTCTTCATTGGGAACAATTCTCAGGCTAGTCATAATAAATGGACTATTACAAGATTGCACTGGAGATAGATCATGTCATCTACAAGCGTTTGCCGACGATATAATCATCCTAATAAAAAGCCCTGTAATATACAAATTTCAAGAACTCTCCACAAGGATCTTATCTAAATGTGAGGCCTGGGCAATGAACAATGAGCTACAATTTAATGTAGAAAAGTGCAACTATACAATATTCACGTCAAAAAGAGAAGCAACATGGAAACCAACTATAAAAATAAATGGAGAGAACATAAAATACAAAACAGAAATAAAATATCTTGGTGTACTAATAGACAAGGAACTAAATTTCTATAATCACCTGCAGATGGCAAAAGAAAAATCTATAAAAATAATGCACAAAATACTCAGATTCTCACGTAAAAAGTGGGGATTAAAACCAGTAATAACAAAAGAAATATATAAAATAGCAATAGAAAAAATCCTCCTACATGGAGTGCAGGCGTGGTATTACAACACTAAAAAATTCAATAAAAAGTTACAGAAAATTCAACGACCCATGTTACTAATGATAACCAAATGCTACAAAACAGTAGCAACAGACACGCTAGCAATCCTAGCGGGCTGCGTACCTCTAGACATTTTTTTTTTTTAAACCTATGGCTTTATTTGGAAAATTAATCGATATTTACAGGCAACCCAAACAGCAAAGAACTAAGCATTGAACAGATGCATAAAGCACAACAGTGAACAAAGTCAGATAAAAGGTGTTAAAAGTTCATAGAAAGTTCATCATATCTCTAGCGTCCCAGTATAATTTGGTAAAGTTCTCACTTTTTTGGGCTTCCGGATCAAGTCCTGGGCATGTAAGTAAATGATCTGCATTCATATTGCCAGCCCTGCAGACCTGGCATTCACTTTTGGTTATAATGCAAATTCGGTTTAAATGTTCTGCTAGACAGTCATGGCCTGTTTTCAGTCTGAAATGTGCCACTGCTTCTGTACGGGATTTATGACTATAGTCTTTCCAGCTGTCCTGGATCTCTTCCCAACGTTTCCCTTTAGATAGCAAGTTCTGCTCTGTCTTAAGTTTTAAAGATATTTTGTTGTAGATGTATTTCTTTATTGAACCTGTAGGGATTGGATGAGTTATCTGTTGTTCTAGGGTTCCCTTCTTTGCTAACGAGTCGGCTCTTTCATTACCTTCAATGCCAACGTGCGATGGGATCCATTGAAACACTATCACTTTATTATTGCTTTCAAGGAGTTTAATATTTTGTTTTATTTGGGAGATACCAGTGCGACGATTCGTCGTAACAGCCTGTATTGCAGCCATTGAGTCCACTAAAATTACAGCTTTAGTGAATAGGTTGGTATTCAATATGAGGCTGTTCATTGCCAATGAAATTGCTTGGATTTCAGCATCATAGCTAGACATGTCCCCTCCACCAGAAGCAGAATGAGAAAATAGTTTGCTATATACCCCGGCACCAGTCTTATCTTGAAGCCTGGAACCATCTGTGTAAATTCTTGTCCATTCAGACTCAGGGTATTTTTCATCTAATACACACAATGAGGTGGTTCTTAAAATTGGTTCCAGAATTCCTTTCTTGCCCGAGTTATCTATTTCCAGGTGATTTTCAATGTCCATAAAGTCTAGGGGGTTTACCAAGTTTGTATTCAAAACCGTCAATTCTGTAACATCAAATTCATCCAATAATTTTAGACAACTCTCAATTGGGGACACCTGTGTTTTTAATATGCCCGTACCTCCATCATTAATCCAATTCGCCTTCTGTGAAGCTCTTAATATAATGAATGTTCCCAAAGATTGTCTCTTGATTTCCGTGGCGATAGGGATATTGTTGGTGTATTTCTGCATGTCCAAGATCGGAGTTGTTTTGACTGCTCCTGTAATGATTCGGAGAGCTTTATTTTGTGCTCTCTCCAGGATATCCATCTTAGTTTTTGGTATAGAGAGTAGTACTTCGCATCCATATTTAATGAATGGTTTTATATAGGTGTTGTAAGTTTTGTTTAGGGTCTGTTGTTTACAACCCCATTTAGCTCCTGCGAGTCTTTTCATAATTGGAATTTTATTCTCTACTTTTTCTGTCACGTATTTGATGTGGTCATTAAAATTCAGTTTGTTGTCCAAGATCACTCCTAAATATGTGGTGCTATTCCTTTTGCTGAGAGTGACATTATCTATGTACAGGTTAAATTCTGAATTTACGTGTCTCAAAGAGAAAAATTGATAAGCTGTTTTGGACATTAATAATACATGTTGTTGTCCAATGACCATGTATTCAGTGTTTTCAGGGCTTCGTTCATTGTCTTTTCAAGAATTCCCTTTTGATCTTGATATTTTCTTGTGTTTTTAGCCTCTGTCCAGATGACTACGTCATCTGCAAACATGCTCACTTCTATATCTTTGATTTTCTTTAGTTTAGTCACAAAGTCATTTATATAAATATTAAACAGAGAGCAACTGCTAACTGCCCCTTGCGGCAGTCCTAATTTGCTTTGTTTGTATTTTGAGGCTTCCTCATTCCAGCAAGTTTGGATCCATCTTTGGGCTATGAATCTTTTGTACCAGTTGATCATGTTGCTTCCAATACCATGATCCCGGAGTTTGTCAATCAGCTTCCTTCTCCATATGGTGTCATATGCCCCCTGAAAGTCAACATATACTGCCAGGGAACTGTTATTTGAATTAAAGCCCGTTTTCACTTTATGTACCAGTTTCATTATAGAGTTTATCGTTGACATATTATTTCTGAAGCCGGCTTGTTCTCCAGCAAGGCATGACCTTGATTCCAGATAGTAATTTAACCTTGCTGTAATCATTTTTTCAAAGGTCTTTGCCAGGCAGGAAGTTAGTGCTATTGGTCTATAAGATCCTATATTATCACGTGGTTTGCCTGGCTTTAAGATAGGGATGACTTTGGCCTTTAACCAGTCAGTTGGTAAAGTACATCTCTCGTTCCAAAACCTGTTGTAAATGTTCAGAAGAACCATTCGTGAGTTATGACCCATGTGGATCAGAAATTCTGGGAATATTTTATCTGGGCCTGGTTGTTTCTTCACTTTTAGATCTTCTATGGCCATATTTAATTCTTCCATGGTGTAATTTTCCTGAAATAATTTTTCTATATCGACTATCTCAGGGTATTTTTTGTTCTGAGCAGGTTTTATCCTTTTGTTCTCTTTCCCTTTGTCTTTATCTAAGGAGTATCGACCAGCAAAGAAGTTGTTAAATTTGTTTGCCACAAGTGCATTGTCCCTAATTTCACGGTTACCCGACTTGATAGGATAGTTACTTCTTTGCGTTGGTTTATTGTTTAGTGTGTTTAACAGATTGTACGCCTTTCTTCCATATTTTATATAATCTAAATCTTTAATGAAGTTGTCCCAGGCCTGTCGTTTGGCTTCCAGTACTTTTCTTTTCATGATTGCACACTCTTTGCGCCAGTTTTGAACGTTCAGTCTGTGCTCTTCGCTGGTCTTACCGTCCTTTTCTTCTGCTCTTTGCCTAGCTGTCTCTCTTATTTCTCTTTGGATTTCCAGATCCTCGTTCCAAAATGACTGGTATTTTTTCACCTTGCCTCTCGGGATATGTTTTTTCGCACAAAAAAGGAGGGACGTTGTGAACATTGATAGGGCTTGATGTGCCAAATTGTAGTTGTTTATACTTGCTACCTGTATGTCAAGATCTTCGGTAAAGGACTTCCAATTTGCCTTATTAAAATTCCACACAGTTCTTGTATTTCTAACTTTTTGTTTTTGGTCTATGGTGATTGAAGTCTTTATCATACGATGACCGCTGCCGGGGTCCCCGAGTACAGCTTTTTTGGTGTAGTCTACCAAATTTGCTGACACCATAGTGATATCCGAGTTAGTTGAACTGCCCAAGAAATGTATGAATGCTCCAGTATCATCTTTGTTGTACAGTATAAACACCGCATTACCATCCGCATAGTCTTCAACAGTCTTGCCTACTTTATTCTGGTAGGTATATCCCCAATTGGGTGAGGCGGCATTCAAATCACCAACGATTATGGTGTTTCTGTTTGTTGTTAGAATGTCTAAATTTAAGTTATTGTTGTTTGGTGGGCTATAAATGCCGTAGATTTTCAGGAGATTTCTGTCATTCCAGACGTTGATAGCTACTATTTCTGCTGTATCGTGGGAGTTCATCCTTTTCACTTGCTCAAACGATGTGCACAGTCTTCTATGGACTCCCACCAGTATTCCGCTTGCTATCTGTCTGCTTTTGGGAAGGACATGGAATGTAAAGTCCTACCTCTAGACATAATTGCAAAACAAGAACAAGATTGGATCCTCCTATTCAAGGAGGGTACAGAATTGGAACTGGCTGGACAGAAAATTAATCCTGAAAATTGCGAAATAAAAATTAATAAAATAAGGAAAATAAAGGAAATAACAACATTCAACTGGGACAAAAACAGATCCCCACAATACGAAGACTACTATTATACAGATGGATCTAAGATAAACAACCGAGTGGGAGCAGTACTAATAAAATATATCATAAAGACAATAAAATAAAAGAGATAAAAGAAAGATTATCTGCCAACTCATCATCCTACCTCGCAGAAATACACGCAATTAAATTGGCAGTCCAAGATGCGTCAGCAAGTGAAATCACGAACATAGATATATTTACGGATTCTCGCAGTGCACTCCAAGCACTGCAATCATTTAAATTGAACGATGAAGAAATACAAATACTTAAAAGTGATATCAGAAATAAAAGACTCGATATAAAGTTTCACTGGGTCAAGGCCCACGGTGGAATAGCCCAAAACGAAGAAGTACACAAAATAGCAAAAGAGGCAACAGAACTGGAAGACATCACAGCCTTTTATAAAAACAGAAAGGACAAAATTAAGAACATGTTGCATACTGCAGCAATCTAAACCTGGCAAGCTAGATGGGATAACTCGGACAAAGGACGGAGAGTTCACGAGATCCTTCCAGACGTTAGAACCTCAAGACTACAAGGCAACTTCTGGATTAACCAAGCGTTATTAGGACACGGCAGCATAGGAACTTATCAAAACAGATTCTTCGCAAAGTCAGACATCTGCTCCTGTGGACATGTACAAACAATAGAACATTGTATATTCGACTGCCCCAACTTCCATGACGAACGCAAGGCACTTCCAGCAGGAGCACGCACCTGGCCTCCTGCCAGGTTCTACACAGATTACTACTGCACAAAAGTGATCATAAAAATATTTTGTAAACTTATGGTACTACACTACCCAACAAATACAGATTGGATGTTAAAACTGATAGTACTCTTACTTATCATTGTAAATATGTAAATATAATTGTTGTTACTAGCAAATATATGTAAACTACTTATTGTACTACTACCAAATAAAAGAAAAAAAAGAACAGACCAATCAAAAGTGGAACTATAACGAGGAAAAACCTAGAATATTGTTGTTTGTCATATTACGTTTAAGCTTACGCTTAGCAAACTGCTTAAAAAATAATTAAAATCCCAGTTCAAAACTTAAAAGTAATTGAAATAGTGACTTTTGCACATAAACTGTGCCATTAGTATAAAGAACTTAATAAATAAATAAAATTATTGTTAGGACTTTGGATGCGCGCTATAGATCTCAGATTGGTGGTTGCCTTTGGGATATTTCCCACGGGTTTCTATCAACATGGATGGCATAAAACTTGAAAGACGTCATATTGGGGCTTCGGCTCGAGGATGCTCTGTTGCGCGTATGCTGCGGCGGCGACTTGCGCTGACTGGACAACCGGCGGGTGGTCGTGCCATGCGGGATGGCGTCGAACGAACAGTTATCAGAAATTCTGGATGC
This sequence comes from Dolomedes plantarius, assembly GCA_907164885.2. Taxonomy (NCBI): domain Eukaryota; kingdom Metazoa; phylum Arthropoda; class Arachnida; order Araneae; family Dolomedidae; genus Dolomedes; species Dolomedes plantarius. The sequence goes on along the minus strand of OU015490.1, from coordinate 8,823,513 downwards.
CTTACGGCAGGGCTGGTGTCTTTGTGATATTCAAATAATTTAATATATGTTCTTATAGTTTAAAAAAAAAAAATCTGCGCGCAATGCCTTGACCTAAGATTCATTTTTCATAAAACAATAATTTTTTTTTTACATAAAATAATTTATAATAATCTCTCAACAATCAGTCTGAAAGGGTTAATTAAATAATCTCACTGATGTTCACGAATTATAGTTATTATTGATACACCTGTCAGTACGAAAGGTCAAACCACACTCTCACAATTAACTCTAGGACGATAGAAAAACCACTGTGTGTGTAAGCGTGCATAAGGTCCCATAGTCCACTAGTTCAAGTTGACGTTAAAACTTCCTCCGGCGCCAGTGGCACTCGACAGCTGCACAAGCTAAAGTCGACGGAAAATTTACAGATCATTTTTTTTCCGCCCAGTGTGCAAGCTCCAATTGACTTCTGTGACCTACTGTTGGAACGACGTCGACGGAAAATTTCCGCCACGGATAAAAACGCCGTGTGTGCAACGGGCCTTCAATAGAAAAGTACCAAAATGCGTAAAAAGAGAAAGAGAGAAGTAAGCAAACGATAAGTAATCCTACGTTAATAACCCGCAGTGGTTTCGTTTCAGGAGACTATCTGAAATATTTTTGTTCCCTTTAATTATGCGCAATTACATGTGAACGAATCATTTGCCAAATCAGTTGTCCATAAAACAAAAAGTGAAGAAAAGTGATAAAACAACGTACATTGTTTTTTAAAATTCCTCTGAAAATATAAATTAAAATAAACATTGTAGAATATATTATTGCAGATGTAGGTTTTATCTGACGACACATAAAATCTATAAGATAGAACATCCTTGAAGTCATCGTTATTATTATTACAATTTTGGCGTGACTTAACCGATTTGGCTAGTGAAAAAATGTAATAACATCCAATTCAGTCTTCAAATTATTTTTTTTTCTACTACAGAAAAAAGTAATTGAAATACCAAATTTTTCGGACCTTAAGGCACACCGATTTTTAGAAATTTAAGGGAGCATTTTTAGAAAAGAATATTTTGTATTTTGTTAGGTATATAAAGACATTTTCAATTTCTTACTTAATAAAGATAAAAAAATATATATTATAATAACTATAATAAATAATATATATTAAAAATATATAATATATATAATAAATAAATATAATGTATATAATAAAGTATTCAGTTTTTTTAATGTTACCTTCGGACCATAAGAGGTACCCCAATTATAAGTTGAATTTTTTATGTAAAAAGGTAGTCTTATGGTCCGAAAAATACGGTAATTGTTTAATAATTCACAAGTACTTACTTCTGCAGCAGTTAGACTGTCAGTGACTCATTTATTTTACTTTTAATGTAGGATTACGTTCCTCAATAACATTCCTGCGGAGAGGAAAAAATTGTCCGGCGTCGCGAGTTATAATATTGGCATCGTGCCAAACCCAGTAGCAGTAAACAGTTAAACAGAAAAGTACCAAAATGCATCAAATAAAAAAGATGAAAGTAAAGAGATAAGCAACGATAAGTAATCCAACGTTAATAACCCGAGGTTGTTTCATCACAAAACGATTTACCGTTATCATCAAGTACTTGCTCCTTCATTTGAATTGTATTATTGCAACTATTTACATTGGAGTATGGACTGAACTGGATTGGCTCCTGAAAAAAGAGACTTATTCTACTGGAGGGGAGGGGGATTGTCATTGAGTGGTGTTAATCCTTATTATTTGGGACATTTATTATGGTTGTAAAAAGTTAGGAGTCATTCGAGAGCTTTGACACTAAAATTTCTAAAATTTCAAAAAATAGACTTAACCGATTAGGGTTGTGAGTGTGTAAGGGTTACATAAAGTTCGATTCACAAGAATCGAACTTTTGAGTGAATAAATTAAAGAAGCTGCTTGAGATATGCTAATTTCGGCATATGCGCTTGGTATAAATACTATGCAGCTTGATTAAAGAAAGAGGTCGTTGAAGTTGATAGATAAGCGAGAGGGAGCTACGAGGTAAGCAGCTCCAGGTGCTATCCTGCGCTAGTGCTTAGGGGGCCCAAAGTTTACGTGACAGAACTGCTGGTTTGACTCTCTAGTTTGTGAGTATTGCAAAGTGTATTTTTATTGAATACTAATATATATTCCGTACAAGTAGTACGTATGCTTATTGCTGTAAAAGTAAATTCTATATGTGCAACGAATTCAATAAACATTGTTTCATGTATAAACTGTGTTTGTATCAAATTCATTTAGAGTGCCATTTCAAATTATATACACCCAAGTGCGGGTAGAAGTGAGATATACTCTACAAGTGGCTCAATTATTCTGACGTCCATTCCTGTTTACATTCATCATCAGGACCCGCTTTAGAAAATTCTTGACTATAGGCACAACTCGGGATGGGGGCCCCCTAACACTGATGTGAGCAAAAAATTTCCAAAATTGACACACACACACAAAAAAAACAAAAAAACAAAACATGAATCATCGTGAAAGTACCATTTTAACAAGAATTGGCTATTTGAAGCGTAGAAACCTAGAACATTATCAAATAACAAAAAGCAATACAACATATTAACTTCATCATTAAAACACCAATACAATGCAACCAGAAAAACTTAACATACATATGATGAACTATACATATAACTATACATATGATGAAACAATCAATCAAATTTGAAAGGATATATAAAAAAAATTGCTATTAAAATGCAAAATAAAAAAAAAAATTGAATTGGGAATTTTTTCTTTATTTTTCTTTAAAAATAATTTATTTATTTATTTATTTATTTTTTTTTTTTTGGGGGGGGGGGGGGATCCTAGGCCCGGGCCTACTGCGCCTAATGGAAAATCAGGGTCTGTTCATCATTAAGATTTAATGATGAACCGGAAGATGGAAAATGAAATAAAGAGAGCTTTCATTTTTTTTCTCTTTACACTTAGCTATTGCATTCGACTGTTGCAATAAAGATGCAACCATTCGAGACCTGGATGTTGCCTGGGGGGAAAATAAAAAATTAGCATTGTTTGAAGCACTCCTACGTGAATCAGGTGTTTGCAGAGAGGCAGTTCAAGGTAATCTAGTGACTTAGCAAAAAAAGCGCTTTAGGAATCTATTTTTTCAAGGGGTGCCGAGGCATAAAATTTTATTGCTTTAATTTACACGTACTCCGTAATGTTTTTTCCCCTTAAGGCTGCTGTGTACTAACCCTTTTGGATTCGCTCACCTCAGTGTTAACCTATGGAGGAAATTTGTCTACTATATAGAGCTACATTAATGCTGATAAACCAACAAAAATGGTATTTTCAGATAGCCTGAACTTTTCTGCACCTTGCAACAGGATTCATTTTATAAATTTCGTCCACCAAAGGAATTGATATATGAGCGTTTAAAAGACGATATACCAGACTTTTTCCCAGAATAATTTAAATTAAAAAAAATTATGTGGATTTTTCTTTAAAACAAAAAATACCCTAGGATGCAAAATTTCTTTCTCTATTACGGAGTAATTTTTTTAAAAAAAATCTTTAAATCTAAGTCGGCAATCCTTGGACGCATTTTCTCCATAGGTTAACACTGATGTGAGCAAATCCAATAGGGTTAGTACACAGCAGCCTTAAAGGAGAGTTTGCATTGAAATCATTATGCACATTAAATTACACGAACAGTCTGAAATTTTGTTAAAAAGATTTTTAATTTAAAACTTAAAGCATGTTTAGTTTCGGCTATATCTGGCGACCGATGTCTATAGTCGCATTATTTTCCCACTTTAGTGAGTAAGAGAGTTCTCAAGATAATGTTCCTGAAGGATTTTTTAAAAATTTATTATACAACAATAAATCGCTTAAAGGGCAAAAAATAATAATTTTAATCTATTTTTCCCAAAGTAATGTATGCGTGGAGGAAAAACTATTTTTAGAATTTTTAACCTAAATGAATAATTCTGAAGGCTGTTCGGGGAAAACGAAAGAACACGCCGTAAGTTGTATATCCCATACCTTGCAAGGAATTTGAGAAACAACCATTTCAAGGTCGTGAAAATTTCCATTTCGTGATGAATGGACAGCAAATCATCCAAACATAATATAAAATACGCTTTGTGAGTGACGCATGTGTATCCAAACATAATATAAAATATTGTTTGCTCTCAGACATGTTTTTAATATAATTTATTCGGATTTGGGGTTGTATTTTTCATGATAATCATTTTCTGATGAAGGGTGTATATAACTGGGAACAATTTCAAAGACATATAATTCGATTAGCAGATGATGATAATTTTTTTAATATTTATTAGTTAGGAAAAACTTATACATATATTACCTTTTTTATTATCAAACCTGCATGACATAGACATTGACATGGTACATTAACGTGGCACCAGAGAGCAGGGCTCCATATCCATCGGTATGGATAATTTTTTGTGGCTATATTTTCGTTCTCAGGATTAAAAAAAAAGTGTTGACATGGAAAGTTGAAAAAAAAAAGAAAAAGAAAAGAAAAAAAAATAATTTAAAAATAAATAATAAAAAATAAATAATAATAATAATAATAGTAAAAAATAAATAAATAAATAAATATAAATTTGACAACTATTTAATGTGGTAGAGTTAAGAAAAGGAGACACGGTGGCTGAGGATTAAGCAAAAATCAGTAAGATAGTCTTGAGGTCGATCCATCATAAAATGTTAGGTCAGAACCAGAAGCGCCGCGCTATTGCAATTTAGAATTTAGAAGAAGGGCGCGGTGGCCTAGTTGGCAAGAGCAGCGGGCCAGTGAGCTGAACGCCTCTGGTTCGATGCCCGGTGCTGCAAATCCACCGTCGTGTTCACTAATAGTGGCCGGGGCACGTAGAATAGATCGTGGCTGCAATGTCCTCCAAGTTCTCAAATTTACCTCTGGAGGTGCGGGGTCAAGTGTTCCGGTCTCGTCACTTGACTCGGTTCAAAATTACGGGACCGGTCACTTAGCCAAGTCGGACTCCGACCTTTAAAACAGGAGTCACCCCTTTCAGTCTAATAGCCTATTAGGACCTGGTGAATGGAATCTCCAACCAGGGGGAATTAGCAACAACAACAACAACAACAGAATTTAGAAGAGGTTGGAGGGAAAGTTAAGAATGGGAAAGGAGACCAGCATGAATAATCAAAGTGGCCTTAGGACGCCTATAACTTTCCCTTAGGTCGCAGTAGGGGTCAAACCTGAATGATTTTCTGCTCTTTCAAAGGTTACAAAATTCCTTTTGAGGTACTGGAACTGTTCTTACAAGAGTAGCAGTTTTACCCGCACTGTACTTAGACCCGCACTGTACTTAGACCCGTATAAATAATCAGTTTGTTATTATTTTGACTCATGTTACTGATAATTCAAGTAAAATTATCTATTAATCGTATAGATCGGGGCTACTCATAGTGCGGCATACCAGACTTTTATGTGCGGCCCGAAACACTCACATTCACTATCGGGCTGGTGCTTTTATAAACATAATTTTGGAAATGAGTGCCTGAAAAATCGAAAACTACAAAAATGGGCTGTAACGACTCCCGTACAATAGCGATTTTTTTGCGAGGGGAAAATTCAGGAAGACCAATCAACGCTCGGTTTGTGCACATAATCGATTTGGACGGCTGCAGACAGTCAGTCGCCTGGCGACATAATGGCCGGAAGGGCTACGGACAGCTCACAGAATAGTTCGTCAGCTACAAAAAGGAAGTTGCCGACCGGAAGCGCCTAGACGTCTGGGAACGTAACTGAATAAAGAAAGGCAGCGTTTTCCAGACCTTTCGAGAGCGTTCAGCAGTGGTTGTAAATAAACTGTATTTAGTCGAGAAATGCAATTAAAGCATTAAATACAAAAAGGCTGGCAGTCTTTTATTTAAGGCAAAGTCCTTACAGGGCCGACCTGATGCTCACGTGTTCCAAAATGAAATATGTGAAGAACGTTTATAGAAATCGACTTACTGATTGTTACCTTGATGACGTACAGGTATTGAGAGTAGCATGTAGCAAGAAATAACCTGATTTGTCTTAAATAGCCAAAAGTTTCGAAAATCGTACTCATTTTTAAATAAACGCTTGAAATACATCTAATTTTTTTAATTTTTTTACACATTATTATACACCTATCCCTCGATTTACACGGTACATGCGTTCTACGACAAATCGTGTGAGTCGAAACCGTGTAAAACAAGGTTCATATTAAATAAGGGACACATTAAACATTCATATTAAACATACATAGCATTCATATTAAATAAGGGAATATTTAATATGAATTCTATGTATTCATATTAAATAAGGGAATATTTAATATGAATGCTATGTATTCATATTAAATATTCCAGCATTCATATTACATAAGGGAATAGGTGCAAGCCGTAGTTATGTTGATATCAACAGTGTAATAATTACAAGATAAAAAGAATTTTTTATATACCATGTTTTTAAATTTTCTGTTGAATCATATAAACTTGACAATTCTATGTATTAATAAATACTTAAAAAAATTTTTTTTGATGAATTATCCCATCAACTTGAAAGAAAATGAAGTTAATCGGAAGTTAACTTGCGTTTAACTTTTCGCTCCCGTCCCGGCCGATAGATGGCTGCACCAGTCTACAAAACAAAATTAACTGAAAAAGCATTCAATCCTACTTAATGATGGCTAAATGTACTAAAAGAATGCATTGTCATCGTATTCTGAGCTATTCTAAAAGTTTCAAATGTCTAGCTAGTCGGGAAGTTAGTTAAAAATCGATTGCAAGATTTGTACCGGACAAACAAACACACACACACAAACAAACAAGAAAGCGAGTTAATAAAAACATGGTAAAAATGCTAAGAGATTATGCCGAAGTGAAGACAAATCAATTTAAGTAATATGCAATGATACATTATTTATTTATATATGTATTAAAAAAATAACGGCTTACCTCGTGTAAAACTGAGCTAGGAATGACAAATGAAACAAAATCTACTTTAATGACACCAATGCTATACACAACGCAACACGACGGAATGCACTTGTTACGTCTGTGTAGATAATTAATGAGTGCGGTCATTGTAAAACACTCAAATAATCAAATAATACATCGATAATTTTTAACGTAGGATTGCGTTCCTCAATAACTTTCCTTCGGAGAGAGAAAAATTGTCCTGCGTCGCGAGTTATAATTTTGGCAATGCGCTAAACCCAGTAGCAGTAACAGTAAACAGTTAAACAGAAAAGTACTAAAATGCGTCAAAAAAAAAATGAAGGAAAAAAAAGGGGTAAGCAAATGATAAGTAATCCTACGTTAATAACCCGCGGTAGTTTCGTTAGAGGAGACTACCTGAAATATTTGTTTAACTAGCCGCTGCGTTACCAGCATGGTAGCTTTTAGTTTTATATTTTCTTTTGCTAAACAACTCAACTGAAAGTAACATGTTTAAGGAATGTTACCATTACCTGTCATCATAAATATACGTTGTTAAGGGGTATTCTCTATAAGGCTGATTCTAAAACATCGTGATTAAAAAATGTGAATTTCCATTACGTAAGACTGAGAAATCCAACACTAATGATTTTATAAATTACATCCATTATTACATTATATTTTATAAATTACATCTCTATGTACTGTTTTTCAAAATTAAGATATCTAAACTTTATCATTACATTAAATAAGAAATTCTTGGGGAAATAATTTTTCACCGAAAAAAAAGGAGTAAAAATTCAGCAAGTACTAAAATATAGTGTAGATTACACCACTCTCTGTATGTACTATTGTTCACAATTCAGATATCTACACTTAATCATATCAAATAATAAATTGTTCGGAAAATTTCTTCACTTATAAAATGGAGTAAAAATTCAACAAGTGCTGAAAAAGTGTAGAAAATTAACTATTACTGGCTATTGGTTGCTATGTCGGCGACGGTTAAGCCTAACCTCGCGATCATTTATGCTCTCTCTTAATGAATTATATCTCCTTCGCTTTATTTCTTGAAACTGTTCCCAATTTTCACTTGATCGTGGAGCTTGCTTTTGAGCATTCCCGATTTCAGCGCGTAAATCCATGTTGAACACGCGGTTGCAAATTGCGGACGGCCGCTAATGTTTACACCTGGTAGTTGCAGCCGTTGCCATTTGGAGTGTAGAAATATCGTCGATTTTTGTGCTGCATACCTAGGCGTTTTATATACATAGATTTATAAAATTTAGAAACCGTGTAAACCGAGTTGCGTGCAAATCGAGGGACAGGTGTATTATGAGGTATAGTGTACAAAGTTACGGCCCGCTTAACGTAGCAAACATATGCATGCTACCCGAGAGAAAAAGAGGTTGAGTACGACTGCTATAGATTGAAACATTTAATTTAATTATTCCCAAATAAACCTTCATTTCAGTATGATATCGAAATTACCGTATTTTTCGGACCATAAGACGTACCCATGTACATAAAAAAATCAACTCAAAATTGGGGTGTGTCGTATGGTCCGAAGGTAACTTTAAAATAAAATTAATATTTTATTATATATATATTATATATATTTTATATATATTATTTTTTATATATTTTTTTATTATGGATATTTTTTACCTTTATTATCTAAGAAATTGAAAATATCGTTATATACCTAACAAAATACAAAATACTAGCCGCTGTGCGACCAGCATGGTCGCTTTTAGTTATATATTTTCTTTTGCAAAACAACTCAACTGAAAGTAACATATGTAAGGAATGTTACCATTACCTGTCATCATCAATATACGTTGTTAAGGGGTAGTGGGAGCTCAGCAAAAAGATTTATAATCATTGCTAAATTCACTATAAAGCTGATTCTAAAACATCGTGATTAAAAAATGTGATTTTCCATTACTTCATAACAGTGTTAAAGTTAAGACTGAGAAACCCAACACCAATGATTTTAGAAATTACATCCCTTTCTGTATCTACTATTTTTCAAAATTAAGATATCTACACTTTATCATTACATCAAATAAGAAATTGTTGGGGAAATTTTTCACTTAAAAAAAGGAGTAAAAATTCAGCAAGTACTAAAATATAGTGTGGGTTACATCACTCTCTATGTGTACTATTGTTCGAAATTCAGATATTTCCACTTAATCATGTCAAATGAATAAATTAAAATTATTCACGAGTAAAATACAGCAATTGCACTGTACCAAATTACGTGCTATCGTCGAGCCACTGCACACACGCGGTTGCAAATTGCGGAAGGTCGCTAATGTTTACATCCGGTAGCTGCAGCCGTTGCCATTCGGAATATAGAAATATCGTCGATTTTTGTGCCGCATACCTACGCGTTTTATATATATATAGAAGATTCTTTTATAGTAATAATCCTCTTATAAATTTGAAGTGCGTCTTATGGTCCAAAAATTACGGTAAGCTTGAATTCTCCATAAATCTGTGAGTTATGGGAAAACCCCACAGGTTTGACAGTGTTCTAGCATGATTATACTTAGAGTCTCGATAAAAAGTTTTGTGAAGCTTTGTTTTACTCTGATGGCGTGGCATCCGGTGCCGAAAAGTAAGGCACTGTTCTAACAAGAAACCCCACGTGTAACGTTTACCATTGGAGGAAAAATGTTCTCAAAATTTCATCCCATTACCGCATGTGTGGGGAAGTAAACGGAAAAAAAATATGCTGAAATAAATTTATTTTCCTGATGACACGCTGTTTTTTTTTTTTTTTTTTAATGAGTAACTTCCTATTCACTTTGAACATCGTACCTGCTTTGCTACCTGTTATCCTGGATTACTCGGCAAATTTGAGGAATAGCGAAAAAGCCCTTTTTTTTAACAGCTTCGCTTTTCTTTTCCTCATAGACTAATTAAACGAAATCGTATTAAAAGAAAAAGAGAGCTTTATTACCAGATGGAGAATAAAACACAGAAATTATTCCCTTTTTTTGCTAAATCTGAACTCTTTCAACTGCTCTACAAAGTTACTAGACCGTTCAACAGCGATCTAAAGAAGCTTACCCTGGGATAAAAAAAGAGGAAGGACTTTTCATTAATTATTGGAAAGTTCTAAATAATGTGTTCAACGGAGTGGGGAATTTCATATTCCAGTTACCTTTACATTCCGAATAACCAAATTCTCAAAACTTTTTTTTTTTATTTTTCCTTTCTTACATACAGGCACTTTGCCTGTATGACATACACACACATACATTGGGGCTTTGTTGGTTACTTTATTATAGGGATTCCCTTTAGGTGAGCCAACTCTACTCCCTATGAGGAATCAGCACAGCAACGGCATAGGCGTAGCGTGCTTCTAACTTTTTTTTCTTTTTTTTTTGGGGGGGGGGGGACGAATTGAATTGAGTTAGGGGCCTCCTCAGTATATTGACTGCCGGACGGTCCTTAAACTATGAAATATTATGATTTTTTAAATTGAATACCAAGAGAATTGATGTTTGAGTAGTATTCAAAAGTTATACAATGAGAAAAATATAATATAAATAAAACGAGAGAAAAATAGCATCGAATTTTTGTTATGGATCATATCATTGTTAAAAACTATGTTAAGGCTAAAAATATAATTGGAATCTTCAGTTTCACAGTTTGAAAAGAGGAAAAAAACCAACTTTCTTAAAAGTTTTCTGCACTTTTCCGATTTTAGCAGAACTTCTATTAAGGTTTTAATTTATTTCAAGTTAAGTTCGGGGTGGGGGGGGGGGGCGACGCTACGCCTATGAGCAACGGCTATGCTTTTGTAACGATGCACTGGAAGTAAATTATGTATGTCCACCAGCATAAGCAAACTGACAAGACACTATCCTCTATACACAAAACATTACGTTATTTCGAAGCGGTACACGTAATATTTATCTTTTTACTGGCACACATTCTAAATACCACCAATAGTTTTATTTCAAAACTACATCTACATAATTTTTGAACCAACAAAAGCGTAATGTTGCCATACCGAAAACAAAAAAATAGAATAACGCAAAATATAATCCCAAGTTACAGTCGTCTTGGTATGGTCCGTATACAGTCCTAAAAAGATTGAATGACGTCGTGGTTCGTATAAGAAAATCGTCTAATTCTAAGCCTAGACTAGTGCATATGATAGCCTAGCTTCTTACTATGGCCATAGTTAATAGATTATAGAAATGTACAGACCATGGTCATTCTCTTTTTATATATAACATTTTATTTAGTGTAAATAATCCTTAAGTTTTGTTATCTCCTTAATGTTGTTTAAAGTAATTAGATGTTCCTTGAATGTATTTATTAGTTTTATGAAGTATGCATGTCTGTATGCGTGTTCATTTTGTAAAAATTTTAGTTATTTTATTGTTTAGTTTTCTATTATGTATTGTAAGTAAGGCTTCCTGCAGAAGAGCTGTACTGCCCGGGACGTGCAATTCTTGAGGAGGGTGCAATGTTACGAATTTTACGAGTCTATGATAATCTCGCGAAATATGAGAGCTATCGCCAAATTGGCGATGGATTTAGTAGAACTCCTTCTTTGTTGGATGAGTGGGTAAAGGCGGTGAGAGACTTTGATCATACACACAAATAACAAGATCGTATTCTTTTTAGCTGCTAAACTTTAATTCCTTTTTAAAGCAGCACATTACACAACATATACAATAAATGAATCTCCTTCTTCCCTCCTTCTACTAAAAAAAAATCGAGTTGAGTTGTGTCTTCAGTTCTTACAACTCCCATCGGGGCAAGCACATCCGTCACATGAGTGTCGATGTTGCTAAGGAAAATAAAACTCGGAACAAGTATTTGTTCTATCACACACAACTAAAGATATTAAGGTGAGAGCTCTTCATTCTGCAGCTCCCACTTAATATAAACAATATACATACAAATTTATAAACATAATACATATATATTCCAATAAAACATTAACTAAATAACATAATCAATAGCAATATTGTATTACCACACCATTTAAGATCAAGTAAATACATGAAAAGATAAATTCTTAAAATTAATTAGGAGAATCAAATTTTAATCTAGACAAAGCATCAGCATTACCATGGCAACTACCCTTTCTATATGTGACGCTCATATTATAACGTTGTAGAGCTAGTGCCCAGCGAGAAAGCTTTGCACCATGAGGGGCACTTTGAGTTAAATAAGTCAATGGGTTATGATCAGAAATTATTTGTATTTCAGCACCAAATATCCACGTATCAAACTTTTTCAATGCCTCAAGGACACAAAAAGCTTCTCTCTCAATGGTTGACCACTTCATTTGGCATGAATTCAACTTTTTACTAAAGAATGCAATGTGTACTTCCTTTCCTTGTCCATCTTTTTGAGCTAAACATGCACCGATTGCTGTGGCCGATGCATCTGTATATAACTGGAAGGGTTTATCAAGATCTGGAGTATGTAAGGAAGGCATTTTGACCAACTCCTCCTTGAGTTTCGCAAAAGCTTGGTCAGCATCAGTACTTGTTGAGGCAAACTCCTTGATTAATGTAAATTCGTTTGCCTATGCAGAAGAACTGCCTCTCAACTCCACATCAGAAAAATGTAAAAACAGTTCCGCTTTCATTTCAAAATTGTATCGTGTCGTAAGTAATTCGTATTTAAATAAAGTGCTTGTTCTAAAGTATTCATAGTGATTATCGAACAGTTTTCTCACATTTCTGGCGTCCGCGACAGGATACAATTTTGGTTTGGTTGATCCCGAGGGAATCTCCACAACGGCTGGAATGTTGTCTTTTAACAGCTGAAGGAGAAAAAATTAGACCTTTCCAGCGAATTTATTCCCTAGAAATTAGAAGTCCAGAAATCCAATTTTTTGACCTGTTAAAAGACAACATTCCAGCCGTTGTGGAGATTCCCTCGGGATCAACCAAACCAACTGATGATGGTCCAGTTCCCGCTCCTTCTGTTGCTCCAGACATTCGAACTAGAACCGGACGACGTATAAAAATACCCACTAGATTGGACCTCTGATTATTTTTTGCAATTTTTATTGTTTTATGTTTCCATCAAATTGCAAGGTGGGAGGATATGTTGAGGCAAACTCCTTGATTAATGTAAATTCGTTTGCCTATGCAGAAGAACTGCCTCTCAACTCCACATCAGAAAAATGTAAAAACAGTTCCGCTTTCATTTCAAAATTGTATCGTGTCGTAAGTAATTCGTATTTAAATAAAGTGCTTGTTCTAAAGTATTCATAGTGATTATCGAACAGTTTTCTCACAGTACTCCATGGTATGGCGGTTGGCACACTTTTCTTAGTCAAATTTGTCAAAGGTAACACAATTTGTGAAAATTGTGGTATATAATCACGGTAGTAGCTAGCTAGTCCAAGTAAACTTCTTACTTCTTTCTTCGTAGTGGGCTTTGCTAATCTTTTTATAACTTCAACCTTCTCTGGATCTGGGGAATGTTGACCGGATCCAATCAAATGGCCTAAGAACTTCACTTGAGTTTTACCAAACTCACACTTTTCTAAGTTTACTGTTAAACTTACTTCCCTTAGTGTCTTGAAAACGCTGTTTATGTGATTAAGATGTTCCGCTCACGTTTTAGAAAATATGGCCACATCATCAATATATGAGCGACAATATGCTTTATGAGAAGCTAGGGCCTTGTCTATCGATTTCTGGAACGTACTCCCAGCATTTTTCATTCCAAATGGTAACACGTTCCATTGGTAATGACCAGAATGTGTCACAAATGCTGTATAAGGCTTGGATTCTTCCTTCCTTGGAATTTGCCAATATCCCTTGGTGAGGTCGATTACAGTAATAAATGTTGCTTGTCCCACCTCAAATAACAGATCTCTAGCTATTTTCATGGGGTAAACGTCTGGGATTGTAAAACTATTCAGTAATCTAAAATCAATGCATAACCTAACGCTTCCATCCTTCTTAGCGATACAAACCACTGGATGAGCCCATTCACTGTCACTTGGCTCAATGAGGCCCATATCTAATAACTCTTTGATCTGCCGATCTACTTCTTTTTGTAAACTAATAGGGACCCTATACGGTTTGAGTCTCCTTGGCGAACAGTTCTCCGTAACTTTGACAGAGTGTCCTTCAACCTTGGCGTGTCCGGGCTTGGAACTGAATATATCTACATATTTCCGGAGAATATCAAAGAGTTCCTGGGTTTGTTCCCCTTGTTCCGTACTGATAACGGCAATTTCCGGCGATTGTAGCGCCACCTTTTGGTTGTATGAAAAAACGCGCCAGTGTGAAACTTGTTCTAAGTGAGTAAGTCGCGTCGCTTTCAGCGGCCATTTTTCAAGCCCATGTTGCGGCACCGCTTTCAATAAAATTGTTATTTATATACAGTCCTCTGCTTTCCCTCCGTACCATTTTGGTCCTAGCGATCCGGAGGTGGAACTTTTCGCGTAACTATGGAGAAATTTACCGCTTTAAAAAGACAAAAATCAAGTTTGAAAGGAAAAGTAACGCAGATCGAAAACTTCGTGCAAAACTTTAAAAGCAGTGATAAAGCGAGCATTGAGCTCCAATTGAAACTGATGAACGTTAAAAGGCTTCAAGATAAAACCGAAGAATTACGCAGTGAATATTATGATTTACCTGAGGATACGGATTTAACAGAAATCGAAGAACTTCAAGATTTAGATTCCAGACTGGAAGAATTAGAGGTAAGCCTAAATTGCCTCAATAGTAAACTGTATGCAAGTAATAAACTTGAAAATGATCATAATAAAATAAATAATGCTGATCTGCCAACTTCATCGCCAAATGTTAAGCTCCCAGAAATCCCGCTTCCACAGTTTTCAGGAAAATACGAGGAATGGAGTCAGTTTAAACTCCAATTTTCTAATTTAATTGATAAAAATGTTGCCTTATCAGAAACGCAAAAACTATATTATTTACGCGCAGCACTAAAGGGTGAAGCAAAACAATTAGAAACTCTAGATGACACTTATAAGTCTCTGTTTAATGCATTAGATGAACGCTATCAGAACGCCAGAATGTTAGTCGAAGGACATATCCAAGCTCTAATGAATTTCGAGAAAATCACGCATGAGTCGCCAAAAGAATTACGCAATTTGGTAGATTGTATAAATCGAAACTTACGAGCCTTGAGCGTTTTAGAATATAAAAGAAACAATCTTTCAGATATTATGTTGATAAATGTTATTACGAGTAAATTGGACAGAGAAACTAGAAAACAATACGAGTTATCTCTGAATTCTAAGGAAGTTCCATCATTAGACGAATTTTTAAATTTCTTAGAAACGCGAAGTTTGATGTTAGAAGGCTTAAATAGAAATTTTTCGGTTAAGTCCAGCCCTAAAAACGTTTCAAATATCTCAAATCGTTCCAAAACTTTCATGATTAATTCCAAGGAGCATTTAAAGCTTTGTGTTTTATGTAAAAACCCACACCCTTTACATAAATGCTCACAATTTCAAAATATGAAGATCTCAAGCAGATATGAATTCGTTAAAAATCAAAAGTTATGCTATAACTGTTTAAATTTCCATACTGTATCTCAATGCAAATCGAAATACGTTTGTAGTATTTGTAAAAAGAAACACCATACATTATTGCACTTATTCGATGAAATGAAAGAAACACATGGAAATCAAAACACATTGCCTCAGAACATTAAAAGTGATGAGTCAGATAGACAAAATGGCGCGACACAGCTTGGCGCTGAAATGAGGAGTGTTTTGCTTAGTTCCAAGCTTTCAAAAAATGAAAAAGCAAATGCTGCACTTCCGCAGAATGAAAGTGTTTTATTAAATACTGTGGTTATTTATGTTAAAAATAAATACGGTCAAAGGTGCAAATTTAAAGGCTTGCTGGACAATGGAAGCGAAATAAATCTCATTACTAAGCGTTGTGCAGAAAATTTGGGGTTAAGAAAAGAGAATATTAAAACTTCAATTTCAGGAATAAACAACTCAATTCATTCAGTTAAGGCTAAAGTAAATGCTAATATTTCTAACAAAGGAGAGACATTTTCGGTGAATATAGATTGCATATTGGTTCCAAGAATAACTGAAATTTTCCCAGTAGCAAAACTAGATATATCAAGTGTTAAATTTCCTAATTATGTGGAACTTGCAGATAAAGGGTTTTATCTACCCAGCCAGATCGATTTCTTGATCGGAAATCAACTTTTTTTTGATATTTTGAAAAGTAAAAGAATTTATACGGAAGATGGAAAATTAAATGTTACAGAACACTAAGTTTGGTTATATAGTAATCGGATCTTTACAACACGAAAAATATAATAATTCTCGTTACTGTTGTTTACTTAATGAAACTAATTTAGATAAATCACTTAAGAATTTTTTCGAAGCAGAACTGATACCGGAAAATAACGTTGAAATGATTAAAAGTGCTGATGATAAACTATGTGAACAACATTTTTTGAATACCCACAGAAGGGACAATTCAGGCCGATACATTGTTCAAATGCCGTTTTCGAAGAATCCTGATTGTTTAGGTGATTCCAAACAAAATGCCTTACGAAAACTTGATTGTTTATGGAAAAGATTAAATCAAAATCCCAAATTCTTAAAGATGTATAAAGAACTTATTCGCGAATATTTAACCTTAGGCCATATGGAGGAAGTTTTAGAAAATGAAGAACCAGAAATTGTATATTATCTCCCTCACCACGGTGTCTACAGACCTGATAAGGAGACAACGCCTTTAAGAGTAGTATTTAATGCTTCGTCTGTTACGTCTTCAGGAGAATCACTAAATTCATTACAGTTGACGGGAGGTATAATACAGGATGATCTTTTCGCTGTTCTACTTAGATTTCGAAGGCACGAATATGCACTTACTGCCGATATAAGAAAAATGTTCCGGAAAATTTTGATAGACGATTCTCAACGCGATCTATTGCGCATATTTTGGAAGGAAGGGATGAACGAACCTGCAAGGACTTACAGACTGTGCACTGTTACATATGGCACGACAAGTGC
Source organism: Dolomedes plantarius (assembly GCA_907164885.2). Classification (NCBI taxonomy): domain Eukaryota; kingdom Metazoa; phylum Arthropoda; class Arachnida; order Araneae; family Dolomedidae; genus Dolomedes; species Dolomedes plantarius. The sequence goes on along the minus strand of OU015490.1, from coordinate 8,806,570 downwards.
TCCATTTTTAGCAACGCGATCACTTAAACAACTCGCAATTGATGATGGAGATCAATATCCACTAGCATCTTCAGTTCTTCAATCAGATACATATATGGATGATATCTTAAGCGGAGAATCTGAATTCTCCAAGCTTAAGGAGCTTCAGTCTCAGTTAATAAAGTTGTTGAAGTCTGGAGGTATGGATTTACACAAATGGTGCACAAACCACCCTAGTTTATTAACAGATCCATCTCAATTTAATCAAGAATATGCTATTAAATCAGACTCTGAATTAGATGTGGTAAAAACATTGGGTATGTTGTGGAAACCTAAAACTGATATGTTTACTTACACGACCAAGGTAAATCCTAAATTGAATTACACTAAATCAGAAGTGCTTTCACAAATAGCCAAAATATTTGATCCTCTTGGTTTAATTGGTCCGGTCATTGCAAAGGCTAAAATCTTCTTGCAGCAACTGTGGTTACTGAAAATTGCATGGCATGAACAACTTCCAGAATCTTTAGCTAAGGAGTGGCATGATTTTTCCTTATCACTTTTGAATCTGAATAAATTAAAGATACCTAGATATTGCCTATCCAAGACACCTGTACGAATATTTCTACATGGATTCGCAGACGCCTCAGAAAATGCGTATGGTGCAGTTATCTTCATACAGTCTATAGCGTATGACAACACTGTAAAAAGTCAATTACTCTGCAGTAAATCAAGAGTAGCACCAATTCGAAAGGTAACAATCCCGAGGTTAGAATTAAATGCTTGTCTACTTGTATCTCAACTTATGAGAAAATGTTTAACATCATTACATCTACATGTTGAATCAGTGTTCTTATGGTCAGACTCAACTATCGCTCTTTCTTGGATAAAAACATCGCCTCATCAACTAAAAACTTTCGTTGGGAATAGAGTTAGTAACATTCAACAACTGACTGAAAATTTCCACTGGGGTCACGTCTCCTCCAAGCAGAATCCGGCAGACATTATTTCACGGGGACTAGATGCTAAAGACCTTTCATCAAGTGTTTTGTGGTGGAAAGGGCCTACATTCCTACAAGCGGATATTATTGTTCCAAGGGATATTCCTGAATATCATTCTACTGAAAATGAACAATATTTAAATGAATTCAAAGGGCACTCCGATAAAACTCTAATTCTTACAAGGGACAATTTTTTGATACATTTTTAAGTTTAACTAATAATTATTTGAAGTTAATTCGCATTTTGTCATATATTTTTAGATTTTTTAGTAATTGTAAGACAGGCCACAAATTAAAAGGACCGCTCACCACCAAGGAATTGAGGTGGTCGGAGATATCTATAATTAAAGCCGTCCAGGTAAGATATTTTGAAAAGGAGATTATCAATCTTCTAAAGGGAGAACCTGTGCCCAAAGGTAGTGGATTGCAAAACTTAAATCCATTTTTAGACGAAAACAACATTTTAAGAGTTGGAGGTCGCTTAGGCAATTCTGACTTAAAGTTTGATCAGAAACACCCCATTATTATTCCCAAGAGTAATAAATTGACTCGAATGATTTTTGAGCATTTTCACAGGAAAAACCATCATGCAGGCCCACAAACTCTCCTATATACCGTACGTCAAGAATTTTGGCCCATTAATGGCAGATTGACTGCAAGGAAGGTAGTTAACGATTGCATAATTTGCTTTAAGCAAAACCCTAAACCTGCTGTACAGATTATGGGTAATTTACCCTCTGATAGAGTAACTCCTAACGCACCGTTTAACGTTACCGGCGTGGATCTCTGTGGACCCTTTTCTATAAAAATTCCTTATCAACGGAAATGTATATTGAAAAAAATTTATGTTTCAATTTTTATTTGTCTTGCGACTAAAGCTATTCACATGGAAATAGTTTCGGATTTGACATCAGAGTCCTTTATCGCATGTCTTAAAAGATTTTTTGCAAGACGAGGAAAAAGCGCGATAATTTACACAGATAACGCCACAAATTTCATTGGGGCATGTGCTGAATTAAAGAAACTGTACAAATTAATTCAAGAGCCTAATGAACAGCTTGGAAACTATTTGTCCTCAGAGTAGGTAACTTGGAAATTTATCCCCCCTAGATCCCCAAACTTTGGAGGATTATGGGAAGCAGGGGTAAAATCATTCAAATATTACTTAAAGCGAGAAGTTGGTAATACTAATTTAACCTATGAAGAATTTTTTACGGTCATCACACAAATAGAGGCTATTTTAAATTCGAGACCTATTTGCCCATTGTCACCAGACCCTAATGACTTTCAAGCTTTAACACCGGGACACTTTTTAATAGGACGCCCACTAAATTCTATCCCCGAACCCGAGCTTGTGGCTATAAATGACAATAGACTATCTAGGTGGCAACTAACAACCAAATTAGTGAAAGGCATTTGGAAGAGGTGGAAGAATGATTACTTAACTAACTTACAACAAAGATCGAAATGGAAATTTGAAAAGGATAATGTTGAGGTGGGTGATTTAATTTTAATCAAGGAGGACAATATTCCCCCCTCAAAATGGTCCATAGGTAGAATTAAAGAAACCATTAAAGGCAAAGACGGTAAGGTTCGAGTAGTGATAATACAAACTCCCACTGCTGTACTAAAAAGACCTATATCAAAGATATGTATTTTGCCAATGCAAAATTGAACCTTTTTATGTTTACTTCTTTTCTTTATTATTGTATTGTTGTATCCTATATTAGTATAGTTATAATGTGTTTATTTTTAATTTTTTTTGTGTATTGAAATGTTATTTCAAGGCCGGCGGAATGTTCCGTACTGATAACGGCAATTTCCGGCGATTGTAGCGCCACCTTTTGGTTGTATGAAAAAACGCGCCAGTGTGAAACTTGTTCTAAGTGAGTAAGTCGCGTCGCTTTCAGTGGCCATTTTTCAAGCCCATGTTGCGGCACCGCTTTCAATAAAATTGTTATTTATATACAGTCCTCTGCTTTCCCTCCGTACCACCCCTGATAAACTCGTACTTTTCATATTATGAAGGTGTTTTTTGATATCTTCAATATTTTTATTCCTCTTGTCAGCAGGTGCATAGTGAATTGTCCCAAAATCTTCATCTAGTTCGAAAACCATACCAACATGATTTATTCTTTGAATGTAAGGTCGCAGCTTATTTATGTGGAGTTCCCTGATACTCCCATCTTCCATTTCGACTTTTGCAGAATGTGGTCTAGTAAGTTGTATAACTGTGGCAGGTCCAATCCAAGTATTTAAAAGTTTGTGAGAGGACGAAGGTACTAAAACCTTTTCGCCAACAACAAAAGATTTCTCCTTCGATCGAAGATTATAATTAAAAGAATATCGTTCTTGAGACTTCTCTGCATTCTCAGATGCAATTTCATGAGCTTTTCTTAGGTTTTCAGTTAAATTTTGTAAATAATTCACAATTGGACGAGATGCAGTGGTTGGAATACACCGTTTGCCTGTCCAAACTTCTTTTAACAAAGATAAAGGACCCGGAGGTAATCTCCCATAAACTAACTGGAATGGTGACAACCCAGTAGTGCTATGTGGTACTTCTCTATACGCGAATAAAAGATAAGGAAGATGCAAGTCCCAATCTCTGCCATATTCTTGAATATTTTTGTTCATCATCTCTTTTAAAGTTCGGTTCCAACGTTCGACAGCACCCATACTCTCAGGATGTCCTGGAGTGGAAAAACTTGGAGATACGCCTAGGAGATTTTCAAAAGCCTGAGTGAGCTTGGATGTAAAATTTGTACCTTGATCGGTACAGATCATTTTAGGGAATCCGGTCTGAGTGAATATCTTCATTAACACGTTACACGTAGTTTTGGCACTAATTTCTCTTACTGGTATGGCTTCTGCCCATCTAGTACACAGATCCACAGCACATATTACAAAACGATGTTTTCTACCCGATGGAGGTTCTAATGGTCCTATACAATCTAAGCTCCATAATTCAAACGGAGTTTCAGGTCTGACAATAGGTTGTATAGGGATCCTATCCTTATATGTAGCCACTTTTCTCATTTGACATTCTTTGCAACTTCCACAATATTCTTTTACGTCTTGCTTGACTGTAGGCCAGTAAAATGAGTATTTAATACGCTGAGTGGTTTTCTTTTCCCCAAGATGGCCAGCTAGTGGGATTTCATGTGCCATTTTTAACACAATGTTCCTCTTTTCTATTGATAACACGACTTGCTTAATATTTTCGCCACAGATACATTCATTATGCTGTAAAATTCCATGGTCAATAAAATAAGAGTTTTCTCGTTTTTCTGCCCATTCAAAACATTTCTTAAGCGTTTCATCATTTTTATGAAGTTTGACGAACTCTAAGTTTGTCTCTTCTATTGTGCGATCATCTTTTGCGTTTTGTAGAGACTCATTTCCGCTCACTGCTAACACTGTACTGGTTATATTCGGAAGCATGTCCTTGTCATCCTTATATCCCGACACTTCACTATTCGGTTCTTTTAATTCTGAGACCGACGTCTCCGAACAATGGCTATTCCCGTGAAGTTCGATATTTTCTTTGAGCATAGTGTACGCTGAAAAGCTTAGTAATAAATCGTTAGTAAGTCTCTTTGAAACGGCACAGGTGACTGGAACATCCCCGTGTAAATCATCATTAATTTTCATTCCAAAGATTCTGAGAGGAGTTGTTTCACTTTCTCCAAAAGCTGAATTTATTTCTATTTTGCCTTCTCCTTCATAAGGCATATCGGCTACCAAATCTTCTCGCACTACGGATATTTGTGCGCCCGTGTCTACGATACCATTCAGAACTACATTTCCACATTTGATTTCGACGATTTTTAAATCATCCACGCCATTATAAATATCCACTGATTTGTATACTGGAATGGAAATTTTAACTGTCAACACATCTGATTTATCATCTTTTATAGTAGTTGACTTCTGAACTAGGTTACCTTGTGCGGTAACAGGAATATTTTTAGACTGATGATTTTTCGTACAAAACTTTGAAGTGTGACCTTCTTTTCCACAAGTAAAACAAGTTGGTTTGTATTTAGATCTATATAAATCCTCATGTCGGCGTTGTGTTGTCCATTTGGTTGTGTTTTGAGGTGAAGAAAATGGTTTACTCTTAAATGTCCGTTCTGGAGGTGGAGTATGAGGACGAAATTTTTCATTTACCTTGTCCTTAGAAACTGTTCCCAAGGATTTCTTTGCTGTACTGCGTATACTATCATATTCATCTAATCTGTCCGCCAACTTGGACGGGGAAGTAAATTTTGTCCATTCATCTAAGAGATGTTCTCGCACTTCAGGCGGTACCTTTTTCTTGAGCTGATCTGTAATGATTAGATTCTTCAATCCTTCAAAATCTTTGATATCTAGACCTCCAATCCATTCTTCGAAATAATTTGTTATTTCATAACAAAAATCCCTCCAAGATTTCTCAGCTATCTTCTGATGCATCACAAACTTTTTCCTAAAACTTTCAGGATTCAATTTAAATCTTTTTAGCAAAATTGTTTTAATATACTCGTAATCCTCAAATTTCTCTTACGATTCTCTACTAATTAATTGAACGATTTCAGATGGTAATAACGTTAAAAGACACGATACCCAGTCTTTAGTATCTATGTTGACTCTTTTGGCCTGTCTTTCAAACAGAGATAAATAAATCGTGATGTCATCTTCACGCAAATTAAATCTAGGCATAAGTTTAATTAATTCTGAGCAATGTTGCCCACTGTTATTGGAAACCGTAGAAGAGCTTAACCGACTTTTAGATTCGATTTCGAGCTTTCTCAATTCAAACTCCATTTGTTCTCTTTTCTGCTGAGCTTCCAACTCTCTTTGCTTCTGCTGAATTTCCAACTCCATTTGATTTTTCTTGTAGACTTCTTCCTCGAGTCTGGTATTAATGATCATCTCTAATGTCCCCTTTACAAATTCTTCATCATAAGATTTACTTTCTATAATAATTTTTCTGAGATCTACTATTCTCATTTCGAGAGTTGGTTTTTCCCCCATCTCTTCAGCCAAATTACGTAAATCTTCTTTTTTACCCTTAGTTAAAAATGCCATGGTGCTTAGTGTTTAGTAACCCCTTATTTTAAAAATATATCTAGACAAAAATATAATTCTTAGAACAAACAGGGATTTTTTTTAGAAGCCTCGAAAAATAATATATATATCTGACGATAAATGATTCATGGGGTTAAATCTAATAATACACTTCTAAACATATACTACACTAATAAACACCAAAAACCAGAGTTTTATTTTTAACACTAACTGTGTCAACCCTTGAAAACAGTAATTAATACAAGTTCAAATAAATACCTAATAACACCCGAATAACCATTAATGTGTAGTTAGTAAGTACTACACGTAAACAAACTGTTTGAAATAACGTGCTATAATATTGTAACCACAGAAACAAAATATCATACACATTAAAAAAAAATTAACAAATCCAAGAGCAAACATTAAAGTTTCGTTTTCACAAAACTGTAAAAAAAAATCTTTAAATATCAAAACTTTCGATAAAAATATTGTATGCACAACTCAATTTTGTAAAATTTCCAATACTGAATGTTAAATGTCACCAACAGAACCGATAATATTTTATCAGAACACTATATAAAATAATCAAACGTATTTATTTTATTCCACGCTATTCGTCAACATTAAATATCCCACGTAAAATGTAATTATACAATCCTTATGCTAAGAATATCCATCAAGAATAAATCACAAGTACGTATATCATACAGTAAAATAAAACCAAAACGAAATCCACAATTCTATCGAAATTATTCCATTTATAATATGCATAAACAATGATTTGTTACACACAAAAAAATAACATAAAATCGTTCTTATTTAAGTCATTTCCTGAAAACCGTTTAAAATAACTTGGCATGGGGCCAAAACAGAACCAGAAGTTCTTAAGAATGCACTGATGTACAAAACAGAACCAGAAGTTCATAAGAATACACTGATGTATGATTTTACATAGGTTGACTTTCGAATTACTAAATGTAATTGCTAAACAAAATAAATTCAGACCACAAATCTTAACTTATTTGATATGTAATATCTTCAAATTTAAATGCAGTGAATTAGATGAATTGTCGTTTGCAAAAACTGATTAAACATGCGTTTAACAAAACTATTCTTAATTATCTGGGGCGAAAATTCCAAATCGAAAGGAAAAAATATTTTTCCCCTTGAAAGTACAACAACACTAAAAATTAAAATAAAATATACAAACAAATAAAACTCGGAATACTGACGTATTCTTTTTGGAATTTCTCTGGTGAGAATTCGTTAATTTTCTTCTCTGACGAGAAACAGAAACTTTATGTCCCGGGATGGAACAACTTTAAACACTCTATTCCTAGATAATTTCGCCCAGACAATTAAAATATTAAAATGCGGGAGCATGCATTTACACAAAAAATAAGGGCTCTCACCTGATACGATCCTTCCGACTGCGCCAGTAGAACTCCTTCTTCGTTGGATGAGTGGGTAAAGGCGGTGAGAGACTTTGATCATACACACAAATAACAAGATCGTATTCTTTTTAGCTGCTAAACTTTAATTCCTTTTTAAAGCAGCACATTACACAACATATACAATAAATGAAAATACAACATATGCAGCTCCTCACGTCAGCCAACATGGCCGCATCTCCTTCTTCCCTCCTTCTACTAAAAAAAAATCGAGTTGAGTTGTGTCTTCAGCTCTTACAGATTTAGTGACTTATTTTGGTCGCCAAATTTGGCGATATGGCGCCAAATGGTCGCCAACCTTCTAGATCTTTCTGAAAGCTTCTAGAAATTTCTAGCTGGTTGACCGATAGGGGGCGCTTTGGAAGTCTATAAATATACTTGAGATTGGCATTGGAACTCAGTGTTCTTTTCTGCTGAGAATTGAATGTATTGCAAGCGCGGTAGGCGAGTGTTGTATTGAAGACTCTGTTATCCTGACTTGTGTTTTTAGAGTTTTCTGTTGTATAGAAGACAGTTGTTACGTGTTTTCTGTTTGAATTCGTGTATGCGCCTGAAGAATTTACAGAATGATAAATTTTATTTCGTGTGCACTTTCTGAGGAGATTTTATTCAATCCTATCGAACCCAGGAAAACGGAACAGTATTGTATTCCGCTATGTTACAATTAAAGAAGATGAAAATGAGAAACCAACCGACCTGCAAATAACGGAAACGTTTTATGGATTTTCTCAGGTTATTGATCAAACATCACAAGGATTAGAAACAACAGTTTAAAAAATTATTGAAAATTTCACCGACCTATCAAAATTGCGGGGTCAGGGTTACGATGGGTCTGTGAATATGAGTGGTGCCCACTCATGGTTGCAAGCAAGAATTAGCCAATGAAATCCCGTTGCCAGATTTGTGCACTACTGTTCTCATAATTTAAATTTAGTGATCAACGTCAGTGTTACTTATGTACAAGAAGTCAGGCATTTTTATGAACACCTAGAAAAAAATTTACTTCTTTTTCAGTTCTGTAAGGCGTTGGTCAATATTAAAGGAAACGAATCAAACCAACTTAGCAAAAAACATTAAAAAGAGTTTGTCCAACACGATGGTCATCGCGTGTTCAGGCTCTCTATGCACTACGTTCGCGTTATTTTGATGTAATTAAAATATTGACATACAGGGTGATAATAATAAAGGTTGAAATTCCAAAAATCTGTAAAAAAAGAACCACTGGTCAGAATGTCTTGAAATTTGACCTGAATATAAGCGAAAAAGGGGGAAAAGGTATGGCATAAAAAAAGTTTTAAAGTTTAGCAATATGTGGCGCTTTTTTCGTAATAACGTAAATGGGTTCGGCTACCAGTGATATTTGAATCCCAATGCGACGAGTATTGTTTGAGTTGCAGGTTAAACCAACTGTAATGTTTGGAGTTACTTTACCCTAGCGGACTGTATTAGTGTGAAACGAACACGTACAAATAGCTCCAATTCAAAGAATATTGCATTTAATCAGTCTAAAGAGCCACGTCAGAAGAACATTACACAGATAAGACATACATAGGTGGAAAGCACGTTGCTTTTAAATCATGACTGATAGAACATTTCACTTCAATTCGACAAGAGATGAACACCTCACTTCACTTCGAATGAAGGATTCCACATTCCGCCCACCTTGAAACCTCAAGGGGGTTTCAACGAACAAAACAAAGCACAATATAACGAATATACAATATACATAAACATAAACGGAATTAAATGGTAAAAAAAAAGAAGAATGCTGTTAAGACATTTACAGAATTTGGAAGTTTGTACACCTTGTTAATATTTCTTGTCATTTGTCCATGGTTAGTGTTTACAGTCACAACACGAACCTTGTGGTCCTTCTCCGGAAGGATCTTACTTATTCGTCCTAGTGTCCATTCTAAGGGAGGAGTATTTTCTCTCTGGACTATGACCATATCTCCACCTTGGAGATTAGGCGTAGATTTCCACCACTTTGAACGAGGCTGACGTCTATGTAAGTATTCCTTGGACCAGCGGTCCCAGAAGAATTCTCGAAGTCGTTGTATAAGACGCCACCTCTCTGTAAGGCAAGTAACCTTCGTCGGCAAAGACGGCTCTGGAAATTGATGAATCGGACCTTCAACTAGGAAATGAGCTGGAGTTAAGGCACTCAATTAGGACGGATCAGATGATAATTCAGTAAGAGGTCTGGAATTAAGACAGGCCTCTATCTGAGAAAGTAGAGTAGAAAACTCCTCAAAATTAAGAAGCCCAGAGTTAGATGCTTTTATTAATAGTTGCTTTGCGCTTTTAACTCCCGACTCTCACAAACATCCAAAGTGAGGGGTATATGGAGGAAAGAAGGACCACTCAATGCCCTTCATTGAACTGAAGTCTTTCACTTCTGAATGACGGCATAACTCGAACAGTTTTTGAAGATGTCTAGAGGCACCCTTGAAGTTAGACGCATTGTATGAAATAATCTTGGTCGGACAAGCTCTTCTCGAAATAAATCTGCGAAGTGCAGCTAGAAATGGTGCCGTGGAAAGTTCGGAGATGAGTTCAAGATGTATTGCCTTCGTTGCTGTACAAATAAAAAGACATAGATATGACTTGAACTTGGTTGCTTTACGTTTATGCGCACATTTAGTGTAGAATGGACCTGCGAAGTCCAATCCAGTGCTATTGAATGGACGAACTTGAGTAATACGACTAGCAGGCAGATCTCCCATCAACTGGGGAAACGATTTCAGATTTAGCTTAAAGCACTTTAAACACCTTTTAAGCTCCTTGCGAACAATTGATCGCCCATCGACAAACCAAAATTTTTGTCTTATTAAGGATAGTGTTAACTGGGGACCAGCGTGAAGATTAGTAAGGTGGTAAAACTCTATAATCTTCCATGTGAATTCGTGATTCTTTGGTAAGAGCATTGGGTGCTTTTGGTCATAGGAAAATGAAAAATGTTTGAAAAGTCTGCCTCCTACACGAAGAATGTCATCTGAATCACAAACACATTTAGAGGAAGTAGTTTACTATCACGTGGCAATGGTTTTCCTTCATCGAGGAATTTTCTTTCGAGCGAAAACGCCACCCTTTGAATTAAACGCACAATATGCGTAACTGCGTTACTGAGCTCTGAGGTTGTCAAGCAACCAGACCTATTGGAGGTAAAGGGACGGCTGTTGTGTAAAAATCTATGAATCCATGCGCACGCGAATTAATTTTGAGAAAATTGAATATCTAGAAATTAAGAAGTCGGTATCTACACAACCAACTGTTACAGTTACATTTTTTCTTTCCTCTCTTGAAACTTCATCATCAAAAGGAACTTTAAACTCTTCCTTACAAAAATCTATTGACGATTTTAACCAATCTGGGCCATTGAGCCACATATCACATTTCAAAAGCTCTGAAGGTAAAAGTCCACGTGTAGCCCAATCCGCCGGATTTAGTGAACCTCGGACGAATTTTCATTCCGCACTCGGTATGACTTCCAGAATTTTAGCCACTCTATTCGCGATAAACGTTTGCCATCTGTAGGGTTCTGATGATATCCATGCTAACGTTATCCTGGAATCTAACCAGGCAACCACTCTTCGGATCGGAAGTTCTATGTACTGCAACACTGTCTTTAAAAGATTTGCTCGCAATAAAGCAGCACACAACTCCAACCTTGGTAAGGATTGAACCTTTAACGGATAAACTCTCGTCTTGGATGTAAGTAAAGAAACATAAACCTCTGAACTAGATTTCAAGCACCGTAAATAAACGACCGTGGAAAAAGCCTTCTCGGAGGCATTACAGAATGCGTGCAATTCGAGTTCAGTATTTACCTGTAAGACACACCTAGGGATTTTTATTTTCTCGATGAGAACCAGTTCTTTGTGAAACGTTGTCCACCTTTTGTTTAATTCCTCTGGAATCGGTTGATCCCATGCAAGATTGTGTTTCCATAACTCTTGAAGTAATATTTTCATAAATACCACACAGGGGGCCAGAAATCCCAAGGGATCGAATATTCGAGAGATTTCGGATAAGATTTCTCGCTCGGTATACAACTTTTCCTTCATCGGGGCAACAGAGAAACTGAAACAGTCAGCTTTCGGATTCCATTTGATTCCGAGAACCTTTACTTCATTGTCCGATTGAATTGGTATAACATCATGTTCCCCCGGTTCATCTGGAACTTCTGTAATTATTAATGGGCTGTTGGAATACCATTTTCGTAGATTGAATCCGCCTTTCTTCATCAAATTGTTTAGTTGAGTCACTAGCTCAACAGCTTCTTCCCTTGATGCAGCTCCAGTCAGTAGGTCATCCACGTAGAAATGATAAAGAGTTGCACGGGAAGCTAGTGGAAAGTCGTCTTTATGGTCTAACACGAGTTGATGTAGAGTTCTTGTGGAGAGAAATGGGGCACTTGCAGTACCATAGGTGACGATAGTTAGTCTGTACTCCTTCACGGGTACGTCAGGAGACTCTCTCCAAAGAATTCTTTGCCAGTCTTTATCATCCGAGTTAATCTTGATTAGCCGAAACATTTTCTCCACATCTGCACATATGAGGCGGTAAAAGGCAAAATGGTGTAAGTCAGTAAGTCAAGTGGTGTAAGTCAAAAGCGTTTTACTGCGAAAACTACAAAAAGTTCCTCTATAAATTGAACGAATTATAATTAATAATAATTATTATAACATTTCAAACAATAATTATTTGAAATTATACTATAAATTGAACATGGAGATTACATTTTAGCCCTCAAATAAAAAAATTTGAAAATATGACTTACACCACTTTGCCTTTCACCGCCTCATATAGCGATGGGAAAGGTTCTGAAAGTAAGCAGAATTTAAAATAAATCTTGTTGCACGCGAGGACCAACCATTAGGAGGTCATTCAAGGAGTATCCAGAAGATGATTTTGATGACGCATCGAACACCACCCGAAGCTTAGTCGTAGTGCTCGGATCTCTCATGACCGCATGATGAGGGAGATAGTATGCTTCCCTTTTAGAATACTCTGCCTCAGGAACAGGTTCCATATGCTGAAACCTAAGATACTCTTGCATAAAGTCTCAGTACTGTTTATATCTTACGGATTTGAAGATAGCGAACGTTCTACAGACTTGAGTCGGCGAAGAACCGATTGTTTGGATTCTCCGAGTTTCGATGGTGGAGAATGAAACGGCAATTTCACTACATACCTACCAGTCTTGTCCATGAAATAGTTCTCCCTAAAATGTTCTTCACACGCTTTCTCAGCATTAGTTAGTTTACTAATAGTAGGCACAGAGTCTAATTCCCAGAACTTCCTCACTAACTGATCTGTAACTAGCTGGATGTTATTGACATGAATAGTCGTGGACACTTCATGAGAAGGTACACTGCCAGCAATAGGGTGGATCGAAAAACGCGTTTTTTCTGCAATACAATTCTAATAGCGCGGAAAACTTGCGCATAGGCGTCATTACAAATGAAAAAATATTAAAAAAATGTTTTTTCAAAATTTGAAATCGCGCAGAAGGCCTTAAGTTACCAAAAAAGTCAAAATACCGGTGAATTTAAAAAAAATGCAAAAATTACAAAAAAAATACATTTTTTGTTCTAATAGTGAAAAAAGTGTTTTTAAGAGTGTCCTTAATGCTTACAAAATATAATTAGACCCATTCTTGTTTTACTGAATTCGCGCAAAAGGACTAAAGTTGCGGGTTGTATCGTAAAAAAACGATATTTCATGATTTTCGACGATTTTTAAACATGTGCCAAAACCCATAAAAGTTTTATTTTTAATTTGTAATAGTGTAAAAACCATTCAAAATAGTTTTCCCAATCCAGAAATAATACTTTCAGACCTGTTATTCCTTAACTGTATTCGCGCAAAAGGTCTAAATTATAGTATAAGTTAAGTTATAGAGTCCCGTAAAAACGACGTTTTCCATATCTGATGAGTGTTTATTTAACACATTAAGGTTTGCAATAAGACTCTAACGAGTGATTTACAAAAAATGTATTAGCCAAACATATCATATTGCAGCTCTCAGCTCATTTCAACATTTAATCTGTGCTGAAATGACCCAGGACTCACGGCGAGGACGTGGCTGCAAGGCGAGTCCCACCTCCACCCTACCCAACCAACCAACCAGGGTGAATTTTATTTACAATATTTACAGTAACTATTTACTTTGTACAATGCATATATGTTCGTTGTAGGCAAAAGGTTATTTACATAGAAGCCCCTATGAATTCTGACTTTGAATTAAATGTGGGCATCAGCTGTCTTGATTTTAAAGTAGCTCTAATATAACCATCTCGATTTTCATGCCCGCACACTTTTTCTGCTGCTTCTGTAACCAGTTTTACACACCTCTCAACTGACTGTGTGTGGCATGGGAATTTGAGGTAGTTAAACTCTGGTAGCGCTTTGTCTTTCAATAAAGAAGCAATGTGTTCAGTTGGCATCTTGGACAGTAGTGGCGGCGGTGTTAACTTGCAGATTGACCAATCAATTAGTTCGGTATAGTCGTTTGCACTAAAATTTATTGAAGGTATTTTGAAGTCTCTTACATAACCTTCAGCTGATGGCTCATTTCAGGATTTAAGGATCCTTCTGTAGCCAAGTTCTCTAATGTGTGGTCTCTCATCCATTATCATAGCCAACATCATATTTTCAGGGTGGCAGAAGAATGCGTTCCTTTGAATTACTGGATCAATGATTTGCTTGATATTGTCCGGTAGATGTCTGGTTGTTTTAACTACCTTCAAAATATGCTTCGGTCCATCTTTCACAGTGTAGTTTTTCTTTATATCAAACCAAACAGGTGCATATGACTTCACTATGTAATTTGCAAGAGTCTGTAACTCAATTGTTGGACTAGTTTGGGATACATACAATCTTAAAACCCGGTTAGCACAGGTTAGCCAACGAGAGTGGCTGATGCGTCCAGGATCCCTAGCAGCCAATTCTGGATTACAGATTCCTGTGTTGACCGCTTTTACAATGTCTAGGAGATACTTCTGATCTTTACTCAGATCGTTTTTAGTGATATCAATGACTTCTTCTGATTGTATCGGCTCAAAATCTACAACAGGGAGTTTATCACATCCAGGGAGTTGTTTTCCAACTGGACCGCTAAATGATACTGGTCCTGTTGTCGTTCCATCCAAGTGATCAAACAAATGCCTATAAGGTAACTCGTTAAAATGTAGCAAGCAGATAAACCATTGCAAAGGACGGCGACACTTAACTTCAATGTTATGTACAACACCGCTTTTCCATCCTGTGTTTGTGACTGTTCCATCACATCCGATGGCCTCCACTGCACTCATATCAAATTCCTTCTTTTCCAAGTGTTCGTAAATACTGTCAGCAATTTCATTTGCGGTACCTTTCTTTGGTGTGACATGGCCAATGTATTTACCACCTGGCTCACTTATCACGCTAATATGTTCTTCTTTTATAGTTCTACGGTACATTTTAGCTCCAATCTTTTCTTGAGTTATTGTATTATCTTTTCTTCCGTCGAAATAAATTGCGTTGACTTCTTTCATCTGGTGGTCTTCTTCCGTTATTGCTTTCCGAGTCTTCACTTTATCTCTTCTTATTTTGTTTCTGTCTATGACTTTTGCTATGTTTGCGTCAGATATCAGTCCCAAATCGTGTAAAACACCGGTAGCTATTGCAGCGGTGGCTCTGTCCGACACCCCGAACCTGTCACTCAGCAAGGATGTTGTTGTCAGCTTCGAACGCATTTGCGCAGAAGAAGGCAACAAAAAACCTACATCACAGTCAGCGTCTGCCGAAGTTTTCTGTCTTCTATTTTTTTCATCACTGCAATCACTCATTACACTTTTGCTTGTGCTGGGAATACTAGGATCAAACGTAGTAAGCGTTTCATGAGACAACAACTGTTCTCTTCTTTCTTCTCTCTTTTGTAATTTATTAGTTTCCTGCGCATCTAAACTACCAATAACCATTTTCCTGGCTGTTCTTTGATCGTGCATAAATTTCAACTCTATGTCTGGAATCTTTTTTACTTTTTCACATTGACAAGCTACAGTCAAAGGACAGGCTGTACTACCCTTACAGACAGTCTCACATGTGCAAGACAAAGTTATATTACATTTACAGGCAGCAATATCGAAAAGTTTGGTTTTCGCATTCTGTACGAAAACTTCTACTCTTTTCTTATAAAAATAAGTGTTGTGGAGAGAACAGCACCACGTGTGGGTAAGTCCACTTGGTGCCGGCGGAGGGGAGTAAGCGTTGTTCTTTTGCGCGAATACAGTTAAGGAATAAGGGGTATAAAAGTATTTTTTATGGATTAGTAAAACTATATTACATAGTTTTCACACTATTAGAATAAAAAAATACAATTTATATGGTTTTAGCACATGTTTAAAAATAGTCGAAAATCATGAAATATCGTTTTTTTACGATACAACCCGCAACTTTAGGCCTTTTGCGCGAATTCAGTTAAACAAAAATGGGTCTAATTATTTTTTGTATGCATTAAGGACACTCTTAAGAACACTTTTTTCACTATTAGAACAAAAAATGAATTTTTTTTGTAAATTTTTGCATTTTTTTAAAATTTACCGGTATTTTGACTTTTTTTGGTAACTTTAGGCCTTCTGCGCAATTTCAAATTTTGAAAAAAAATTTTTTAAATATTTTTTTATTTATAATGACGCCTATGCGCAAGTTTTCCGCGCTATTAGAATTGTATTGCAGAAAAAACGCGTTTTTCGATCCACCCTAGCCAGCAATTATCCATCCTAGTTCCGAACGAACTGCGAAAGGTTTACCTTCGCCGAAGGAAAGAGACTGACCTTTAAGCAATGGAAGAGCAATGTTAATTCCGAAAAGAATATCAATAGGACCGCTTTTGTAAAACATTGGATCAGCCAATTTCAAATCCCTAAATGGTTCCGAACAAGAAAGATCTAAATTGCAATGTGGAAGTGGACCCACGATTTTGTTAACAACATGCACTGAAGCGTTGAAGAAAGAAGTTGAGGTAAAATGTGGAGTAAACTTAATTTCAGAAAGTCCATTTGTATAAATTTCTGCTGCTCCTAAACATGAAATAGGAACCTTTGCTCTTTGCTTTGGTAAAGCTAGCCTTTGTAAGCAATCGCTAATAATCAGAGAAACTTGCCTCCCAGGATCAAGAAGAGCTCGACATAAATGAACACCTCCAGAAGAATCACTAACACTAATTACCGCAGTACATAATAATACTTGTGCCTTTGAACCAAAATCTGAGCAACAAGAGGTAATGCTAGGGTTATTTATGATTTCGCCGGTTGAAATAGAAGCACAACTACCAACACTAGATGCGGCGGGTTGAAACACCCTAGCGCTTGCAGAAAGCCCACTTGGACTAACCTTATCCGTCTCAGATTCATTAGGTTTGGACTCGTGCATATTTTCGAAACGTAACAATGTATGATTAGACCTTTTACATTTACAACACTTATATGTACTTTTACACATTGATTTGCGGTGAAACTGGGTCAAACAATTAAAACAAATATTATTTGCTTTGACGAAACTCGCGCGGTTTTGCACAGACAATTTTAGAAATGAATCACATTTACTGAGGACATGCCTACCCTGACAAAAGACACACTTAACTTGAAATTCTGAAGCCAACAGTGTTACCTTTTTACACATATTTCTTCTAGCAGTTTGACTACCGCCCATAAGTGATCTAGCATGGTTTGAAAGGAATTGTAAAAGTTCATCTAGCGACGGAATTGTATCACCTTTAAGAGACCTTTCCCACCAAATTCTTGTGGCTGGGTCTAACTTAAATTGAACAATAAACATTAAAATAGTATCTGCAGTTTTTTCGACCTTTAAATCTGATGTTTAACAGCCTAACAAACTCTTTAGTGGAATATACTAAGTTCCGAATTTGAATATGTGATTCCCCATTTAATGATGGCATATTGAAGAATTTCTTCATCAAGGAACATAATATTTCCCGCTTTTGAAAATATCTTTCTGATAAAAGATCCCAAGCAATTTTAAAATTACTACAGTTGGCTCTCTGTTTAACGACTTTTTTTTAAGGGACCGGGAAAAATCGTCCTTAAGAAGAGATCGTCTTTAAACAAAATTTGTGAAAAAATAATATTTCCCTTCACACTTTACGGGCTTAGGACTGTCAATATATTTCTTAATATATTGACGTGTTTAAAAATGTTATTTTTATCATCATTATTATTTTATTCCCAAAAAGTTATTTTTAATTACATTGAAAAAATATTACAAACAATACAATAAATTAGGTTTTAAAAAAGTCAAAAAGTGTTGATTGCTTCATTTTTCGCCTTGTTTTCGTTATTCTCTTTTCCAGATTTTCTAAAATGTTAAATGTGTCATCTTCCATATTCGACATATTCGGTGTAATATAGAGTTGGAGAACATCTAGAGCAGAAGTTGCATCTGTGAAAGACAGTGGCAGTGTCTCGTTTCCGTGTCTTCAACTTCACCTTCTTCGTCTGACACTGTGTTTTCATTTACTATATCTTCATAAATTTGTTCTACATTTCTGAAATCTGTTGTTAAGACAGACTCATCACAATTGTAGAAATCTTGAATTGAAACATCCTCATCTTCAACAAGACTTCCCCATTCTTCAGGGGTAATATCATCTTCGTTGATTTCTACATACGTACTTTGCAGTTCCACTAAAATATTTTTGTGAATTCCAGCAACTCGAAAGTACTTTTTTATTGTGGATGAAGAAACTTCTTTCCATGCTGATGTTGTCATGGACATTGCTTCCAAGATCGTAATTTTTCTAATTTTCATACTGACAGCCGAATTGTTTATTAATTTCCTAATTAAAGATTTTCTGTAGTATGCTTTCACACTGCGAATGATACCCAGGTCTAATGACTGCAACTTACTAGTGCAATTAGCTGGTAAGAAATGAATAGTCAAATTTGTAAGTCCAGGGATATTTGGAGTATGTGCAGTGCAACGGTCGATTAATAGTAAAATTCTTCTCTTTTCTTGATGCATTTTTGCATAAAATTTTCTAATCCAGTCAATAAAAATTTGTGATGTCATCCACGCTTTATTGTTATTGCGGTACTCACAAGGTTTCTTGGTGATATTCTTAAAACACCTTGGTTGCTTTGATTTGCCTATAACTAGTGGTGGAAATTTCTCAGATCCATCCGAATTAGTGCACAGTAAAACCGTCAATCGTTCCTTACTGTGTTTTCCACCAAAACACTTTTCGCCCATATACGTTAAGGTTTTATTAGGCACCATATTGTAGAATAGGCCCGTCTCATCTGCATTGAATATGTTCTTCTTCTATCCATCTAATATCCCCTTCAGTACTATTTTCCATTCTTCCACTATTTTTTCATCCACGGAGCCACTTTCGCCAAATATGCTTTTAAATGCAAGCCCATATCTTTCTTTGAACTTTGCTAGCCAACCACCCGTAGCCTGAAAATTTTGCATTCCAAACTTTTCTGTCAGAACTATAGCATTTTCTTTAAATATCACTCCAGAAATGGGAATGTTGGATGCTCTTGCTTCATGAAACCATTGCAGGACTGCATTATCCACCTCTTCTGATCGGCCACATTGAATTTTCTGCCGTTTGGATATGGATCCCAAACCAAATTTTTGTGCTGCTTCAAGAATTTTCTCTTTGCTTGCTAAAATACCTTTGAGAGTAGACTCGGGTAGCTGAAATTGTCTTGCGAATTGGACTTTTGTTATTCCAACACTTTCTTCCCAGTCTTCAATAATTTTCATCTTTTCTTGTAGCGTAAGATACTTTCGCTTTGATGCCATTTTGCTCTGCTCACCTCGTATTCATACTGGAATGAGCTCCTATACACAACCATGAATTCTTTAAACATGAACATCTGCTTCCCGGAAGGAGTGAGAGAGGGCTGCTATTGGACAGTTCGTAAGTCACATGACAACAGATGGTAGAGGTAATAGAGTGAGTCAGCTCCCGCTGTTCACTCTATTACCTCTACCTTCCATGGACTCTCTTCCAAGAGCTCCATGGAAGAATATCGATCTTCCGAGAAGCAGTAATCCCCCCCCCCGTTTTTCCAACTGCAACAGGTCTATGATTGCAACATTGCAAACATCAAGGAAATTCCAGGTCTGTTATTGAAACCAAACTTGTTTTCCCCCACAGAAGGTTTCCCTCCTGCATATAAAATGTTGAAGAAAAAGTTTACCATGTAAAAAAAATTCGTCGTTAAACAAAAACAACGTCGTCTTTAAATAGAATTTTTTACGTCCTAGGGGCCGGGACTGGGAAATATCGTCCTTAAACAGAGATCGTCGTTAAGTAGAGCGTCGTTAAACAGAGATCCAACTGTATCTGTAATCGGAAGTGATTGTACAATTTTTTGTGCATCTCCTTTTAAAGCACCTTTTAAATACTGCAATTTCTGAGCTCCCGATAAATCTTCTTCAGTCCCGAACTGATAGCTTTCCATTCTCTACAGATCTCAATATTTTAGTTCAGGAAAATGAGCAGTTCATTGCTGCGGGTAGCAGTCTGTAACTAAACCGAGAATTATTTAATGGGATTTATCACGGACATTTCCCCAAACGTCCTAGGTATGTAGCAGCATGTAGTGTGAACTCTCATATTCAGGGGTTTTGTTAGTTCCTGAAATATCACTTGTTATCTGAATAAATTGACAACACTGTTTTCCTAATAAAAAAGATATTTATTCCATTTGTAAAATGAATTCAAAAGCTATGCAATAAAATACTTTCCTGCGTAATAATCATTTTTGTAGTTTTAGTTATTATACCTTGATAGTATTGTTGTAACCCTAATGAGTTACAGGTGAAGCTGTACGGGCATATTAAAGGCAATAAAGTTATTATTTTTTAGGTGCAAAGAAACTGAATAATCCGTATTAACAGGCAAGTAATATATCTTAAAGCTTTCAAATGAAAATTCAATTAAATACGATGCTATCACTTTTTACGTTTAGTTTCATTTTATGTAAAAATGTTTGGTTGGTTGGTTGAGTTAGGTTTTATGGCGCAAGGTCCTCTGAGGGACAAGCTGCGCCAAAAATATGGTTTACTGATAAATCAGAACTAGTAAAGGTTAAGAAGACCAAGTTTCGAAGTACTTAGAAAATCCATTGAAAGGAAATAAAATAAAAAAAACGAACAACTTAAAAGCAAAGAACATGGATAAAAAGTGAAAATGGTTAAAAATATGATAAATCTGAAGGTACAAGATTTAAAAACCTAAATCTCGGAGTAAAGCCAGTCATACGTAAAAAGTTAAAAAGATTGGGATAGGGGTATTCCCCCAGTAAAATATCCAAACTAGGTTATAACAATTGTATAGTTTAAAATAAATAGTTTTAAAAGCCACACAGCTAGTTAAAATATGTGAAATAGTGAGAGGGCATTTGCAATATAGACACAAGGGAGCGCTCTCGCGCAGCAGCAGATGGACATGGATGAGTCGAAAGTGCTCAATACGCAACCGTGTCAACAACACACCTCTCTTGCAAGTTGGCAAAGTCTGCCAACAAGCGATAGTAGGTTTTACCCTATGGAGCTTGTTCTCGACCTGCATATTCCAGTCTTCCTGCCATTTACGACGAATCACTCGCTTGACTGTTTGCTTTACGTTACACAAAAGGGTTGGTTTATGAAGTGCGGCGTTAGCATTCTTCGCTACAGTATTAGCCAGTTCATTTCCCCGTGTTCCTACATGATTCAGAATCCATCAAAATAAGACCTTACGGCCCCCGACCATATAAATGACGTTGAAGCCTCAACACCTCAATCGCCAAAGGGTGTCTAGGAGAGTGTGACTCGAGAGCCTGTAAAAAGCTCAGCGAAACGGTGTATAGAATGAAATTTCTCTCACTCCGGGTGCAAACGTACTGTAAGGCTTCTACGATGACTTCCAGTTCAGCAGAAAATACGGTAAAAAACGAGTGTAAGCTGCGACTAATCACATCGTTGTAGCAGACATAAGCGCAGCCAACATGATTACTAGCTTTTGATCCGTCGGTATAGATATCTGTATAGGAACAACGTCTAACACGATGGGCCGCAAAAAAATGCCGGTACACCACATCGCTGGTGTTATATTTATCGAAATCTCTAAATGGATGCAGATGAGAGAAGTTATGAGACCGCCAGGGAGGTACAACCCAGAGGGGACCGTTCATAACGTCCAAATCTTTGATCTCTGTATCACTTGATTTCGTATCCGAGTACCAAACGGTGGTATACACCAGTGGTCCTCAACCACCGTGCCGTGGTACACTAGTGTACCACGGTGATTTTATAGATAATAATAAAAAATAACTAATCACCGCATTAGTTAGAAATTTCTCTAAGTAAAATATTCCTCTAACTTTTTGCTAATATGTAATTCCTCTGGGTCGAAATTATACATAAAACAAAAACATGTAATTACCATACATTGCATGTATGTTCGAGCGTCATATTTCTGGATTTCAGTTAAGAAAGACTATCCACAAATGACAAAGCCATTGCAATTTTGCTCCCTTTTTCTACGACTTACTTATGCGAACAAAGTTTTTCGACACTCGTTCTAATTACAAATGACAAACAATCATGTTTAAAGGGTCTTGACTATGAACTTCGGGTAGCTCTTTCTAATATAGAGCCAAATATAAAACGTACATATGTTCATTAAAACAAGCTCAAATATCTCATTAATAAATTAGTTATGTTTAAATTAACTTTGAAGCCTAATAAAGGCTTAAGCAAAGACTAAAAAACAAATTTTAATATAAAAATTTAAAGAGAAAATTTTTTTACTTGTAAACTATAACTTTATATATGTTTTTTGTGTTAGCTTACAATTCGAAATGATTTATATAAAACTTAAATGATTATAATTATTTTGATACATAGAGCTATTTTATTGTGTGTTTTTATCTAATAAAAACATATACGTATTATTGTAATTTATGCATTTGCAAGCTCTTACTTGTGGTGTTCCGTGGAATTATCAAAAAAACTTTGTTGTGCCGTGGAAGATAAAAGGTTGCGGAGCTCTGGCATACACGACGGGCGATTGCTATAAAAGAAATCAAGCTGGCTATCAAGCAACAAGTTTTGTAAGGGATGCTTTGGATGAGATAGTATACGGAAATATAGCATTAGCGACTGTTCAAGATGAGTAAAACTTAGTGATGGTTCTTTACAGATCACATACAGACTTTCTATGGGAGACGTGCGGAAAGCTCCAGAACAAAGACGCAATACTCTATGACGAACGGTGTCCAGCTTGCTCGTGCTGACCCATAAGCTGCACAGGCATAATCCAGTTTCGAGAGTGTAGACACTCTGTAGATTCTCAACATAGAGATGCGGTCCGCACTCCAAGACGTGTTCGAAAGAACCTTTAAAAGGTTGGGGGCTGCTTCACACTTCTTCCGCCGATACAAAATGTGCGGAAAGAAAGTGAGCTTATTGTCAAACAAAACGCCTAGGAACCGAACACTGTCAGCGATGGAAATTTCTGTCTGCCCAAGACAGATTTCAGGATCTGGGTGAATCCTTCGAAGTCTAAAAGAGTGGACAACAGAAGTTTTATCAATGGAGAACCGAAAACCATTTTCAGAATTCCAACGAACCATCCGATTAACAGCTGTCTGAAGTTGTCGCTCGATATGCCGTATATCCGAACCTTCACAAGAAATCTGCAGGTCGTCTACATAAAGGCTGCCATGAACAGATGGAGGTAAAACCTTGAGGATATTATTTATTTTTATAGAGAAGAGAGTTACGCTTAAAACGCTGCCCTGTGGTACTCCTATCTCTTGAGTGAAAACATCGGATAGAATAGAACCTATCCGTACATTAAAAAAACGATTACCTAAAAAGTATGCAATAAAAATGGGTAAGTGATCACGAAAATTCAGCGAGTGGAGGTCACGAAGTATACCGTGTCGCCAGGTCTTGTCACATGCCTTTTCGATGTCGAAAAAAATTGAAACTAAATGTTTCCGTCTAACAAAAGCGTTTCTGATGCGAGATTCCAGAGCTATGATTATGTCCATAGTGGACCTGCCTTTGCGGAACCCACTCTGGAATGGTGAAAAACATTCATTATTTTCTAAGGCATGGACAAGGCGTACATTTACCATAAGTTCAAGCAGTTTACATAGGCAACTAGTTAGTGTTATTGGTCTGTAGTTCGCAGGGTCTGTTGCATCCTTACCGGGTTTCTGAAAGGGAATAACAATGGCCTTACTCCAAGAAAGTGGAAAAGTAGGCTCCTCGCAGATACTATTATACAACAATAAGATGTTATGGAGAGAGGTCTTCGGAAGATGTTTAAGAAGACTGTATGTTATACCATCAGGCCCCGGGGCTGATTGTCGAGCCTGGTGTATACAGCGGGTCAACTCGATCTCCGTGAAAGAGCAGCTGTAAGGCAGATTGGATCGGGTGGAGAAATTCATGGGATGGGATTACTCATGATATTTGTAAGTTAGAAAAGACTGCTCATACGAGTCGGCACTTGAGGCACATTCGAAGGCACAACCGATGGCATTTGCAATATCATGGACGTCAGTAAGTTCCCGACCATCTTCCTTAATACAAGAGATCGAATACTCAGAATAGAGTCCCATTGCCCTCTTTGCACGAGTCCACAGCTGCTTAATGGGAGTGTGGGATGTAGACTTGAGACATACTGAATCCAAGATTCTTTCTGACACCTGTTACGAACTCTTGTAGCTTGTACCTTCGCCTGCTTGAAAGCGATGGAATTTGATGTTGTGGGATATCGACAGAAAATACCCCATGCTTTTCTTTGCTTCTTAATTGCTTCCGTGCATTCTGAGTTCCACCATGGTTTTCGGTGCTTA
Source organism: Dolomedes plantarius (assembly GCA_907164885.2). Taxonomy (NCBI): domain Eukaryota; kingdom Metazoa; phylum Arthropoda; class Arachnida; order Araneae; family Dolomedidae; genus Dolomedes; species Dolomedes plantarius. Next base: position 8,782,204 of record OU015490.1, on the reverse strand, counting down.
TGAATAAAAGATGATGTTTTAGGGCATCAGCGGCTTCAATTATTACATCGGTAACTCTTTTAATACAATCGTCTATCTCACCAATAACCATACCTCTGGTAATCACTGCTCTGGCTTCATACAGGCACCAGTCAGTTGCATCATAAATGTAATGGGGAAGACGACGAACAAGTTCACACCCACCCCCAAAAACTGAGAAAAACTGGGAAGTCATCACTGTTCCTCAAGTTATTGCCTACATTAAACTGCCTGAAAGGTAAAAGCGACGGACTGCAGATTGCGAGGTCTATTGCGTGAAATGTCCTGGCTCATGGAAATGGGTAACTTTATCGTTGTTTAGCAGACAGAGAGAGTGATCAGAAATCAACTTTTCGATCTGTTGCCCACGGGAGCTACTATCATCACTACCCCACCAAGGATTATGCTCATTGAAGTCACCGACAATAATAAAGGGTGCTGGAAGCTGGCACACTAAGTCATCAAGTAACCTCTGATCAATTACATTATTAGGAGGAAGATAGAGATTTCACACAGTAATTAACTTTCTCACGTGCACTCTAACAACAACTGCTTGTAAGGTGGTATGTAATGTAATTGCAGTGGATGGGTAGTCATGAGAGGTCAAAAGGGCAACGACTCTTGACGCTCTCCTACTGCCAACGTTATCTCTCCTAACGCAACTGTAACGACGGATCTTGGCTGTGTCCGCTGACTTCAGGAAAGTCTCCTGAAGTGTGACGCAAGCTGGGTGGTATTCACGGATCAGGGTCTTAATATCCTGAAGCTTATGGCCAAACCACGGCAATTCCATGAAATTATGGAAGCCATTATGAAAGTTGTCAGAGTGGCGACAAGGGTGAAGTGGACCATTTAGAATGTGGAATGGGAGGAGTCTCCTGAAATTCCACTACATCATCCGAAAGATCGGATGTGTATAGTTGAATAGGAGCGTCTTCGGCTATAAGCCGACGGAACGACTTTGAATTCTTTGCAACTAATTTTGGGTTCTTTTGTTTTTTAGAAAGCCCAATGCGCTTTCTAGGGAGTATTGTAAATCTTCTATTTGAATTGGGTGGTATATGTGCTATAGTGTTAAAGTTTATTGTTTCTGATCCTTTTGAGTCTGGAGCTTTTTTACGGGTAGTAGAGGACAGTGATGAAGGGGTACGTTTTTCATTTCGGGGAGTATTCTTATTGATAATTATAATTAATAATTAATTGAATGTGCAAAGTCTATTCATAGTAACAAAGTGTGATGATTATCTTGATTATGAGTGTGTGTGTATATATATATATATATATATATATATATATATATATATATATACTAGCTTAAAACCCGCGCTTCTCTACGGAGTACATTGAAATTAAATACAACGGTCAATGTATGCAATTAATTAAAAAAAAAATAAATATATATATATTTATAATAAATACGACGATCAATGTATACAATTGATGTAAAAAAAACATATTTATAAAAAAATCGTAAGGGATATTTTTATAGACAAAATAAAGTCCAATCGTCTGCCGCATTAGCAAGAAAAAAATATTTTTTTGTCTATTTTTTTTTTGCACGTGACGATAAATTTATTTAAAGTACCAGAAAAAGAAATGACGTGATCAGCATTTAATAAATTAAATTCTAAAGATTAATCTTTAAAAATTCACCAAAAATTAGGAAATGGAGGTAAAAATTCGAAAAAAATTTCATTTTGAAGGAATTTTTATCATCTTTCTCGTGATATAAATTTTATAACCCTCAATGTATTATTTTAAATGCAAACGTAAAAAAAGTTTAAAAAACAGCTTAAAAATTTAATTTAAAAAATCTAAGAAGAATTTTTGAAAAATCTTTCTTAGTGCACCCCTACACTATTAGAAGAATCGCCATGCAAAATTTCAGCCCTTTAGGTCCAGCGGTTTGGTCTGTGCGTTGTATGTCAGTCAGTCACTCAGTCAGTCAGTGAATGAATGAGTCAGTTACGGAACTGTTATATATATATATGTGTGTGTGTGTGTGTGTGTGATAATAACCACATTTGGAAAATTTAGCACAAGGGTACGAGGAGTGATGCAGTCGGGCGGAGTGTTCATCAAGGACAACACTTACGATATCTAGGAGAGTAACACGCAGAGCCATAGACGCGTAGTGTTGATCCAGGGAAGCACTTACGAAATTTAGGAGATAAACACATGGAGCCATAGAAGAGGAACACATATTTCCGACGATATCCAGGAAATCACCTTTATTCAGTTATGAAGCATCGCGAAGGCTGCAGCGGCCACATGACTTGTCCGGCGTCCATGCCAGGGCGGGACGTAAAAACAGCAGTGCTTATATTGGAGAGTTAAGAGAAAAGCGTTATAACCACCGGACTGTGGACAGTAGGTCCGACAGCAACAAGAGTTAGAAACGAAGAGAGAGAAAAGTCTTCTGTTCATGCAATATTAAATGGGTGTTTTGCGATATTGACGCCAGAGGGCCTAAACTACTTATTTTTTAATTGGGCGACTTTAGATTCGTGGAGTTCACGTGTCCACTTAAGTTTATCGGGGACTTTACTGCTAGATCCCGCGCTTGTTAAAACCGCGAACTGTTGACCTGGGCGTAGGATAAGTGGTCATAAAGTTCTTTCAAAGTGGGGTTTTTGACGTTATACAAGACATAAATTCAGAGTGGTTTGAGGGCTCTTCAAGAATTTTGACACTATACTGACATTCGAAATCTCATAAACTTTGAACACTCATATCTGGGGATGTTATTGAGTTCAGATACTTCACATGCCTGCTTAATGATCTGCAGGGCTAATATAAATTATCTTATTTTACTTTTAGGTCGCAATTTTGGAAAAGGGGTCGTGCTTTATTAACAATAGAATATGCCTTAAAGTAAAGTAATTTAGGAAGACGCGTTTTCTTGTTACATTTCCCCCCCCCCCATCGAAATAAGAAAAGTTCTTGCTGAAAGGAAGACTTTTCCGTTGACATAAAATTTTACAAAATTTTAAGTACACTGTATGCAGCAAAGGTAAATACACATTATATCATTGACAGAATAAGAATTTCCTTGTGCAAATTCAATTTCAATATTTCATACTAATTGCAATAATTTAATTTCAATATTCATTATTCGCTATCCAAAACAATATTATATCCACAAAAATAATAACCTCTAAAATAATAAGTCAAATAAATGTACTAAATTCTTTCTCAATATATATCATATTTAATTTCTTATATAAACACTATAACTTCCGTAAGTAACACGATATTTTTATTTAATCTTACTAGTAGCATTTTGGTATGAATCCTCCTGTTATATAACCTCTTACCTCTTAAAAACATACCTCTCTTTTTGTCATATATGAAACATTACTTTTTTTGTTTCTATTTATTTATCCTTGATTATTTTGAGAATTTTCTGGAATGGGCACTTCCTCTATAGCAGACGGATGTTAATATTCAACCGTGGCATATTCGACGCTTAGTAGATTAGAAGGAACTCCGTTTAAAGTTAAGATAAACTGTTCCTTGAAATTTCTACTGTACCAGAAAATCTCCTGAAAAACATATTACTCTCATACCTTTAATTAACCTTCAACTACATAATATACCCACGAGGATTCAAAACCATATACCTTTTTCAATTTACAATGTAAAAAAGTACAATGTTTAGGTAACTTGTGAAGAATACTAAGTTAGCAATGTTTGTACCTTAATACTTCAGTAATATAAAACAATTTTTTATACTCTTATAATTTCTTAAAATAGATTACAAACCGTTTACATAAGTTGATAAATATTTTTGTGGATAAATTTAAAATTTAACTATTCATTATTTTAATTAATTTTTATTCATCTTTATCTACATCCATATAGTACTCGAAATTTAGAAACCGAAACCTATCTTCTTACATCATGGGAAAGGAGAGAGAAAAAAATATCTAATGATCAAAACATCAAAATAAAAGCTTCAGCTTCTACGTGCTTCGAGTACATCCAAAGCGATGAGGACTAAATTTATTACTCTCCTCTGGGTGAAAAGTTACCTTTGACCCTCCATATGGTGATAGCATAGCGCGGCACGGTAAATTGGGAGGTTTGACCTACTTTTTCCATTCCCATCTTTTCGCGTAACGTTACTGAAGGATTCTCTTTTGCTGGTAAAACTAATATTGAATTTATATTTAGCAACATATGATTAAATTAGATCAAATTGTCTTTAGAGTATCAATATTATTAAGAACACAATATTTAAACATTATATACAATTTTACATAAAATTTTTATGCACTTCCAACATAAAATTAATTTATACTTTAACAAAATTCGGTTTCACCACTTAACCATGAAAAACACATATGAAAAAATAATTTTATAGATAATTTCTCTTACCTTTAATTTTTTGGTTTATTTATTTATTTATTATTATCATTATTTTTTTCTCGTCGGCGTAAATTAATTTTAATTTAGTCTCTTAACAGATGATTACAAATTTTTTAACAAGGCAAAAGCTCTTGGGAATGAACTGTTGCTGGCGGATTTCTTCTTATTGCAGCACAAGACAGGCCAATGTAGAACACAAGCCGTACATATGAACACATTTTTTTAAAAACGCGGCATAATTTTCACGATTAGGAGAATAAATTTAAAACACACTGAGACATTGTGGGAAGCTGCAGAAAGCGGAATAATTTTATGCTGTAAAATTCACCTCACTGAAGATAGGAGAAGCGTGTATGTACCGACTTGAGCACACAAATTGATAAAAGGGTGGATTCGTTGAGATGAAGAAGTAGACATCGCATAAATTTCTTGTACGAAATATTATCATTTAAAGATTCTAAAAAAGCATTGGAAATTCTTGTATGGAATTAAGCACTCAAAAGCCAGCGAAGTTAACACAAATAACGAAATGGAGAAACTGCACAGTTTTTCAGAAATGGAGCACATGACGTAAAGACACTTGAAAATTTTCTTTTTATGAAAGATATTCGCTGAGGATTCCAGGACAGGTATAAATCCTGCCGGCTTTATAAATGTGATAATAATCACATTTGGAAAATTTAGCACAAGGGTACGAGGAGTGATGCAGTCGGGCGGAGTGTTCATCAAGGACAACACTTACGATATCTAGGAGAGTAACACACGCAGAGCCATAGAGGCGTAGTGTTGATCCAGGGAAGCACTTACGAAATTTAGGAGATAAACACATGGAGCCATAGAAGAGGAACACATATTTCCGACGATATCCAGGAAATCACCTTTATTCAGTTATGAAGCATCGCGAAGGCTGCAGCGGCCACATGACTTCTCCGGCGTCCATGCCAGGACGGGACGTAAATACAGCAGTGCTTACATTGGAGAGTTAAGAGAAAAGCGTTATAACCACCGGACTGTGGACAGTAGGTTCGACAGCAACAAGAGTTAGAAACGAAGAGAGAGAAAAGTCTTCTGTTCATGCAATATTAAATGGGTGTTTTGCGATATTGACGCCAGAGGGCCTAAACTACTTATTTTTTAATTGGGCGACTTTAGATTCGTGGAGTTCACGTGTCCACTTAAGTTTATCGGGGACTTTACTGCTAGATCCCTCGCTTGTTAAAACCGCGAACTGTTGACCTGGGCGTAGGATAAGTGGTCATAAAGTTCTTTCAAAGTGGGTTTTTTGACGTTATACAAGACATAAATTCAGAGTGGTTTGAGGGCTCTTCAAGAATTTTGACACTATACTGACATTCGAAATCTCATAAACTTTGAACACTCATATCTGGGGATGTTATTGAGTTCAGATACTTCACATGCCTGCTTAATGATTTGCAGAGCTAATATAAATTATCTTATTTTACTTTTAGGTCGCAATTTTGGAAAAGGGGTCGTGCTTTATTAACAATAGAATATGCCTTAAAGTAAAGTAATTTAGGAAGACGCGTTTTCTTGTTACACATATATATATATATATATATAGGTGTTTAATGTTCAATATATCAATTTGTAAATTAAACTCAGAATGGTAATGTGATTGTCACAACGAATTAATCAATGTACTACCACGATACGAAAAGGGGATGTTCTTGATTATACGAGATATATTGACATCTTTTATATTGACATTAATAATTAATTAATTAATAAACAACCTCCCCTTATTGAAACCAATTTCCCCTTCACAATGTTTGATTAGCATCGATGTTTTAATATTGAAAATCGATGTTTCAAAACATCGATGTTTTGTTGTCGATGTTGCATCCCTAGTCTCAAGAACACAGACGGTAAAACAAAATGCGGGAATTGTAAAAGTAACCCCATGGCTAACTACCGCGGGTTCCCAATGAACCTCCAAAATAAAGACTAACGGTTAAATTTGTTAAGGCTGATGTGTACAAACCCAACAGGATTCGCTCACCTCAGTGTTAACCTATGGAGATAATTTGTCCAAGGACTGCCGACTTGGATTTAAAGATTTAAAAAAAAATTGTCTTCCATAATAGAGAAAGGAATTTTACACCTTTGGTCATTTTTCGTTTTTTTTAAAATGCAAATAGTATTTTAAAATTTAAATTTTCCGGGGGAAAAATCTGGTATAGTGTGTTTTAAACGCTCCTAAAATCCTTTGGTAGACGAAATTTATAGAATGAATCCTGTTGCAAGGTAAAAAAAAAAAGTTTAGGCTATCTGAAAACACAATTTTTTTTTTCGGATTATCAGAATTTATGTAGCTGTAAATAGTGGACACATTTTCTCCATATGTTAACATTGAGGTGATAAAATGTAATAGTTTAATACACAGCAGCCTTTTAAGGTCCGCCTACCAAGGTGGGCTCTATGCATTTTGTCGTTTTCTTGCGCAATAAATCTTGCACCAAAATGCATAACAGAAGAGTGGTGCGCAAACTGTGGGTCACGACATTGAATTATTTAATTTAAAAGTATGCATTCAATTTTCTATACCATATTTGTAATATTTTTATTTATATTTTCTTATATGATACGATATTGTTGTATAAAATGTATGATATGATGTATTGTTATATAAGGTGTCAAACAGTCTTGCAACGCTATACTTGCATTGCTTTACATTCGCTTTTACCTATTTGTGTGAGAATGACTTTTCAAAATGAGTTGCTATAAAAACCATGCAACAAACAACATTTAATCCGGAACATGATGCAAGAGTAGCACTCTAAAATATTTCAACTAATATTGTACACATTATTCGAAGTACAGGCTCACCCTTCTCGTTATTTTTTTTCTATTTTAGTTTTATAAAATAAATGCAGTTGTAATAAAAAAAATAATTTTCATTGTTGTAATATGAAGCATATAATTTTGAAATCATGCTCTTTTACCGAAATGAAACATAAATACATATTGATATTTCAGTATGAAGTTTTGGTTACATGAGATTTGACAAAAACAGTTGTAGAAGGTAAGCCGAGACATTTTTTTTATTGTTATGAGGCAAAGTAAATATACACCCAAAATCTATAGTTAATTGATTTTAGAATTAGTTTGTCGAAATTTGCTCATTTCTTTTCTATTTTTTGTTAACATTTTCCTAATTTTTTTTAAAGAAAAATTTGCTACTACCTAAAAATATTCATTGGGATCGCGTGATTTTTAACTGAAAGAAAGTGTGTCGCGGTTGAAAAAAAAAAATTGCACACCACTGCAGATAGTAGATGGCTCTTTCTGAAGTGGGCTAGATGACTGCGCTTTGTCAATTACCGGAATTCCGAATTATAGGAATTCCTTTCCCTCTACCGTAATTATCGGTTATGCCTTGTTGAAAAGCATATAACATCAATAAGCTCAAAATGAAAATCTTAAAGTACCGGAGGTAGTAATATTCCCTATAATACGCTTAAAAACTTCCCTTTTAATTGAAAGTCCAATATCATTGTTTTAATGTACTCTATCAAATCAAAACCTACTTCCCCCTCTCCTGGAAAAACTCAATTATGACTGCAGACTATAAAACTGGAAAATCTTACACTGATTGCCTATTAATTACAGACCCATATGTCTTCTACACTCACTCGGCAAACTCTATTAATAATTTTTTTGTTCATCACTTGAACACTCATCTAGGTTCGTTTATAGCTCTCATTCCAAGTTGCTTACAGATCAGCGTTCTGAATTTACCCCCTAATTGCTTGAGACAGCAAATTAAGCATTAATAACAAATTGCTCTTGTACAATTCTTATCTTCGTCCCATTTTAACTTATGGAGGGCCAGCATGGTCATGTTGTGCGGAATCTCATATTAACAAACTCGCTTCAGCACAGAGCAGTACTATTCGGCAAATCATTAATGCACCTTGGTACTTCAGAAATGTTGATATTTATAGGAAGATTGGTCTCCCAACTATTCGAAATTATTTACAAAAATTCGCTATTAACTTCCACAACTCAAATGACAGTGAACTACTTAAAGAACTCGCAAACTGTGATCCTGCCAACAGGAAAAGGCCTAGAGCCATCCTGTCTTTATTTTAAGTGTTGTCCCACGCCCGGTCGTCTTTCTTTAAATTAAAAAAAAAAAATTTGGCTTACCAAGGCAAAAAACAACAAAAAAATCGTATAAAAATGTGTGTCTCTATCCTTAAACTTTCTTCTATCTACCTGTACACGGGAGAGCGTATATTATGCTCAAAACAGAAGGTAACGTCCGTGCCACAGATCGCTTCAGTTCAGTTCTTCGGGCCAACTTTTTCCAACAATCCGTTAACTTTTCTTTCACATTTTTCGCATCTGATTGGATTTTCAAAAATACATACCCTCCTTAAATACATAGGACTTGTTCTACTTCTCTGAAACAATGATAGTCTGTAAATCAATATTTACTACCTCAAACCACGAAGAAATAGATTATTTAATAAACTTGCAAGAAAATGGACCTCGGAGTGTGCGTGGATGTAGTGCTATGCTATAGAATCAATGAACTCATAACCGCTTGCCTGTCACCGTATGATACAGACGAAACAAACAAAAACATTTTAAAATTTTATTTTAATGTTCTCTGAAGTACAAATTGCTGCCATTGAAATATGTGAGGGAAAATTTCCCCATCTTATTTCTTGTTCAGAATCCTCCATTTTGTTCAAGAAGTTTGAGAGTGGAAAACGTGTGCAAAGTCTGGGGGTATATCACTTGTTTTGTCCTTTCGAGCATGCTGGGTGCAAAAGGAGTGATGTGTGCAAAATCGCAGATTTCTGCTTTTAGTGAAACGATAGGAGAGATATCTTGAGTGTGTGCTATCTTAGTAGAAGATATCCAATAATCTTTGAAGATTTTATCTCAAGGTGAGACAATATTTTTCACAGCTCTATAAATACCGAGATAAAATAAGTTCCGTAAATAGATATTCCCGCGCTAGTCTAGCTCTGATTGTCCGATTTAAATCGTGCAAAATATGCTGAGCAGAATAAACTCGTGTGCAATTGTTTGAGTTATAAACTTTAGTCTGCATAATTTGGAAAACAATATGATAGACAACATATTTTTTTATAAACCCTATTAACAATATCTAAGAAAACCTCCGTGTAGTACAATATTCACAACGATGATTGAAATTTTTCGTTATCATTCGGTTGTAGTGAAATTTTTGCCATGTTTTACATATTACAGATGTTTAAAATTATCGCGAAAAGTGTGTTAAGATCAGATATTAGTAGTTCATTTTTATTTGCTTAACGAAAGAATCAAATGAATTATGCAATTCTAAATTCACTCAGCTATCTTTTGATGTAACCAAGACCATAATAAATAAACGTCTAATGTAATGCGAATTCAGTTTTAAAGATTTGTGATCTGTAAAAGTATGTAGAATGCAAATATGCCGATTATTAAATAAATAAGCCTTGTTTTATTTAGACTATAATACAAACATTTAAAAGCCTAAGGAATGTATTTTACTGTGGAGAGTGAAATTATTTTACAAAAAGAGGAGACAAAAACTGTTATCAGAATAAGATATTAGTTATTTAATTTAAAGAGCTAAATGTAGAGCTCATATCACCTGTGATATTTGGTAGTCAAGTGTTAATGATAAGATAGTGCAGAATTATACAAAAAAATCATGACTGGTTTAGTAATTGTTAATGCTTAGTATCATTACAGTATAATTAATTAAACTTTATTTAGTGGAATAGATTTAGATTAATTATTTAAATATATTAATTGGTTGTATTAAAATTCTAGTTTTAATATTCCATTTAATCTTTTGTCAGAATTTATTTGTTAGCATCTTCTTTAAAAACTGGTGTATTATTTCTTCAGTAGGTAATAATCAACAAAACATTTTTGTTAATGTTTAATGTCAATATGAATTTAAAAGTTTACTTTAATTGTTGTGTATTGCAAACTTAAAGACAATAATCCAGAAGTCTGTTACACATGAACATTAAATTAGTTTAATAATTTTCATTCATCTCCTTAAGTTGAGGTCAAACTTTTAGTATTCGGAAGAGTAATGATTCTTTAACTATTAATAAACAGTAAAAATTTGTAGTTTTGTTTTTCTTTACTAAAATTAAAAATTGCGAAACTAATGTGTCTTCCAGGGACTAAAGCAGGAGGAAGGAGCTAGAGACTTAGCCCCCCCCCCCCCCCCACACACACACACACACTAACCCCCCAAAATGTTTACCATCAGAATTGTTAAAAATGGACCTGTGGTCTGTTTTTACTGGTTTTTCTGGCTATGGAGACAGATTCTCAGTGGCTATAAAGTTAAATTTTCAGTGGAGACTTAAAATATGAAAAGAGTGCTAAAGGTAGATATTGTTTAAATAATAAATTTTAAGGATATATATCTCTGGTGTAGAGTACCTGTATGTTAATGTAGCATTTTTTTTTTTTAATATCAAAAGATCTGATAGGATCCATTTAGTTAAAATGGTAAAATGCCAGGATTTTAATTTTTTATGAACTTGAACAAAATCAACTTAAGTTGATATATTTAATATGTTTCTATTTCATTCATTTTCACAATAATTTCCATGTTAGTTATTTACCAATCAATTTACTATAAATTATATATCTTAACAAAGAGTTTCGTTGAAAATCCTTTTTTATATTTAATAATATATTAAGTTTTGAATAAGTTGCTAAGTGCAAATGTATTAGCAGTAGGGTTCATTCTACATTTAATTGAGGGCAGTATATATATCAAAGAGGGTTCTTAAATTTTCATTTTGGCTTCAAGGAGCACAAGCTAATGTCTTAGAGAATATTTTGTCAAAATAGTAGAACTCCCGACCTACTTAGAGTGTTTAATATTAACTTGAAACTGCTGCTCTTATAACATTATTTTAAAGTGATTGTTTAATCTCTCATTCATGAGGGGGGGGGGGAGATTTTTTTAAAAAAGAACTATAATATATAACGAGATCTTACTTCTATTTCTCTATCAATTTTACAAAATGATTTTTATTGAATCTTATATTGTTTGAAAAGCACACATTTTAAGGTGACATTATAAGAATAAAGTATTTATTTTCATACAACAATTTTGTGTAGATTTATTAGAAGTAAACCAAATGCAAAGGCTTTATTAATCTATTTAGCACTCTTGGAATGCAGAATTCAACATTAATAAAATGTTCCCTGCCAGAATAACCATTTAGGTTCCTGTTTCGACAAAGGACCTGTTGTCAGTTGGCATATGGAGCACGAAAAATGACTATTATTTTAATTCATTGTAGACTGAGTTATTTTAGTAAAATGGGATTTTTAAGTAATTATAAGCTAACCTTTTTTGGCAGTAATTGTCTGTACAATAAAACCATGTATAATAGGTTTTCATCTTTATTTGAATCTTTTTATTTAAGGAATAAATTTAAGTAAGGAAAATTGTGAGAGTGACTTTTAAATAAGTAAAATACTGATTTTGTTTATTGTGGAAGAAATTGTTTTCAATATGTTATGATTGTATAGTATTCAAGAGATGATAATTATGCAGGAAAATTTAAGTTTTTTGCTGATATTCTAATTTATGTATTTATTTTTAGACTAATAGTTAACTTGTAAGATGGGCAGATACTCCGGTAAAAGATGCCGCTTAATGAGCATGTTCATTCTGACCTCAAGTTTCTTCCTCGTTGAAATAATTGTTGGATATATAACAAATTCAGTCGCTCTTGTAGCAGACTCTTTTCATATGTTGTCAGATGTAATAGCTTTAATCATAGCATTTTTATCAGTACAGGTAAGTTTCTTTTTAATCATTTATTTTTTATAAAATTTTATTTTTTTTCAATAAGACCAAATAAGATTTTTTTTATCTCTTTATTTTTGTAAATTAATGCTGTTAAATAGCTTTTTTTTTTTTTTTTTTTTTTTTTTTTTTTTTTTTTTTTTTTTAAAGAATTGTGTTCTTGTTTTCAGATAACTATGTCTATTATTTTGTAAACAGACTAGTATAAAATTATTTTAAGTTAGCTATTATCAGTGGTTCATCCAGGATTTTTTCTTGGAGGGGGCCGAGATGAACGGATAAAAATAATACTTAAAATGCAAAATCAATATTCATAATGCAATGTCTATTTCTTTGGTAATTTTACTGTAATTTTTCAAGAAAATTCAATTAATGGGAAAAATGACTGAAATCATGTTGAAAAACAAGATTGTAATCATTGGTAAATAGAGGAAGTTTAAAATAAAAGTCTATAAAATTTTATTACTTTGTTAATTAATCTATCAGGATGTTTCAAAATGAATGCTCTGACTTCTTTAGCACTCACTTTTTATACAGTGGAGTCCCGATAATCCAAAATGATTGGGACCAGACCCTTTTTGGATTAACGGATTTTTCGGATTAAGTGAAATCAATTTTAAAATAAACTTAAATTACATAATAACATGCGATTACATAAACATTACATATTACGTGTGATTATACAGTTTATTTTATAAGGTCTGTCTAAACATTACCGAATCTGGGGACGAAATGGTTGATAAGAGAATGGAACGCTGCCTAGTACAGTACAGTAGAGTGTAAGATTTTAGAAGATCAGCAAATTGTTGAAATGGTTTTGAAAGAACCTGTCAATGTCTCGGACGAGAATGAAGGTGAAGCAGACAGTGACAGGGAGCAGAGGGTATCACGCTGGCATTATTTGGCTTCAAGAGAGAAGTATTCTTCTCTTCGACAAAATGATGTAACAGAATTTTTCAAACAAATGTAGTTAAGTAATAATTAGTTCAGTACATTTTCTAACTTTGAATTTTTTTTGTAATTTTCAGATATATACTTCATATTACTTAGTATCACTGTGGTTCCATTGTAACCTTAGTTTTTTTTAACTTTTGGCTTCGGATTAAGTGGCCTTTCGGATTACCGAAGTTTGGATTATCAGGACTCTACTGTATCACTGTGAGGTTATGAGTTCTCTCAGATCATCAAAGATTCTTAATTGTCAAAAAATTTTTTATGTAGAACTTTTTTGCTAGGATTTTAAAAGGTGGCCATTTTTGGCATTCTTCTAAACCAATTTTAGTAGTTCATCTTTAGCGAACTTACCTTTTTTTAAATAGTACAGTTAAATTTTCTTTTGTTATTTGGAAAATAATAAAAAAAAATGTTCATAAATGAAATTTTTTTTTAATAATTATTTTTTTAATTAAAGGGAATGATGTACTGCAAATTAACACCATATTAGAAAAATTCATTGTATAACTAACAGGAAGTAAAACTTTACTTTTAATAATTGATAATTTACTTTGTGAATTTTCTGAGGTATAAAAAATATGTATTTTAAACAGTTCTAAAAATTGTTGTTATTGTAAAATTTCTGATTAAAATATATGAATTTACTGTAACATCTCAAAAGTTCTCAATGAGTATAATAAATGCTGATAAAAACATATTTTGTGGCTAATTACTTTATTTCCTACTTTTATTTTAGATGTCTCCAAGAAAGTGGTCCAAAAACACTTTTGGTTGGGCTCGAGCTGAAGTTCTTGGGGCTCTAGTCAATGCTGTCTTTTTAGTTGCACTCTGTTTTTCCATTTTTATTGAAGCTTTAAAACGCATATATGATGTGGATGAAATTCATAATCCAAAGCTTATATTATATGTTGGATGTTCTGGTTTGCTTGTTAATATTATAGGACTGTTTCTCTTCCATGGTAAGATTTAAAACTTTTCTCATTGATTTTCAATTATACTGGATATTTTCATTTGGTTCCTTTTTTTTTTTTTTTTTTTTCTTTTTTAATATTCCTCGAAATGATGATTAACTGTGTTGACATAGTTAATCATCATTTCGAATGTAGCTATGAAGGAAATGACAATAAATATGTTGGGAATGTGTTTTTGTCTTGGATAAAAAGCTGTTACAAGTGGTAGAATGAACATTCAAAGCTGAAAAAGATTGTGTATTGGTTAATGTGATCTTCACATTTGTGGCCTCTTTCTCTTTCTGTTTCATTGTATATAATATGGTATGTATCAAAAGTGTAGAGACCTCTAATTTTCCCTCATAAAAAGGGAAATAAAACATTAATCAATTTTTGTGTGTAATTATTGAGAAAGTAAAGCTGAATATGAACAATGTTTTTAACGAGAGAGTACCAGTTCAAATCAATTTACAATAAGCTGTCTCAAAAATATAAAAACATTAGATAAACATTCAACTTATGCTTATATAATTGAATCATATTTCAAAATAACTTTGAAGATTCTATCAGGTATGATTTTTATCAAACTCTGTTAATGTTCTGGCTTTATTCCTAACCAGTGTTTTTCATTCTGCTCTTTCAGCTCCATTGTACTGAAAATATCTGGCAAACGTTCTTATTCATGTGTATATGTTAAAATGTGAATGATATGATTTTACGTGGACTTTCATAGTATTCTAATAATTAAATGAAAGGCTGTACTGATTCTGTTGCTTGTTTAATAATAATTATTAGATATAAAACATGGAAATACGTGCTTACACTAGTAACCATTCTTTTTAATATAGAGCATGGTCATGGCCATAGTCATAGAAGAGCCCATCATCGGAGCCTACCAACTATTGAAGAAGTTCTAGCTGAAGAAGATATCAATGAGAATCATGAAAATTACAGATTATCCGATAATTTGCCAAATACCACTCAAGATCCACATGGAAATCGTCAGATGGGTTTGTATCTTAGTTTTATAACAAAAATATGAAGGAAATATGGTTAAAAAATTATTTAAAGATATAAACTTAAACTATGAGTCTGATGTTACTATAAGGGGACCTGTATACCCAATGTTTAAGTATGTATGTTGCCATAGAGTCCCATACTGAGTGCTATATGTGTGAAAGTATGTGTGTGTCATAGTTCTGCCAATAGAGTGCAAAGGGCTAGTTTTATCTTCACAAAACTGCGAATAAAGTAAAAGAGTGTAAACTCTGTTGGTCTAGATTGTTTCTTCAAATCTTGTTTTAATTGCATGCTTGTATTCTGTTTCTAGCATCAGGAAGCCAGATGAATATGCGAGGAGTGTTCTTGCATGTACTTGCGGATGCTTTGGGATCAGTCATTGTCATTATTTCTGCCCTCATCATTTGGCTGACTGATTGGAAGTACCGCTTTCATGTTGATCCAGCTCTGAGGTAATCATTCTGTCTGAATGACATAGCTATTTTTAACGAAGGAGGTTTAGAAAAGAATTTTACTTTAATGAGTGGCAAAGATTTAGTATTAAAATGGAGTATTCCTTGACTAAGTAACTTTGTTAAATTTCTCTTCATTCAGTTGTGCTGTTAATTTCACAGTTTTTCTTTTAAAGTGAAATGTTTTAATTCCGAGAACTAAGCATTGAAAATTAATTATTTCTAAATTATTTATGTAAATTTATCTTTTGAATATTTCAATATAAGTTGATTATAAAAAAGGACTTGGAAAAAATCCATGGTTTGTGTAGTTAAAATTTAACGTAAACTTTAATTCTTTTACTTCTCATGACTTTTTTTATTCCCTGACGTGCTTCACTAGTTTTGGTGCAGATATCAATTCTTATTTAACTGATTTAGTACCCTTTTAACTATATGTTATACAGTGAAACCTCTATATCATCTTTAAAGGGACCTATTGCACTAAACCAGTGTTTCTTAAATTGTGGTCATGACCCCAAATGGGGTCGCAAAGCAAGATTTTGGGGTTGCGAAAATTTAATTCTGATACATGAATTTAATTCTTGTCGCCCGCCATGAGTATCTAAGACATATATTTTATTTCATTTATTACTATTTTTCATATATACTACTATTCTTCATATTTATATTGTTTACCAAAGAAATATGTATTTTTGAAAAAATATTTATCTTTATATCCTTATTTCCTGGGGTCATGAAAAAATCTCGATGATAAAAAAGGGTCATGAATGAAAAAAGTTTAAGAAGCTCTACAGTAAAAGATAAATGCTGGAACTTATAAATGAATATTATCATCAGGACTGGATGAAATAAATGATACATATGGGGAAATGATTGGTCGGGGAACAATCAATCGAGATTCCACTGTAGTTCAATATGAGGCTGAAGTTTTTACAACCTACTGATATTTAATGAGGGGAGAGAGAAGCAACAAATTTTTCCATAAATTTTAAAAGTACTTTTCTGAGTTTATTTTCTGAAGTTCTCTGCAATCATATGTGAATTGTCTGTTGGTTTCCTTTTTTCCTATAAAACTTTTCAAAGCTAGTAAGTATATTTGAAATATGAACTTAGAAATGTAGCAGTGTAGCCTTTTTCCGTTTGTAAGAGTATGTCTTAGTAACAGTCAACAATGGCAACAACAAAAAAACATTTTTGAAGGATTAAGAAAAGCTAACTTTAAGATAGATGCAAAGAAAATTTTTAACCGTAATTCCTAAACAATTTTTAGTCCTTCAAAAGGTTTTGAAATATATCTAAATATTTTCAAAACTTTTCACCGATTTCATAAGTGTTCCTGTTGTTTACCAAAAGGTTTGAATTGATTGCAGTTGATGTAGAAGAAAGTTTTGATATTTATTTGAACTTGATCAAACTTTGGCTCATTATGTACTATAGGCATTAATCATCTTTAAGTTACTAAAATTATATGCTTTGCTGAGTTTAAAGTATCATGCCCTAATATGTGTGTTTAGACAGAAATTCTTTTGCATAAGATGTATGTTGGTAACTGATATTTGTATTTTGTAGATATTGATTTCAGTATTCATTGTCCTGCTTTTATTTACAGTTTCTGAATTAATTTCATCAATAACTGGAATTATTTTTCTTTGCAGCATCATCATGGTTATACTGATCATGAAATCAACATGGCCGTTATGTAAGTATCCTTCTTTTGGTTATTTTTCTGTTTTATGTCGTTATTTGGCCTTAATTATTAAATTTTTTCTGTAGTGGTAGAGTCTGCTCTCATCTTGCTTCAAACTGTACCCACTCATATCCAGGTAGATTCTCTTCAGAAGAAATTGCTCCAAGAAGTGAGTGCTTATTTAAATTTTTCCCTTACAATGTTGTAAAATTTGTGATAATCTTTCTCATAAAAATTCAGCAATTTTTAATATTGAAAAATTTGTAAATTAAATGTTTGCCATTTTATTGGTTATATAGCCAGAATAGTAGAAATATTAAAAGTTTTGAGTCTTATTTTTGTTTTTTATAAGCTGGAATTTTTTTAAAAGTGCATGCTTAAAGGTGCAGTTTTACAGAAACATTTATTTGTATACCAGAAGTCTGGTGAAAAAGTTTTATAGACTAAGAAAAACAACTACAAAAATGCTCATGAATAGGTCTTGTCAAAACTTTCAAATTGTTTATTCATAGATTTAAAAAAAAATTGGAGAAATCTTTCTTGAATGTAAATGACTTGTATGAAGAGAGGGAGAGTTCAAGTTTTCATTTTGGTATAAAATTTCGGGAATTTTCTCAGCTGCATTTTTTAATATATTGCTCATTTTTTGTACTTGTGCATATATAAATAGTGGTGTTTGTACCAGAAATTATTACAAAAACTGTTAGTTATTATTACTTATCTTCACCATAATTAAAAAGGTGGTTGGTTAAATATTATCCTTTGGGCAGTCAGTTTTAGTGAGACATAACTTAGCAAAGTTCCTTATTTTCTTAGGGCTAGGAGATGCCAAATGGCTAGGGCACTGGCATTAGGTTCAGATCCTGTGGGTTCGAGTCCCACTGTTAGCATGGATGTTTGTGGCTGTTCGGAACTAGCTTTAAACTGTAGGTCCCAGTCTAATTAGCTGTTGTGTAGCCAAAATGTTGACCATAGTGCTCCAAACCAAACCAACCTTATTTTTGTAGGTTAAATATTTCTAAGAGGAGATTTAGCATTTCTGTAGTTTTCCAAGTGATATTTTTGGAGGTTGTTCACAAACCAATCATCATCTAGGTTGTCTCAAATTTTCCTTTTCCTTTATCCCCTTTTTGTGTAAAATAAAATTTTTTTGAGATATTAAAAGTAAAGTGCTTCATCTCAGCAGCAATTTTTTTGGATTTTCTGTCTTTTTCCAACCAGAATGTGAATATTTATTTTTTCATCAATAGCACTATAATGTGCATTATGTGAGTAAATAAAATAACTAATTTTTTTCAAATTAGTACAAAGAAATTTTTACGTTTCAAGCAATTTTTTTTTCAATTTTTATATTCAATATAAATTTATAAAGACATAATTTTTTTTTAAATGGCTATTATAAAACTCTTTTTTTTTTTGTGACCCTGGTATCATTTGGAATCTGTATAAATATATTATTTGTATTACTCACACCAACAAATCTTTTATTGTTTTGTGTTAGGTATAACTGATTAAATATGACCAGTAAACTGGCGACAAACAAATTTTAGTAATTGATTTGTTTAAAATAGGGTTTGTATACAGAATAATTTATCACTTTGAAATTATGGGTACCATTTTTCCTTTTTTGCTAAGCAGTCCAAGTTTGATAAAATTAATTTATCCTGTGATGCTGTTTTATCGAACTTTATCAGCTATTTGATACCACATAGCATTCAAGCGTTTTCCCCAGTGGTTGTGTATTGCTATATTAAAATTTATTAAGGGTAATATATGTATATACAACTACATACATGTACACACACAAACATAGGTGCTTACGTTTTCCTTTTGATGCGCTTAAAAATGCTTAGTTTTCATAATGAAATGTGACTACTCCCTCTGAAGTAGCATGAAGACAATATTGCAGTCATTTATATTTTCTGGTGATTGTTAAATAAAAATCTGAACAAAATGCTACTTTTATTTAGAGGGTTATCAGGAAAGAATCGTCTGGTTACAAAATTTAATATTTTCCATAATTACTAACAGAAAATTATAATTAATATGTCCTAGTAAAGGAAAAATGTTAAATTTTGTTTCACAGGTGTTTGATATGACTTCCTTTAGTTGCCCGTATAATATCATTGTGATATGCCACTTCTTGCCAAACATGTTGTAATGTTTCACTATTAACTGTTTGTAAAGCATCTTAAATACACTGTTTAAGTTCGGGCCAACTTATTGGCAAAGGGGGTATGAACACAAAATTTTTGACATATCCCCAAAGGAAGAAATGGCATGGGGATTAAATACCATTGATTTCTTCGGAGTGCGTAAAAAAGTTTCTCGCACTCTTTCAACATTGTCTGCTGAAACACCTGGTTGCCCTGCACTTTTGCCTTTACACAGACATTCAGTTTCCTGGAACTGGTTGTACCACTTCTGAGACTCTGAGATGTTGGGCTTTACAAGCCGTTAATACTGATGCTTTACAAACAGTTAATAGTGAAACATACAACGTATTTGGCAAGAAATGGCTTATCGCAATGATGTTATACGGGCGACTAAAGGAAGTCATGTTGAACACCTGTGAAAAAAAATTTAACTTTTTTCCTTTAAAATGACATATTAATTATAATTTTCTGTTTGTAATTATGGAAAATATTAAATTTTATAATCAGATGATTCTATCCTGATAAACATTTATATTTGGACAGAAACCAAGAAAATATAAAGTGCTATAGAACAGAAGGAAATTTCATTGGCATCACCTCCTTTAAATTTTTAAAAATTTTTCTGGACAATGGAAAATTCTGGCAGTAATTGCAATTTTTAAAAATCTCAGAACCTTTTTCGTCAAAAGTCTGAAATAATAAAATTTACTGAATTTAACTTGGCTTGAAGTGAAAATACTTAAATTTTTGCTTAGGCTGACGTCTAATCTTGTTGACATCACATGTCTTTAGTTTAAGGCGACCAGATTTTTAACATTGGTAAAGCGGGACACATTGACCGGGGAGGGGGGAGGGGGGGGTTGATTAAAAATTTGGTCTATATGGAGCCACAAAATTTTTTAATAGAACGCAAAAAAAAAATTTTAATATATTTTTTTAAGTTTCAACATAAGTGCAATTTACAAATATAATAAATAAAAAAAATTATGTATAGTATTTTATTCTTTGGCAATTTTTTTTGTAGATTGCTGTCGTTTAAAAGGTCATGAAAATTTTCACAAGAATTTGTTAAATTATATTTCACACATAAAATGGCTTTCAAAGTCTCAACACTTTATTGTGATTTTTACGGTGTCCACACTTTATTTACCATAGAAAAAACGCATTCAGTCGCAACATTAGTTCCTGGTAAGGACAGCGTGTTTCCAAAATTTTTAGTGCATTATTGTATGGAACATGGTTTGTTTGAAAATGATGAAATATTTCTAACCATTTGTTCTCTATTGTGATTTTTGCTGATGCCCAAGATTTAATGTTTTCCTTATCAATATATTTTTTTAATAATGATACCTCATGAAAAAGATCATTTTCAGAAATATTACAATTATTTGTTATTATTAAGCTTAACATTATAAAATTAACAAAAATAATATAAAACTCATATCCTGGCTAAATAGCCACATGGCCGCCAAAAATGCATATTCCCTTCCCGTTCTTCTGCTGTTCCCTAGCTTGTCGTACATTCTTTCCAAAAATTGGGACTTTTTAACATGCCACGGGATGCAGGACAAATTGTTAAAAATCAGGGCGTTTGGTCACCTTACTTTAGTTCTATGTTATGCTACAGGGAATCTTCTCAGTGTTTTACTAAACACAAGTTAGAAAATGTGTACTTTTGTACTTTTATTTTGCATATGATGGTTGAAGTTCAAATAAAGAGTTTGTAGATTTTAGAATTAAAAAATTTTCTATAGTTATAATTTTTTTTAAGGCATTAAGTTATCAATGTCTTGCTACAAAATGAAATTTTTTTTCTTAAACAGCTAAATTGAAATAAAAAGATTTTTGAAAAACATACATACTTTTTTTGTTCAGTGTTTACAATCACTAATGTGTGTTTACAGTTCTTTCGAGCTTGTACAATGTGTAACATTGAGGGTATGTATATTTAAAAATTTTATCTGTTTTTAGATTGATGGTGTTTTGGCAGTTCACGAATTTCATGTATGGCAGTTAGCTGGGGAAAGAATTATCGCTTCTGCCCATATTCGATGTCGAAACCTTGTAGATTATATGCAGATAGCTGAGAAAGTGAAAGAGTTTTTTCATAATGAAGGAATTCATTCCACCACTATTCAGCCAGAATTTGTGGACATACCATCGGTAAGTAACTTCTTCAAATCACCGTTCACCCTCTATTGCAAACTCATATCAGTTTAAATCTTAATTTGTCTTATTTGCTGTTTTAGAATAACGTATACTATTTTATAAAAATTAATTTATTTTGTACTCTTATGAAATTTTGTTTTTTAGTATACTATACAAATAAGCCCTCATATTTTTGCTGAATATATTTAATGATCTAAATATTCTCTGAAAAACAATTTAAATACTTAATTTTTCAATTAGAGTACTGGAACTTTAGACAAAATGCTAAAAGAAACAGTTTTTCTCAAACTTCTAAAAAAAAGAAAAATAGAACATATTGGCTGATATCCCATGTCATTGATCCTTATGTTAAGCTGTGGAGAATTATCATTTTAGTATTTTTCAAATAACTTATTAGGAAATTCTAATTTTTGGATTTTCTGTTTTGCATCTAAAAGTAGATCTTTTAATGCATTATATCTGTATTAAAATGTTTCTTTATATCAAAATTATTTCTTTAAAAAAAATTGTAATTTTGTAGCTACAGATTATAACAACTCACTGTCCAGTAATTAATAAATTAAAATTTCAGAATTGTAGAAACTACTCACTTTTTACTTCAATACCTACTCTCATTTGAAAGAAAAACTCAACAGTATTTATTCATTTGGTTTACTGCTGATAAAAAAAAAAAAAAAAAAAAAAAAAAATGCTTTGAGGAAAATTCCCTTCACCTTAACACTGGGACTGAATATGTGTGACTTCAACTGATGCACCTTCACAATGAGGAGAGAAAGTTTAATAGATTAAAATAAGCTCCCCCCCCCTTCTTTAATAATGGAAGTTAATATGTGGATGACAATAAAACATTTATCTTATATCTTACATATTCACCCTACAGTCGTGGACTTACAGCTTTATTATGTTTATGAATATATAATAATTTGTGAGTATGAAAATGAAAAAAAAAATATTATCAGTGTTCTGTAAAAAGAGCAAATCCAACAATTCACTACTCTTCAGGAGAGCATATTATGTACTTTACCTGGTCTGGAAAATTCTTTTTGGATGAAAAACCTATAATATGTTTATATCTTTGAGAACCTGGTACATATCCTAATTGTGCTTCACATAGTTAAACTAATTAGTATCAATGAGTATTCCAGTAAAAAAAAGATTTTATTTGGTATGCAGCATATTTGCCCTTAGAGTGTATACAGTCGAACCCTGTTATAGCGAACCTGGTATATAATGAACAAAAATTTTGGTCCCACCGTTTTCCTACTATGCATAATTTAAGTAGTATTGTATCAGTTGGATGTAATCGATTTTAGTCAATTTAATTCATTAATGATAATTTTTAATAGATTTTATCATTTTTTTTAATACATCATTATTGAATACACATTGCAACTAATAAGTTATACATTTTGTAAACTCGAGCATATTTCTTAATGGTTTGGATATAGTGAACCACCGGATAAAGTGAAGAAAACCTTTGATCCCTTGAAGTTCATTATAATGGGGTTCAACTGTAGTATTTTAGGCTAAGAATAATAAAGAAAAACAAGGAGTTCAAATTACAACTTATAACAGCTACAATGTAATCAAATAATGATCCAAATGAAACAGAACGAGTTCAAACAATTGAGAGAAAAATAGGAGCCTAAACAGTAAAATAAGACAAAAACTTGCTCTAACTAGAAATCATTGATAAACAAAGTTTGGGGAATTTATAAAGTAAATTTAATTAATACAATGGTTTTTGTACAATTTTGTTTCTCCAGTGTTCTTAGTAATTCCAGTTTTCAATTTTGTTTGTGTTGTTTGGTATCATCTTTGTGGTGTTGCCTTGGTTACTTTACTCTTTACTGGTTTCACTTTACTGTGTTACTTTTCTCCCTTAGGCTTAGTCTTTTTTGTTACATTCTCTTGTTGTTTTTTGTCTAGCCTTATTTACTGGATATAGTTTTTTTACCTTTAAGTTTTTGTTGATGAGGCAATTCCTCATAGAACTTATGTTGTTGAATAGGTATTACCCTTGTAGCGCACAAATCCATGAAGTCTTTGTACTTTACCCAAGTTATGGGCAACTCGCTTGAATAAGCTTTTTGTAAATCTTCTGGGTTAGACGAGGTCTGCCTACAGTTTTCATAACCTTGATTTCTTCAAGGGCTGGTCATCATATCGGTATTTAAAAAATAAGGAGTCAGGTTTGTCTTTTTGGTACTTGAACCATTTGATTTTTCTCCACTTGACAGTTTCTCACTTTACTGTTAACGTAGGATTACGCTCCTCAATAATGGTCTTTCAGATAGAAAAAATTGTCCTGTGCTGCAAGTTATAATCTTGGTACCGTCCGAAACCCAGTAGCAGTAAATAGTTAAATAGCAAAGTACTAAAATGCATAAAAAAAAAAGGAGGTAAGCATACGATAAGTAATCCTACGTTAATAACCCTCGGTAGTTTTGTTAGAGGAGACACCTGGTTTTTTTTTTTTGTGTATGTAGGTGTGTCTTTATTCTCCTCAGCTAATGAAGACCAATCAATAAAACTGTTGTGTGTCATGGGCAGAACGTTGTATGGCTTTGGCATTTTCCTAGCCATCTGGCAAATTAATTGCCATTCTGATAAAACATTCACTTGATTATTCTCTGCCGCTTTTTCAGTAGCTGAGTGCATTGAATCACCTTCTATCTTTGAGTGACCCAGTTCATAGTATACATGTTGAATAAGTTTGCAGTTTGTTATTTTCACTGTATAAAGAAGGGCAGTAGATATAAACTGGTTGAGGTTTTGCCCTCCACAGCTATCACTCATCATAAAAAACTCCTCAGTATGGTTGTGAGTCTTTATGTAATTCAAAATACATGATGCAATTTCTGTTGACCTTCAATTTCCTTCTGTTTCATCCCACATGCAGCATGTACTCTCTTTTGATATTATGTCAAAAACTATCAAGTTGCACACTGCAAGTTTGCTTTTGTAAAATATAGAGGAAATTTGTCCCTTAGGACACTGTAAAACTGCTTGGAGATGAAAATTTAAGACTGCTTCTTGAGGCCTGCATCAGTACCCTAGCATTTTAAAATTTCTTCATTCTTTATTTCTCTTGCTTTGTTTTTGTTATATAAATGTAAATCATGACTACTTTTTTCTCCCATCTTTTCAACTTCATACAGTTCCTCATAATGTTTACCAGTGTTGCACGTCCATTTTTGGTTTATGAAAACTTAGGTTTCCATACGAGTAAAATGATCCCTTGTAAACAGATTTTGAGACAGGAGTTACAAGTGGTTTTATATCATTAGTTGATAGCTTGTGTACTGGACTTCTTGCATTAATGAGATTCTGCCTTTGGTATTGATTGAATATGATCTCGGGCATGCTTTTCTATTCACTCTGGAATTTTCCTTGGACACTGAGCCTGCCCTCATTTATCAGGTGATACAATTCCTGAATCATTGTTTTTTACCCACCAGACTCTAAAAAATTTCTCAGTGATGTCAAAGACATTAAAAAAACAAAACAAAACACGTGAACTTGCTCATTTCCTTTTTCTAAATAACATTCGTATGTTTTTTCTGGGATTGGTTTCTAACAACGTAATGTCCTTTTGGTTCTACCTCTCCTGTGTGATTGATCAAATATTGCCTTTGTCTGTCCTGGCTTTGATCTTTGGCTCCGATTTTCTGAAAACTGAAGAAGTTGTCTTTTTCTGCTTCGGAAAAATTACTACCTTTAAACTGACAAGAGCAAGTAGGTTCTTTCCTTTTTCTTTCTCCAACAGTTTTACCTTTCACACTTTTGTAGGTCTTGCCAGATATCCTCAGTTTTTTTCTTTTCCTTCTTTTCTTAACTGTTGTTGCTCTGTCCTAATTTTTTTCTTCTTTTTTTTGTGGTTGACTTGATTGTGCATCAGCATTTTCCCTTCGTCATCAGAGGAAATTTCAGCCTCCATGTGGGTTTCGTCTATGTGATTTCTAACAGCCTTTTTATTTGAAAAACCAAACTGCAATAGAAACACACAAAGCCATTTTGACAATCATTAATATCTTGATTAGATTGGGACCTGTCTAAAAGTTCATTTGGCATTGTGTTAGGATCTAGGCAGATGTTATCGACAGTTAACAGATTCTCTTCTTGGTCTGTTAGATGTAACTGTCACTATGCCAGAAACTTTGTATACATCTTCAAAAACATCATAATTTGACTCATTATAAGTGCTTGTTGAAGGAACAGGATCAAGAGGCTTGAGGATAGTGTACTCCTTTTATTCTTGCTTTTTGTCTGAATTTTCAAGTTTTGCTAAGGCAAATTTGGCAATCTTGTCAGCCCTTGAGTGGTACATTATGATTCTGAAATAAAAAAGCCTTATCAGTCATTCGCTCATTCTAAAATTTTAGAGCAAACATACTGCATTAACCATACGCACATGACTAAACTACTGGTTGGCCTGGTCTATCAATCCTCAATATGCATACTAACATTTCTTACTAGGTAAAAACATTATGCAATTCAAAATAAAAGTTTAGGATATGGATTAATACTATTACTTACCTCAGTATAAATTTTTGTTCCAATGGTAAAAAAATGCAATTTAACTTATTAAAAAACACTGGTCACTAGTATATAAATGTTATTTTCTTGAGTAAAACAAAAAACAAACAACAAAATAACATTGGCTTATTAATCATCCTGCCTGAGCTCTGAGTCTTAACAGTGTTGCCAGAAAAGACAGAACTTTTTGTAGGTAAATACTATAATAATTAATTGTTAATTTAGTGTATTATTTAAAAATCTATTACAATTTTAAAATTGTTAAATAGTTACTATAAAATTAGTGTTTTAAAATGGCAAAAAACTGTTTCACCATTTTTACACACCAGGTTCACCCTTTTACCAAACCAAATTAGATAGTGATAGGCACAAAAAAGATTTGTAAGAAGGCGAATGATACACTTGCTCTTGTTACAAGATATTTTAGAAAGTGGTGTTTTCGCCATTGTTACATCGGGGGATATCAGTACTAATATGAAACTTACAGATTCACCATTTTTACACATTTGTAGCTATTGATGTCATAAATCTAAAAAGGCGAAAATCGAAAATACCCAATTTGTTAGATTTGCCCTTTTTACAGAACACCGATGATATGTAAATTTTTTTTACCTATGTAGAGGCAGGGCTTCTAATGCTTTGTTACATAAACTATTAAAAGTATTATATGGGACCACCATTTTTTATACTCGTTTATTTAATGAAAGAAAATATAAAGTAGTGCTTGGGTACTGTTTGGTTTGGTTTGGAGCGCTACGGTCATTTTTTGCTACACGAGGGTTAATTAGACCGGGACCTACAGCTTAAAGCCGATTCCGAACGGCTACAAACATCCATGCCAAGAGTGGGACTCGAACCCACAGACTCCGGTACCGAATGCCAGCGCCCTAGCTATTCGGCCATCGTCCGGCAAACTTGGGTACTGTACCAGTGAGATTCTTATGAGCAATATAATCTGAGTTTCTTAAAGGTCTAGTTGGAATATTCTGTTGAGAAATATCATTTACTAGGATCAAAGCATTACAAATGCAGCAAAATTCCAAAGAGGTGTATTAAATACACATATTATTAAGAGCACTGTTTGATTAATTTAGTGTTAAGAGTGAATTATGAGAATTTTATAAGCTGAGTTCACAGTGTCTGGTTAAGAGATTAAGGACCTAAGATAGTCCTTCATTTCTTATCCAGATTAAGGAGCTTGTTTTGACCCATGGTCTGGCTTCAGAAGAAAAGATGTTTTACGGGCATACCTGAATGTGGTACCTGAATGTGGGTTCAAGTCCCACTGTTGCCACCGCTGTTTGTAGCCATTCAGACTTGATAAATTTTGCACTTATTTAGCAAAAGATGACTGTAGGGCTGCAAACCAATCAAGCTAATGAAGATGTTTTACTTAGAAATATCTATCTATATATATAAAACAGTTCCGTAACTGACTCATTCATTCATTCATTCATTCATTCATTCACTGACTGACTGACATACAACGCACAGACCAAACCGCTGGACCTAAAGGGCTGAAATTTTGCATGGCGATTCTTCTTATAGTGTAGGGGTCACTAAGAGAGATTTTTGAAAAATTCTTCTTAGATTTTTTAAAATTAAATTTTTAAGCTGTTTTTTTTACTTTTTTTAAGTTTGCATTTAAAATAATAATTTGAGGGTTATAAAATTTATATCACGATCATAAATTTATATACGAAAGATCATAAAAATTCCTTTAAAATGAAATCTTTTTCGAATCTTTACCTTCATTTCCTGATTTTTGGTGAATTTTTAAAGATTCATTTTTAGAATTTAATTTATTAAATGCTGATCACGTGACTTCTTTTTCTGGTACTTTAAATAAATTTATCGTCACGTGCATAAAAACTAAATAGACAAAAAATAATTTTTTTTTCTTGCTAATGCGGCAGACGATTGGACATTATCCAAAAAAATATTAAAATACAGTAAAAGAAATGTTCTAGAAACTGTACTATATTAACTGTACTATATTCTTTAGTATTCTTTATATTAGATTTAATTTGAATATCTTCTTCTACATTATTTTGTCTATAAAAATATCCCACACGATTTTTTTATAAATATATATATATTTTACATCAATTATATACATTGTTCGTCGTATTTATTATATATATATTGGCATTAATTGCATACATTGACCGATGTTTTTACTTTGAATGTACTCCGTAGCGAAGTGCGGGTTTTCAGCTAGTACTTATATATAAAGAGAGAGCGATTTTGTACGTGGAGGGTAATCTCCAGAACCACTGCACATATTTGAAAAATTCTTTCACTGTTTGAAAGGTACATTATTCCAGATGGACATAGGCTATATATTATGTATATCTGATCAGTAGAAATAAAGTTATTTGCTTACTTTACTTCTGAAGTTAGGGGCTTACTTTATTCTGCTGAGAATAAAGTGGGCTTCTGTTCTGACGTTAGCGGTTCGAAACTAGCCTATGTTCTGGTATAATATTTTGTTCATCCCGGACAAAGTCGGGACGGGCCGCTAGTATTACTATAAAGGAAGATACAGAAACATAAATTCCCATGTATTACGCTGTCCTAAATTAAGTTTCACTCTTCTGGTAAATCATCTCTGTTTTTGAGTATTTTTATATGTTTAGGTAATTACCATGTTTTTATTAACTTGCTTTCTTGTTTGTGTGTTTGTCCAGTACAGATCTTGCAATCGATTTCTAACTAACTTAGCGACTAGCTAGACATTTGAAACTTTTAGAATAGCTTAGAACATGAAGACAATGCATTTTTTTAATACTTTTAGACATCTTTAAGCAGAATTAAATTAATTTTCAGTTATTTTCAGTTAATTTTGTTTTGTAGACTGTTGCAGCTGTCTATTGGCCGGGACGGGAATGAAAAGTTAAATGCAATTTAACTTCCAATTAACTTCATTTTCTTTCAAGTTGATGGGAATCAAGTTGATGATGTTTTGAATTCATCAAAAAAATTTTAAAAAAGTATTTATTAATACCTATAATTGTTAAGTTTATATGATTGAACAGAAAATTTAAAAACATGGTATATAAAAAGTTCTTTTTATCTTGTAATTATTATTAATCGTGTTATTTCTACCCATTGTGTATGAATAAATATTAAGGATTGTCATTTTGAAGGAAGCATAAATTTTCAGTGACTCTGGTGCCAAGCAATTTGATATGATTGTAGGTAAAATTTTAAAATTTATCTCATCCCATGCTATTTGACAGTGTTTACTTTTATAGTACCATACTAACTGGTAGTATATATTTTTTATAGTACCAAGAAAAGGAAGAGAATTGTATCTTAGATTGCCCTGCCAGCACCAACTGTACAGCTCAGACCTGTTGCGGACCACAGAAAGAGGGGCAATCTCCCCAAACCCCTCGCTCTAACCCGGTTTGTCGTCAGCGGCTAAACAATGGCAGCAATTCAGAACCCTTTCCAGATGACGTTACTTTAGCTTTGGAGGCTGGGGACCTGAATGCTGCATTGTCCAAGAATACACGCCATACATAATCATCTTCTTATTTATGACAATCAGCACTTTGCATTAATGACATAAATGTATTTGTAGATAACTGTGACTGTACTCCATTTGTGTAAGTATTGAAATTGTTTAATTCTGCATAATGGTATCTTCAAGCACATCGATTTCTGAACTGCCACGTTGCCGTGTAAGAATCTCGCTCTTCAAAATTAATTCAAAATGCATTTTTTCAAAAATCTTGATATGATGAAATTTTTAATTTCATATTCTTTTCATATTAAGAGATATTTTTTGTATGAAAAATAATTTGTATGGCGAAAAATTTTAATCATATTGAAAGTGAAACTTTTAGATTTTTCTAAATGCATTTGCATTTAAATGATCTTTATCAGTATTCTGTAGACATGTTTTAAAAGCATTTGAAATATTCATAACCTCCTCTTTGTTTATGGGGAAAATCATTTTTTCTACTTCTACTTTTTTATTGATTAACTAAAAAAATTGTATTTATTTATTTTTTTTTGTATGTTTTATAAATGTTATTTTGTTAAGTTCGTATTTGTTGTGATGAGTACTCCGAATATTGAGTATTTGTCATGGTTAATATATTATAGAAATTAGAAAAACACATTCTTTGAGTTTGTGCGTTTTATTTTTCTGTATATATATTTCTTTATATAAACATTGTGATATACTGTACTGAATTTGAAAATTTGTTATGAGCTTTTAAAAATTTTGAATTCTTTTTTTTTTTATATGCACATTATTTTATGTTTCAACAATTTGGTTTTTGCATATGAGATTTGACGTATGCTTTTTCTTTTGTAACATGATCAAGTGTCTTAATTCATTCAGATATTTATCGTCATAGAAGTCCAAACTGATCAATTTAAAACGGTATTCAATGAGAGGTTTAGGGAGAAAGTTGTGTTGTAAAAGAACTGATCCACTGACATAATGTTATTCATTGAGTTTTTCCCTAAAGATTTTATTTTTTATTTTCGGCCTCCAAGTTGGGACAAAAATGACTTGACTTGCCTTCGGATGGATTAAAAACTTCTCTGCATAAATTTTTGTCTCATTATGTCAGTGTGTTTATGCATTTTACTGTATAAAATTTAAAAACAAATTCAATTCTCATAATGCCACATTTAAAAGTTAAAAATTACTCTTATTTAAGAAAATAAGAGAAGTTTGCCGAATGAGTATGGAAGGTGTGCCATCTTGTGATTTATGATTTTTGCAAGGATTTATTTAAGTTTTTTATTCATTATCAACCAATTAAAGAAAAAAAATTCCTTATTTGTATGAAGAATAAAATATGAGTCCACATAGAATCATTACAAAAATGGTCAAATTTATCAGCTGTAAATTTTCTCTTTACTTATCTAAAAATGTATTGATGCTATTTTTCTTATGAATTCAAAAATTGATCATTTTTTTACTTTCTGGTTCAACCAACTTCATGCCATATTGGTTGAAGTAGAATCTGTATCAAGAAAGGAAATTAAATTAATATTATATTTTGTAAAGGATAATGAACTAACATATTCATGAAAATTTGTAAAACTGGAATATTAAAGAAAAAATTTTAGCTTTTGAGATTAATATCATCCTCTAACTTTACAGCCGTTTTTAAAATGATATTATTGAACCTAGGTTAGATTACAGTCTTTGTTCTACTGATCAAGGGATTTTTAAACCAAGTAAAAGGAGGTATATCTGTGGCAAATGTATCGAAGGAGCAATCATGGATAGAAAAATGTGTTACTAAAAATTAAGAAATCCCCTCCCCACTTTATTTTGTATTTCAGCCGTTAAACACAAGATGGCATATTTGTAACTTTGTGTAGCACCTACCTTTTTCTTCTCTTTATGTTTTGATTTGTCTGGTTTTTTATTGGGTGTCATTACGAACAAGAAGAGGAACCAGTGTTTGAAAGCCTCTAATGTTTGCTTCAAGAACTTTGTTGTGTCATAAAATTTATCTTAAAATAGGTTAAAAGGAATTAAATTTTGTATTTGCTTTTCCTAAGATGTTTTAAGGACTGTCATATGATTTATTCTTAAGAAAAAATTCAAACTGCTTTACAATAATTGAACAAAATGACAAGGAAAATTTTCAGAATTGGTCAGAGAGGCTGTACTAAAGTAGACAAATCCTTAACCCCTTGCACACCATGACATACATGTGTACGTCATGAAATTCTTGTGACCCAAAACCATGACGTACATGTGTACATCATGAAATTCTTGTGACCCAAAACCATGACGTACATGTGTACGTCATTATTCTATTTCAGCCCATTCACTGTAATTGTTGCTTGGTGATTACACTATGCGTGAAAATTGTGGTTTGGTAATGTGAGCTGTGTGATGTTCTCATTTTCATACATTTATTTTCCGTTATGTATTTGTTATATAATTTTGCTTCTATATTTTTTACTGAAACGTAGATTTTTCTGTATTTTGCAAGTTTTTCGGATTTTTGTAAACAAGATAATTATAGTGTAATAATAGCCTTGAAGTACAAATAATGTATCATTTTCCTAATTTACATATTACTCATGTATTCCGAATTCAAATACATCCAAAACTTCAGTTTCAAGAAAATCGAAGAAATCTGGTTTTCAGTGTATTTAATGGTAAAGTCAACATGGTGTGCAAGGGGTTAATAAAGTTAAGTTCAGTCATGAGGAATGCTGAAGTGTTATCAAAGCTGTAATGATCTATGACAGTCCTGAATTCCTGTGAATATAACCAACCAGCATAGTATTTCATGAAGTATAGAGTTCATTGCTAAAACTGAGAAATATTTTTTTTAAAAAAGGATTTTAAAAAATAAAAAAGAACATTTATCATCTAAACTGTTATAAATCAAATGAGTTATTGTAATATAACATTGAATGTTAAAAAAGAGTAAGTTGTTTGGATTACTATGACATTTTTTTTTTTTTACTGCTTATTTTCTTTGGAGTTAGTTTTTAACTGGGTAAAGAAATTTTTGTATTTATAGGAAAAAAAATTTTTAAGTGAACACACTATGTAAAGAATTGCTTTAGTACTTGATTATTTATTTGTAATTAAAGTAATTGAGAATTGATATTTTGAGTCTTCTTTTTTGTAAAAATATCCATTTATAATTTATTAATACACCCATAAATCGTTTAATGGCCTAGATACATTCCGGAAAAGTTGGCCGTAAAGTGAGAAGCTGTATAACGAATCAATTATTTTGATACAAACCTATACAAATTTAATTGGATCTGTTCCAATTTTTTATAAATAATATAGTTTTTTGTTCATAAAGAATTTTATTCTTTTTATTTCCTATAAAAATGCTTTCTTTAAAATAAAAGTACAAAACAATGTAATAATAAACAGAAATTCAAAAAATAAACATATAAATAAAAAACAAAAGATATAATATGCACATATGTATACATAAATAAAAAACATAAAATAAAATGTTTAAAAACTGTTTTAATCTGATGACGAACATTAACATGAAGAATCACTAAGGTATAATATGTTGCCATCATCACTCTCCTTTATTGTGGCCATATAATGAAATATTGTGGGCCGTAAATCGAAAAAGTGCCATAATTTAAAATGGCCGTTACAGCGAAATGCTATATAAAGAGCGGCTGTATAGCGAGGTATAGGTGTATTGACACTCATGAATCACTTTTCTATTTCGAAAATGCTATCTCCTATACCAGAGGTGGGGAACCTTTTTACCATTAGAGGCCACGTGTAAATTAGGTAGTAATAAAGGAGGTTGCGTAAGTTGATGAACCTATAAATATGACTTTTATGAAATTGTTATAGTTAGATATAGTTTTAACAATTTGGTGCATTATATAGAAAAATAACAAAAAAAATTAAGTCCTTATTTATTTATTATTTGACATAAAAAGTTACAGTATAAAATATTTTTGTATTCACATAAGTATAAAAACTTGTTATAACATTAATCATCAATTATTTTTTTTTGCAGAAAAAATAATACGTTTTAACGTACATGGAGTCAGTCACAACAATAATAGTAAGAAAATGGTTTTGTGTAGAGATCATATAACATGTCTGGTAGTATTGCTAAGAAACTCTGAGCATCAAATTACATATAAAGTGTAGTTAAAGTATCATACAATCAAGGTAAACGAAGCTCATTTGGATAAATATACAATTGTAGTGACTTTAGACAACAATTTCAAAATGTCAACTTTATTTTGCCCGACACTGTACATACATTCATGCCATTCTTTATTTAATTCTATTGATTTGGAAATTGTTGTAATCTATATAATTAAATATTAATTAATACAAGTGCTAGCTTTTATGAAGGCCGCAAGAGAAGATCATGGAGGCCGCACGTTCCCCAGCTCTGTCCTATATGGTGGAGTCTATACATACCTAAGGTGTAGAATGGGAAATTCCATTCAACAAAGGCAAAGTAATTCAGGCCATTTATTTTGATTGTCATTGAAAATAAATATTTCCTCGTCTGACTCTTACTATTAAAACTTTTATCTGCGAGCAATGGAAAATTCCGCTTTCACTTTGTCTGGGAGTCGGAACAATTTCATGCGCTTAAAACTAGCCTATTTATGTGCAACCCATTCCTAAACAGTTTTTTAAATTATTTTGACATTTTTTTAGTTGAATCAAATATACACTGCTGGCCACCCAAATTGCAACACCAAGAAAGACGAGATATCACAACAAAATTTATTTTGTAGATAACATGTTGACCAAGTATCAAATGATTAAATTTATAGACTTCTGTGAAGTGTGGTTCCTGCCAAAATCACTAGCCAGAGTAGCCGCCATTGTTGGAGATCACCGCTGCCACACGCCTCGGCTTTGATTCAAAGAGACTTTGGATGAGTTCTTGGGGTACAGCAGACCAAGCAGCTACCACACGTTGCCAAAGTTGATCTGCTGTGGCAGCTGGGGATGGAATCTGGGTCAATCGTAGAGCAACCATGGCCCACATGTTTTCTATCGGCGAAAGATCCGGAAAGCGAGGCGGGCAGGGAAGCAATTCAATCTGGCGATTGACGAAGAACCGTTGACAATGCGTGCCACGTGTGGTCGCGCATTATCCTGTTGAAATATGGCTGTGGGCAAGCCCTGAAGGTAAGGAAGGACAACTGGCTCCAACACCTCGGAGATGTAGCGCTGGCTGTTTAAAGTACCGGCAATGCGTACTAGAGGTGTGCGAGAGTGATATCCAATACCGCCCCATACCATAATGCCCGGTGCAGGACCAGTGTGGCGGTGCATAACGCAGCTGTTCAGCATCCTCTCTTCACGGTCTCTCCAGACTCGAATGCGACCATCGTGGTGTTGCAGACAGAAGCGTCACTCGTCAGTAAAGACAATTTCATTCCATTCTGCTGTCCACATCCTTCTGTCATCGCACCATTGGCGGCGGAGAAGTCTGTGGTTCTGCGTCAAGGGTAGACAAAGCAATGGACGTCTTGCGGACAGACCACTCTGCTGTAAACGGCGTCGAATGGTACGCGCAGACACTGGATGATGCGTTACAGACTGCATGTGCCGTGCTATGGTTCGTGATGTGACTGAGCGATCCGTCACTGCCATGCGCACAATTTGCCTGTCATCACGTGAAGTGGTGCACTGAGGTGGATGCGATCGAACACGCCGGTCCGTCGTACCCTCCTGCATCCAACGATCACATATCCGCATTACAGTTGTTTAGTTTCGTCCAACACGACTACCGATTTCCCTGAAAGATAATCCACAATCTCGGTAGGCCACTATCCTTCCTCTGTCGAACTCGGATACTTGATCAAAAGATGATCGCTGTTTTCGACGAGGCATAATTGATCGTTTTTTTGAAAAAACCACAAGAAAAACAGAATTGCCGAACTTGAAATCGTCGAAATCTCCAAGCCTTAAATAGCGCTTTGAAGTGGCGCCACAGGCGCGCGTGATGTGCGTCTGCGCTGAAATTCTAATCATTTGCATATCTCACCTCCGCTAATGCATGTTGTAAATTTCATGTTATTTACATGTTTCCTTCAGGGTGTAGCATTTACAGTGGCCAGCAGTGTATTTTTATATGATGAAGCCAATAAATTGAAAATGATAGAGAATACAAATTTAGAAACAAATTAAATTTAGGTGGCAACTTCAAACGTATGACCACTAAAGGTGTTTGGTGTACTTCCCGAAATCGCCAAAAATAAGCTGCCCACAGCACCTAGGTTTAGATAAGCAAAATACACTGCTTATTAGGTGTTAAATGCAATGATTGTCATCTGACCGGAAAAACTTTTGCAGCCAACGCCATTCTTGACATTGCTTATCAACAAATGTGTTGTGTTTCTCAAATGACCCTTGGCTAGAACATTCTGAACAAGGTCCATATGGCTGCGGGCTGAGGGGTGCGGCTCCAGTTTTTAACGGCACCACAATTTTGACCGACCCCTTCCACGGGGAACATTTGGGAGGCTTGTACCTTCTCCCAATCACTGACTTCATAGAAGGTTTTGCATGTCTACAGATTAACGTGTCCCTATCCTGCGTAGACACGAATGTATTTAATGGTGTTCGTCGGGATTGGAACAAGTCCGAAGATCAACGCGCTACCTCTAGACTACCTCGCGCCCATAAACGAAAATAATCCTCCTAGGGGTGACATCTGGGAGGCTCGTACCTTCTCCCACCCAATGACATCATAAAAGGTTTTGCATATCTACAGATTTAACATGCCCCTATGTGGCAGAGACACGAATGTATTTAATGGTGGTCGTCGGGATTGGAACAAGTCCGAAGATCAACGCGCTACCTCGCGCCCATAAACGAAAGTAATCCTCCCAGGGATGACATCTGGGAGGCTCGTACCTTGTCCCACCTACTGACATAATAGAAAGTTTTGCATATCTGCAGATTGAACGTGTCCCTATCCGGTTTAGACACGAATGTATTTAATGGTGTTCTTCGGGATTCGAACTGAGCGCCTGAAGTCCGAAGATGAGTTGGTCCGGTGAACATCGCTGTTTCATTATACAGGTGTTCTTTAAAAACAACAATTCTGTATCCGCGACTTTAGGACGTTCTTCGGGCTCAATGCAACTGTTGCCGTTCCTGATAGAAAAACAAATAGAGGGACTTTCTAGTTTATGGATTTAACGTGTCCACATCCTGCCTAGACGCGGAGTTATTTAATGGCGCTTGTCGGAATTCAATCCTAGCACCGAAAACCGGTGCGCTACCACTAGTCTACGTCAAGCTCAAAAGATAATATTGATACACATTTATGACACGGGATTCAAATAATTTCAAAAGCGAATCTCCAACAAAATAAACTTAAAAAGACTAATCTACCTCCGAGCGCCATTAACAAGATTTAACTTTTTTTTTCTCAACGAGAACTACATGGCAACTGAAAAGCTGAATTCAGGTAAGAACTGTTATTGGAAATAAAAAGAAAAATAAATATAAAGTAAAAATTCGTATTTTCAAATTTCTGGTATGCTAATGCAGCAATTACGGGACAGAAGGAAACTTCATTCACATTAAGGGCCGGTTACACATAGGAGTCCGGTAGCGGAAGCGTTTAAGTATTGAAGTATATTTAACCAATGACAAATCTCCAAACGATTAGCAACGAAATTTTTAACGCCTATGATTGGTTTATTTCCGTCTCGGTGCCATCTTTCCTTTTACGCTTCCGCTACTGGACTCCTATGTAAACAGGCCCTAACTTGTTAGTGATAAAGAGAGTGAAATTTTAAACCTGATGAGCATGTTTTGCTTTTTAAACGTTAACAAAGAGCTTTTTTATGTAACGAGTATAGGAAGTATCCATACGCCGTTTATCAAAAATAGTATCTCGTATTACATTATTCACTACAAAATTACATGAAAATTACAAGAAATCAAAATTTATGTATACGTATTTTTAATACTGAAAAAAGAAATCAAATACGCTATTTTTGAGAAAGCAAAGGAAAATTCTGAAGCAATATTAAAATGTTAACCAGTGTTATAACTGTTCTTTCAGCAAGATTGCTCTCACTGTGGGTGAAAACTGAACTGATCTGTCTTTTTGAACTATTATTTAAAGAAAAAAAATAATAGCATTTCGTTTTTAAAATCTGCTTCATCCTTATTCTGCCTCATGTAGCCTCGTGATAGCGCATTTGGCTTCGGACTAGGTTTGCTCAGAATGAACTCCGCCAACGCCATTAAATACCTTCGTGTCTAGGCCAGAAATGGGCACGTTAAATCCGTAGACCGGAAAATCCTTCCACGAGGTCAGTGGATGGGGGATTGAATGAGCCCTCCCGAAATTATCCTTGAAGGTGCCCGATCGAAATTGAGGCAGGAAATGAACCCAGGAAACAATGTTGACTCACCTGTATGGTGTTCCCAGATAAAAAGAAGTCAACAATTTCCACTGTTCTATGCGAATGTGCCTCCGCACTAGCCAAAAGAGTTCTATAGCTATGTAGAAGTGAATTTAAGTCTCGATGCTTTTTTCCTTATAAAAAGAGTGAAATATTAAACCAAAAGAGAATTTTTTTCCTTATAAAAAGAGTGAAATATTAAACCAAAAGAGCATTTTTTTCCTTACATATTTTAGGGAGATTTTTAAAAAGCTTTAAAAGTATCGTTTAATGACGGTTTTCATACAAAATTTGTCTTCAAGTGTTAATTGCAAGAAAATTATATCGAACCATAAAAACACATTTTCACAATTTAACCTTTGTGCAATGAAAATGGTTACACTTAAAAGTATTGTTGTAAAAAATAGTTGTGGATATTTGTAAACATTTGTAAATATTCTTTGTTTCTTCTTAGTTTATGTTTATTTTGTGTCAAATGTCGTTTATTTACTATTATTGAACTTCAGATTTCAATATGTGTAACCTTGGCGATATTCTCGAGTATTTTGGCGAACCTGGCGACAATTTGGTAGCCTTTTGGTTGTCTGGAGAACCAATCAAATTTCACCTAAGTGGCGTGGTTATCGAGTTATTCCATTTCTAGAACAACAGAGAATGTCGCCATGTATGTAAGATTCCTGATGCAGCAAGACTCATTCTCTTCTCTGTTAGGCTAATCAGTAGAGGTATTGTATGTTACAAAAGGTGGTGTAGAAGCTTTTATTTTTTTAACTTGTATATATGGGTACAAACGTAAAAAAAAAAATGCTAACACGGGTGTCCTTGGGAGAACTTTTGGCAGCCAAAAAAATCTCGAAATTTTAGTTCTTTTTTTGTTTTTTCGCCTATAACTCCTAAACGGTGCATCCTAGCGAAAAAGTTACGTGTCTCTTCATCCCAGCGAAAAGATTTAGCAAATTAAAGAGCATACATTCTGCATCGAATGAATATTACAATTCGGTCAAGTGGTATGGTAAAAAAACGACGATTTTTTTTCCAGCTTTGTCAAAAACTGAGATATAGTACTATATATGAGACTGCAGCTTGGAAATGAGTACTCTAAGAGAAAAACTTATAGAATAAAAGTTGTAGAGTATCAAATTCTGCGTCCACTGAGTACCATAATTTTTAAATTCGGTCAAGTACACCTCTCGAATTTGGCAATCTCCCGATGTCCGCCAATTAGCATATGAAGGTGCCTATAAGTTACAACGGTTCAACAGTACAGGTGTTGAGTAGGGATGCGACATCGATGTCGATGTTTTCAAAACATCGATGTTTTGATAAAAATATCGATGTTCTAAACATCGATTTACTGAAGCCGATGTTTTTTTTAACATCGATGTTTTGTGCTCGATGTTTTACGTTGTCTCGATGTTTTTTTTAATGAAAAAGTACCATAATAAAAAAAATTACCTCGTAGTATAATTTTCACACTCAGTAAATGTAAGTCTGAATTCTGTATAGGACGAATACAAAAGGGGGAACGATTCCTTAGCAAGCAGACAAATGGCAATCAACAACCAATGAACCAATCAGAGCGCTTGAAATGTTCTTGATACTCCTTAACCTTCGATGGGGTTTTATTTTATAAATAGTGTATACACGAGAACAGCCATTTAAGTTTTTGTTTTGTTCTGGTTTTATATAAGTTGACGTTAATATTATTAGTAAGATGCCTCCTAAAAGTACCGTTTGGAAATATTTTTGCAAAACCTCTGACAAATTAGCGAAATGCAATATTTGCCTTAAGTCCCTCAAAACTTCTGGCAATACCACGAATTTATCTGGATATTTGAAGGCAAAACACGGCGATATTTACAAAGAGAATTTTGAGTCACCAGTATAGCCCAAGGCATGCCAAGTTTTTGTCATTTGTGTCAGCCCAATGAGAGAGTAAAATTAAATCACCCCCTCCCCCCCACGACTAACCAAAGTAATATTAATGTTAGAGGTTACTAAACCAGTTTTAAAAAATGGATGTTCTAAAACATCGATGTTTGAAAACATCGATGGTTTTTGGGCGATGTTTTATTAGCATCGATGTTTTAATATTGAATATCGATGTTTCAAAACATCGATGTTTTGTTATCGATGTCGCATCCCTAGTGTTGAGGCAAACTCCTTGATTAATGTAAATTCGTTTGCCCATGCAGAAGAACTGCCTCTCAACTCCACATCAACAAAAATGTAAAACAGTTCCGCTTTCATTACAAAATTGTATCGTGTATCGTAAGTAATTCGTATCTAAATAAAGTGCTTGTTCTAAAGTATTTATAGTCATTATCGAACAGTTTTCTCACATTTCTGGCGTCCGCGACAAGGACTATGGATAACCAAAAGCGAGAACGAGCACAACTCCGACGATTATTTACGAACTCTTTAAAAACTTTGGAATCGAAATTGACTGTTGAACCGGTAATTAGAAGTGACGTGATACCGGCAAGTAGTGTATTAGAGGATAAAGCGAATCGCCTCTTTGATTTAGATGAACAAATAAAAGAATTATGGTTAAATGCGGAAGATTTTGATGAAGAAGAATTTTCAAAAGATATAGATGTAACTGAATCTTATCGTGATCAATGGATTACCGCGAAATTGAAAGTCACGAATCTTCTGGAAAACGAAGTTAATTTAGACGATAACGTAAGTGTCACGTCTCAAGGTAAGCGAAATTTTAGACTTCCTAAATTATAATTGAAACGATTTGATGGAAATGTAAAAAATTGGATTGGATTTTGGGGGCAATTTAAAAAAATTCATGAAGATGATACCATAGACTCTGATAATAAATTCCAATATTTACTGCAGGCTACTGAAATCGGCTCTTCAGCCCGAGACCCCGTAGAAAGTTTTCCACCATCTGGGCAAAATTATTTTAAGGCCATAGAACAAATGAAGTCGTGTTTTGCACGTGATGAGTTGTTGATTGAAATCTATGTTCGTGAACATCTGAATTTAGTTTTAACTCACGTTAAAAATGGAGAAAACTTTACTTTGCGTATCCTACATGACCGATTGGAAACTCAGTTACGTGCATTAGAAAATTTGGGAGTAACTTCTGAGAAATATGCAGCAATGTTGTACCCCTTAGTCGAGTCTGCTTTACCAGAGGAAATAATGAAAACATGGGAACGATCGCGAACAGTGAAAACTGAAACTGGGAAAGAAGTTAATCTTTTAACTAGTCTTTTAGAATTTTTGAGATTCGAAGTGGAAAGCGAAGAGCGTTTGAATCTGGCCCGTTCCGGATTTGCATGTAGCAAAGAATTTGATACATCGAAATCTCGACATCACACTCCCACCGCAGCGTGTATTGTAGCGAGTGAAAAGAAATACACTAAATCTGATAAATTATGTTTGTGGTGTAATAAAGTTTCTCATAACTCTACAGAATGTTTTAAAGCAAATGATATACCATATGATGAAAAGAAAGAAATATTGCGTAAAAAAGGGACATGTTTTTCTTGTTTAAAAATGGGGCATAATTCGAAGGTATGCAAAAGTTATGTCAAGTGTTTCATTTGTAATAAACGACATCATACAGTTGTATGTCCAATAAGGAAATCATAACCTTACGCCATTGCCGCGTTGTTTTTGGTGCTTCACCAAGCCCGTTTTTACTTGCCGGGAGCAACAATAACATATCATCTTGAACATGCTCCTGAAGAGTAGAAGAAAACTGCTCAGTTGCTCCAGAACTCCTTTTATATTGATAACTGTGTCCTAAGTCTAGAAACGAAGGAAGAGGCTAGAGTCTTCATCTCTGAAGCCAAACAATTGATGTTTTCAGCCCAATTCGATCTACGAGGTTGGACAACTTCTCCGGATGGGGTTATAGAAAGTGAAACTAATGAAAGATATATTCCATTACTGGGACTTTCTTGGGACGTCCAAATAGATGAACTCTCGTATAATTTGGGTACAAACACATTTTCGGAAAGCTCTGTTACCAAAAGAACTTTGTTGTCCTTAGCTCAAAGTATTTTTGACCCTATTGGCTATACTAGCCCTACTACTGTAATCCCAAAATTAATAATACAGAAAAGTTGGAAAGAAAAACTTGGTTGGGATGAAGTACTTCCACCGGATATGAGAAAAGAATTTCTAGACTGGTTCAAGCATCTACACTTTTTAAAAGATTGCACGGTACCCAGATGACTTGTAACTGGACCCTTTAAGCATTGTGTAATCAGCCTACATTGTTTCAGCGACACTAGCAGAGTATCCTACGCAGCCTGTATTTTCATACGATCATGTTATGAGGGAAAAACTTCGGTGCAGTTAGTTGCCAGCAAATCAAGAGTAGCACCTACTAAAGATATTACTATCCCCGGATTAGAACTTCTTGGAACTCTCATTGCAACTCGCTTATACAACCAGGTAGTTGACTCACTTAATTTGCAAGGATGCAAAGTTTTTTTCTGGAGTGATTCAACTGTAGCGCTAACTTGGATTAAAAGAAAAAACTGCTGGAAGACATTTGTTGGAAATCGCGTTGCCGAGATCAGAAGTTACACAAACCCAGATGATTGGCACTATGTACCAGGCTCTATGAATCCTGCAGATCTACCCTCCAGAGGCTGCAATGCTAAAACTTTGCTCGAGAGTCGATGGTGGAAGGGACCTAACTGGTTGAAAGAAGATCCTGTAAAATGGCCTGTATCTGAAGTCCCAAGTGCTGATGAAGATCTTGTGGATTCTGAGAAGAAGAAATTAGTGGTGACCGTTGTAGCTCAAGAGACCTCTAATTTTACGGATAGTTTACTCTACTTCTCTCAATACTCAAAACTTATTAGGATGATCGCATGGATAATGCGTTTCATCAACAATTGTCGGAAAAATGAATATGCCAGGAAAGGAGAACTAGTTTATGAAGAGGTTCTAAATGCCGAGAAAATATTATTGAGGTTAATCCAGAGGGAAACTTTTCAAGGCAAAGGAGTTGAAGTTCTTAAAGAAATGCAAACATTTAAAGATAATGATGGGATCATTAGAGTGAGAACAAAATTAGTCCTAGGCGATGAAGATGAAGACTTCAAATGTCCCATATTGTTACCAGGTGATAACGCAATTATTCACCGACTTATCCACCAGAAGCACTGCCAATTACAAC
The DNA here is from genome assembly GCA_907164885.2 of Dolomedes plantarius. Taxonomy (NCBI): domain Eukaryota; kingdom Metazoa; phylum Arthropoda; class Arachnida; order Araneae; family Dolomedidae; genus Dolomedes; species Dolomedes plantarius. The sequence goes on along the minus strand of OU015490.1, from coordinate 8,739,010 downwards.
ACTCTGGCCTTGGAACTCTGATATCTAACCTGAGAGAAAATTACTGGATAATAGGTATTAGGAGAAAAGCGAAGAAAATCTGCTCTTCTTGTGTCATTTGCAAAAAGATTTAAAGCTAAACGCACGGAACCTCCTTTAGCTCCTCTACCGAGAAACAGAATAAAACATGCTGCCTTATTCGAAGTAACAGGAATTGACTTAGCTGGCCCTTTATTCCTACTTTCAGGTGAAAAGGCATGGATTGTCCTTTTTACGTGCGCCATTTATAGAGCTGATCATTTAGAACTAGTTAATTCTCTATCCACCGAAGCTTTTATAATGGCTCTAAGAAGATTTATTGCATGAAGGGGAAGAGTGAGTATTATCTACACAGATAATGGCACTAATTTTGTGGGCACGAACAACGCTCTTCAAGATCTGGATTGGAAGCGTATTATGAGTTTTTCTACCATCAAGAAAATAAGATGGAATTTCAATCCCCCAACTGCCGCTTGGTGGGGCGGTTGGTGGGAGCGAATGATCCGCATGTTGAAAGAGCTCCTGAGAAGAATTTTGGGCAGATCCATTCTTAAGCATGAAGAGCTAGAAACTATCCTGTGTGATTGCGAGGCTACGATAAATTCCAGGCCTCTAACGTATATCGATGACAACTCGGAAGGATTGAAACCGCTAACACCTTCAAATTTCATGCAGGGAATTCCGAGTGCTGAAGTCCCAGATTTAGATGAGATTGATCATAACAGCTTAAATAAAAGATTGCGTTACCTTCAAAAACTTCGAAATGATTTACGAATGAGATTCCGCAACGAATATTTAGCCATGCTTGTGCATCGAGGACGAAGTCGGGAAGATACCTTGCAAGTAGGTGATGTAGTTATTTTGGAATCCCCGGGAAAACGTATGAACTGGCCGCTGGGTCTAATAGTTGAAATTTTCCCTGGCGCAGACGGGCATTCAAGAGTTGCCAGAATAAAGACAGCTGAAGGAGAAAAAATTAGACCTTTCCAGCGAATTTATTCCCTAGAAATTAGAAGTCCAGAAATCCAATTTTTTGACCTGTTAAAAGACAACATTCCAGCCGTTGTGGAGATTCCCTCGGGATCAACCAAACCAACTGATGATGGTCCAGTTCCTGCTCCTTCTGTTGCTCCAGACATTCGAACTAGAACCGGACGACGTATAAAAATACCCACTAGATTGGACCTCTGATTATTTTTTGCAATTTTTATTCTTTTATGTTTCCATCAACTTGCAAGGTGGGAGGATATGTTGAGGCAAACTCCTTGATTAATGTAAATTCGTTTGCCCATGCAGAAGAACTGCCTCTCAACTCCACATCAACAAAAATGTAAAACAGTTCCGCTTTCATTTCAAAATTGTATCGTGTATCGTAAGTAATTCGTATCTAAATAAAGTGCTTGTTCTAAAGTATTTATAGTCATTATCGAACAGTTTTCTCACAACAGGTGAATATCCTATGGAGTTATTCTTCCTTTAGTATCATCAAATAATCATTTAAAAATGTGAATCAGTTAGGAGAATACAAATACGAAAACATATGAGTGTAATTAAAACATACATAAGAATTATATACCGTATTTTATTAATTTACATGATGTAAATCTATAAAAACTGTTAATGATAGAAATGATGTGTTAATGGGCCTGATGAAGGGTAAGCGCTGCTACACCCGAACCCGGTCGCCAAATATAGCCATCCCAAGTACCTTAAAAACAATGAATATAAGTTTTAAAAAAAGTGTATAATATAAATAATTACAAGATAAAAATAACTTTTTATATACCATGTTTTTAAATTTTCTGTTGAATCATATAAACTTGACAGTTGTATGTATTAATAAATACTTTTTAAAAATGTTTTTGATGAATTATCCCATCAACTTGAAAGAAAATGAAGTTAATTGGAAGTTAACTTGCGTTTAACTTTTCGTTCCTGTCCCGGCCAATAGATGGCTGCACCAGTCTACAAAACAAAATTAACTGAAAATTAATTTAATTCTGCTTAAAGATGGCTAAAAGTATGTAAAAAATGCATTGTCGTCGTATTCTGAGCTATTCTAAAAGTTTCAAATGTCTAGCTAGTCGGGAAGTTAATTAAAAATCGATTGCAAGATTTGTACTGGACAAACACACAAACAAACAAGAACGCAAGTTAATAAAAACATGGTAATAAACCGAGTTATTTTTTATAACTTTGTTTCATTGTTGGTCTTATTGCTTCATCTTTATTGTGTTAGCATGCCTCATCTTTTCATGAGCAGTTTGGTCTGTGGAGGTGGTAGGAAGCTCTCATCATCCTGCTTTGTTTGTTCCTTGGGCTCCAATATCGTCATCATCGTCAATTGCCGGTGGTAAAGTGTTGTCACATTGTTGACCACAGCAGTGCTTGCGTATGGAAGAGTACTTCAGACCAGCCTTACAGCAAGAGCAGGCTCTACTACACGTTATCTTGCAAGCGCATGAAATTGTCTTGTGAGTAGAGACAAGAGGGCCACGTTTTTGGTGGTTTTTAGGGGCATTAGACCCGCATTGCTGCGCACCCATCCCCACTCCTCTGGGTTCATTGTGTTTCCCAACCATGTCTGCATTTGATGGAAACACCGGTATAAGTGGTGGCGTGCAGCATCATAAGTAGGTGGCAGTCTTGCGAGGTCTAATTTTCCCTTGGTCTCTGAACGTGGAGTAGTGCAGTTCGTGCAGAGCTACGTTGGTGGAGTCTCCGGTGTAGAGAGCCGCGAAAACGCGCACCAGCCTCAGCAGTCTCATCCTGGCTGGTGAGTGGGTTGAGGAAGTGTCGGGAAATGTCCTTAAGTTCTTTCGAAAAGGTGACCATGCTGCTGAGCTTCATTTTCCTTGGCCAAAAATAGCAGATGTCGTATCACATCCACTAAACGCGTGGGTGAAAAGGATGTGGCTGGATACGGATTGCTCGAATTTGAAAGATGTCAAATATTGCACATCAGCAGCACGCCCTCTTTCAGGCTTCAGAAAGACTAAGTTGGTACATGGCTGGCCAAGCCCTATCATAAGCACAAGGAGGTCTATGCCCTCTCAATTATTGTGACATTTTCGTGCTCCTTGACCTTTGAAATGGCGGTGTTAACAATAAGCAAGTCAGCATCTTCTTGGGCCTGATTGACTTCAATGTCACAATCTTCGAAGTGACTTTACAAGACTTCAATGAGACGACTTTTATTTTGTTCATTGGCCAAAAACTTTTCCTGGGTGACATGGTTAATTGTATTTACATCAAAGAACACTTCGGAGAATGGTGAATCTTCATCCGCCGCAATCGCTCGGATCTTTTGGTACCACTATGAGCAGGGTATCCGTCGAACACCACAACAACATTCGTGAACCCATAGTGTCTTTTTAAAAGAGAGGATTAGCTCTTGGCGATGGTTGCGAAGGAAGCATTGCGAGGCCAAACGACTTTATGAAGCAGATAACCTCCATTCACTACTGCGAAATACTGTCGCCCCGTCTGTAGCATTGGAGGGAAGCGGGATGAAAGCTGCGTACATAGCGACTTGGTTCCTTTCCGCATGGCTCCTTCTGCAAAAAGTGACATCGGGTAGGACGCGAGTTCGTAAGTGAAAAAGTTTTTTAAGTCTTCTGACAATTTTGTAAGGCACAGTCTTTGGAACAGTGCCAGAGGATCAATAGTAGGTACTGTTTGAGGTTTCCCGTCGTAAGACAGCTCACAGCAGATACTAAGGTACTAACCTTGTCTCTCCTTTTGAGGGTGACATTCTTGAAGTTGCCATGATCAACAATCTTGGTCACCCCTTCTAGACCGATTTCCTGAGCCAAGTGGCAGTTTACATAGGCTCCTCCAACGACACCACTGCTTAAAGAAATTATTGCCTCTGAGTCTGGAAATGAGGGTTACTGTGTAAGCCGTTCCGTCAGTTTCATTGAGTCTCTGTTCATACGAGAACTTCGGGCATCCACATGTTACTCTGATGTTTCAAAAGAGACGTTGCAGTAATTTTCAACAGCATCACAGACATTTTGCATGAATACAATTGCCAATATCCATTTCGCCAAAACAGTCTCTGAAAACCCTCTGCTATGTGTGAGGCCTCCTTGGACTTTCATTGTCCTCATTACTACTTGCTCTATGGATTAGTCTGTCCAGATTCCAGACCAAAACTTCATGGAGCATCTTATGGTGAATTTCCCTTCCTTAATCAACTTGTTAAATTCAGTTGGGTCCATCACTTGTTCCAGTTTCATCATGTCTTGCAGGTAGGTGCGCGCTTTCGGCATACAAGAAGTACCCTGATGTGTGGAATAACGATAGTGTCTTTTGTACGGAGTCAAGATGGAGCTTCCATTTGCCAGAACGCTCTGTTTCAATGAACTGTTTGAAGAGCGTTATCATGCGAATATACTGCAGGCATAACTTCCCAGTGGGCCCCTTAGTTTCGAGCGCGCACAAACCTTGTCTGAATTTTGCAGCAATACTTTTCAGACAGTCATTATCGACACAGGCTGCGATTATCACGGGAAATGCGATAGAAAAATACTTTTGCTTTGGTTGGCTAAAGTTGAAACTCATATGTATTGTTACGGGGGAATTGCTTTTAATATTTGGGAAGTTCTTTATTAATTAATTAATTATATTATTAATGCCAATATAAAATATATCAATATATTTCGTATAATCAAGAACATCTCCTTTTCGTTTAGCGCTAGTACATTGTGAGAATTAAATTAGAATTGCGTTGTGTCCTTTCACGATTGAAAACAACTCTGGTTTGAAATGACAGATCAATTTATTGATTAAACACATATAATATTATACAACACATATACCTCATTGAAATATTACACCTGTCGTTATTAAAATTCATGTACATAATTGGTTCATTATCAGTAATCCAGAATAGGCTTAGATTCACAATTAAATCCTAATACTTTCTTCATCACAACAATCACTAATTCAAATTAACCACATGAACTTAATCAATAATTATCATTAATTCCTATCATAGTTATTATACATATATACTCAACAATTCATATCAATCTATACACAACTCACTTTAGTTTATACTATACTAGCTATTTACCCGGCGTTGCCCGGGTATTTATTAATACCAATTTTTTATTACACAGTAAAAGGAATGAATTCTAGCTATAGTGTAAAATCTAAGTAATTTAATTTTCAGGTATTTAAAAGTAAGTATACAAATGATAAAGTAAAATTACAAATTCACTCTATTATTAATTTAACTTAAATCTTGATTATAAACAACATTTTTAGTTTCCTATATTCCTCTCAGTGACTCCGAACACTATGGATTCGACACTAATCTCGGTCAGTTTGGACTTTGTTTTACCCCTTCTCCTACCCCCCACCCCACCAATGATGATGGGAGGCTATACTTGCACTTAAACAGCATCGGGAGGGCCCTATTCATCTCAGCGACACAAAAACTGGATTCTACACTACTCTCGGTAATTTTGGACATTTTATTTCTCCCCCTTCTCCCCCCCAATGGTGTTGGGAGGCTGAATTTGCATTTAAACGGTATCGGGAGTATCTCTATTCGTCGCAGCGAACCCGACAATTATGGATTCGCAGATAGAGAATAAAGTATTTGATTTTGAAGTGAAATTAAACATCCATTTCGAGGAAAAACAGAACCAAATACTGCATGATTTTCCAACCGATAAACAATATGGTATTGAAATTTCTCGAGAAAATTATCCGATAATTTCATGTTAATTAGCTGTCTTGTCCAAGGAATTTAAGAGCAGATTTTAGGATATACGAAGTATTAAGATTGGTCTATTGCTTGTAGAAAAGCGCAGGCAATTAGAAACAGCGAATATTACACAACTAGCTGCATTGGGATACGACGCTTATGCAAAGATGTTTGATGAATTTATCGAGTTGAAAAACGATAGAATCTGGAAGTTATGTTTAAAGAAAAGAGAAAAGAAAAAGAGAACTCCGAATTTTGGAAATGAGTCTGAAAAATACAATATTACAAAAATGTGCTAACCTGCTGCTCACGTTGTTCGCTTAAGGCTGCTGTGTACTAACCATATTGGATTCGCTCACTTCAATGTTAACTTATGGAGAAAATGTGTCCAAGGATTGCCGACTTGGTTTTACAGCTTTTTTTTTTAAATTGTACTCTGTAATAGAGAAAGAAATTTTACACCTTGGGGCATTTTTCGTTATTTTTAAAGCAAATAATATTTTAAAATTTAAATTATTCGGGGGAAAAATCTGGTATAGTGTGTTTGAAACGCTCATAAATCCCTTTGGTGGACGAAAATTTTAAAATTAATCCTGTTGTTCCTAAAGTTAAGGCTATTTGAAAACACAATTTTTATTGGATTATCAGCATTTATGTAGCCGTCAATATTAGACACATTTCTTCCATAGGTTGACATTGAGGTGAGCGAATCCGACAGGGTTAGTTCACAGCAGCCTTAACGTATCTTGGTGAATTATCCTATTCCAAAATAAAATATGCGAAGATCTTATATAGAAATCGGCTTACTGATTATCACCTTGAGGACGTATTGAGAGTAGCATGTAGCAGTTATAAACCTGGTTTGTTTAAAATAGTCAAAAGTTTGTCTCAACATAAAAAAATCACACTCATTTTTAAACAAACGCTTGGATACATTTAGGATTTTTTTTTCTTTTTACATTATTATATTATGAGGTATTGTGTATTATGTTGAACATAGAAACCATATGCGAAACATAGTAACCGTATGTAAGGTGGCCTGATTAAAAAAAAGTTTGAACGTGGCTGGTTTAAACGATTAAACTCTGCTCATGTTATGTGAAAACGAAATTCTGTACTGTGGAAGTGTATTTCGTAATACTAACAAAGGCCATGCCGGACGATGGCCGAATAGCTAGGGCGCTGGCTTTCGGTACCAGAGTCTGTGGGATCGAATCCCACTCTTGGCATGGACGTTTGTAGCCGTTCGGAATCGGCTTTAAGAAGTAGGTCCCGGTCTAATTAACCCTCGTGTAGCAAAAATGATCGTAGCGCTCTTAACCAAACCAAACAAAGACCATTTCTATTAATCACTATTCTGCATGAAATTTGCCACCGAGTTGCAGCCATCCGAATCTCTTATTTAAAACATGGAAAGAACAGATCACTACCGTAATTAAAAGTCACTCGGAGAGAAGCAAACAAAAAGAAAAACAGCCATTTTCCTGTTTACTGAGTCTGACGAGAACTTCCGATTTGACCTCTAAAATGTTTCTATCTGTAATACTTTATTTTTCCATCAGTTAGAGACTACAGGTTTTCTGACGCTCTTTAACATTATTGTTGCCAATAGCACAGCACACTCATCAAAGTTAAATACACCAAAGAGTAAATTCAGGCCCGGTTTTCGAAACCTTAGTCCGCAGAGGCTCAAATATTAACCTACTAGCCGGGCTTCGCTCGGCTAGGCTCGGGCTTCACCTAGCTAAGCTCAAGCCATCCGTGTAACATATTTATGTACTTCGGGTCCCACAGAAGAAAAAAAAGGCCTACAAATGTATTAAATTCAAGTGAATAAATTCCTTTCAATTTTCATTCCCGTAGCTGCAGTGAGTGATTTTAGAATTAAAATATCTCTAAAACTATTGAATTAACAGAATAAGTGTACGCATAAAAATTATCATTTTTCAAAGCTCTTTTGAAATATGTAACATTTATGTATTTTCATGAGAAAAAAATACACCGATTGTCGGCCACTGTGTTACTCTCACGTGATCTCGACGATTGTCGGCCATTGCGTTACGCTCACGTCATCTCGACATCCCCCCGTTGTTCCTTCACATAAAAATCAGTAAATCCACCAAAAATCAATATATATCTATTTAGTTTCAATAAAGTATTTATTATTATTAAACAATTTGAATATTTAGCTTTTCAAATAGAAAGTTTGATAAATAAAAAAAATAGACATGGTGACACATTTCATTTCAGTGATTCATTTTTTAGTGAGAATCACGCTGTGAACGAATCACCTTTTGTTTACATCGTCAAAGATCGATGACGCTTCATTAGAATCCAAATATCTCTAAAACTATTGAATTAACAGAATAAGTGTACGCAGAAAAAATTATCAGTTTTCGAAGCTCTTTCCAAATATGTAACTTTTATGTACTTTCATGAGAAAAAAAAATACACCGATTCCTGTATATTTGTAGGCCATTTTAATTGAGGATTGGTCGGCTCGGTCGCGTTACACTCACGTGATATATCGACAGACACCTCTGTCTCTTTATTAATATAGATGGAGGAAATGTGTCCAAGGATTGCCGACTTGGATTTGAAGATTTTTTTTTAAAATTGTACCTCGTAACAGAGAAAGAAATTTTACAACTTGGGATGGTTTTCGTTTTTTTAAGAAAATGCAAATAATATTTTAAAATTTAAATTATTCGGGGAAAAAAAATCTGGTATAGAGTGTTTTAAACGCTCCTAAATTCCTTTGGTGGACGCATTTTATAAAATGAATCCTGTTTCAAGGTACAGAAAAGTTCAGGTTATCTGAAAATATATCCATTTTTTATTGGATTTTCAGCATTTATGTAGCTGTAAATACTAGACATATTTTCTCCCTAGGTTAACTTTGAGGTGAGCGAATACAATAGGGTTAGCCCACAGCGGCCTTATGTACTCTATCTTTTTTCCCTAAATAACTATATTTATAATTGTCTTTTTAAATTTTGAATCTGTTCTATTATCAAAACTCTCGTCCCCTTCGCGAAGTGTTATAGAAACAAACACTCCTTAAATTTTGTTTTTTTTTCTTTAGTACTACTCACGTCAGAGAAAGCTTTCAAGCAAAGAACTACACTCTTCAATATTGGCTTGAAAAAGATAAAAATAAATCTATCGATTCGATGCAATAACAAATGTCTTCACTTATTTCTCTGACAAAGCAAAGTAAGCGAGCCTTAGTATAATTTAATTGGACCGAATGTCTGAAAATTAACCTTTATTTATTCTTTCTAACCACCTATAAACGTATGTTTTTTAATCTCTAGTCCCTTAACTACAAAAAAAGCCTATCTTAATAAATAATCGTGAATAAATCACGATTTCATTATTGTTGAAATCGTGACCATTAATAGTGAGTCGTTGTTTAAAATAGTGACTCCAAATTTCCAATGCATCCGACAAGGTCCGACATAGCAACTAAGGCCTTCTGGAATTGAAACTCTGGCGGTGAATAGGCTGTCACCACAATTCAGACAGAGAACCCCAAAGGGATTTAACTAGTGGGCTCGTACCTTCTTCCACCCTCTTTGATCTCATAGAAAGACTTTCCGGTCTACGGATTGAACCCGCCCACATCCGTCCTAGACACAAAGGTATTTAATGACATTGGGATTCGGACCGAGCACTCCCAGTCCGAATCCCAACGCGTTACCACGTGCCTTAAAATAGTGGTTATTTCTCTTTTAATGAAAGTGAATAAATCTCGAAAAAGAGTTCGTTCTGATTGATTTTGTTTACCTTTTGGTTAGATTGTTTATTTCAACGGGAATAAAACGTTGAGATGGGCCCGAAACTGAAGTCTTAAAAAATGTAGAGCCCAGGCTCAGCTCGTCTAGCCTTTGCGTACTTCTGATAAGTCCGTTATTTAAAGTACAATGCTGGCCATTAAAATTGAAACACTATGAAGGAGGGATGATACAAACATCAAATTCGCATGAAATGAAGAAGATGCTGAGATATGCAATGATTAGTATTTAAGCGCAATCGAACGATGCAGGAGGGAGAAACGCCATCACAAACTCTATATAAAAGGAAAATTACGCAGAGGGTTTCTCATTCGGAAATCGCATTTGAATGTTGTTTGTTTGTGAGAAGATCGTGTTATGCCTCGTACAAGAAGGAGAAATGGCTACCAGCACGACTGTCATACGAATATGCAATCGATGGGTCCAGGAGGGTCATACTGAACGCCATGCAGGATTTCAATGGCCTCTCGCCACTAACACCCGAAAGGACAGACATGTTGTCAGGTTGGCCTTGCGGGATCGTACAGCCACATCACGGACCTTGAGCCAGGAAATGGGCTTGTTTGCAGCACAAGTATTCGCACGGACAGTGCGACGACGTCTGGAGCAGCACGGACTGTCTGCAGGGCGAGCATTATTGCGTCTTCCCTTGACACTTGCGACGGTGGTGCACCCAACGGGAAAAGTGGATACAGGAGTGGCACCACGTCGTCTTTTCAGACGAGTCCCTGTTCTGCGTGCAGCATTATGACGGACGTATCCATGTCTGGAGGCACCGAGGATAACACACGTGACCTGATTGCATTCGATATCGTCATACGGGCCCTGCACCTGGTGTGATGGTATGGGCAGCCATTGAATACACGACACGAACCCATCTTGTTCGCGTCGTCAGTAATCTGAACAGCCAGCGTTTCATTTCTCAGATCTTAAGGCCGGTGGCTGGGCCTCGGAGACGTCATCTTTCAATAAGATAACGCAAGACCGCATGTTGCCCGTCGGATCCTGACTTACCTCGACACAGAGGGTGTTCGACTGTTGTCCTGGCCAACACATTCTCTAGATCTCTCACACACTGAAAACACCTGGTCATGGGTTGCTGAGAGGCTGGGCCGTCATCGCTCTCCAGCCACTACGATTGATGAAGTGTGGCATAGACTTGAAGAAGCATAGAATGAATTGTCCGTACCTGTCCTGCAAGGCCAGTTCGACTCGATGCCTAACCGGGTTAGAGCCGTTTTAGCTTTCAGAGGCGGCAGCTGTGTGTACTAATTTAGGACCCGGTATACCCACAAATTGCATACAAATTTAATCACGTTTTCTTCCTACTATGCTGTATACGTACAATAAGTAACGTTTTGTTATTTGCTTTCCTTCCTGGTGTTGCAATTTTAATGGCCAGCAGTGTACTTATATAAACATTAAATTAACAAATTTTAAGAGTTCTTTTTATCCTTTTATACAGTTAAAGTCGTAATCCTGATATCGGATAATTCGTCACTCCGGCTATACTCACTTTATTTTGTCTTTCCGAAAGTTTTCTAATAAATCCAAATGACAACATATTCCGGTTAGCCTGAAAATGTTCCACTCCGGGTACACTTCATAAAAATGTGTACATTTCCATCGTATCAAGGTAGCCTTGGACGTAGGATTTAGCCCTTGATCTGGGTTCCTCAGTAAGCGTACCCGATGAGTATGCCAAATGGGAAGGAATTCCAAATGTGGAATTTCTGTAAGTTTTTAATGATGACTGACGAAGTGCAGTTCTCCACTCCACTTCGGAAAGAACCATCTTCTATCATAAATTGTAGTACACAATTTTAGATCACAAGGAGATGTTAAGAGATGTCCTTTTTTAGTTGGCGATCGACTTTTCTATGATTTTTTATTCGGCGATCGACTAGTTCTAATTTTTTTGTGGAAAATGAGCAGCTTATCGTCACTAACGTAGTCCATATATTTATGAAATTATGGCTCGCGATCGACTAAAATCATGTTGAAGATCGACCAGTTGGCCACCCCTGGTATAGAGCAAGCTCTGCTGGGACGTGCCATTTGCAAAATACGTACTCATTCGTTTTTGCCCTGTTGATGGCGTGGGCGAAATCTAAGTCCAGGGCTACCTGTGGTACGATGCAGCGGCATATTTTTGAAACTATCACCGCCCAGCAAGGCGTGCTCAATACGTCTCATGATATTTATAAGTCACTCTGTAAATGAAATACTAAATTACAATTTAGCTGACTATTTTACTTCCCTATTTATCCCGTAGAAAAAGATTAATAGAGAAATTAATACTGTAAAATTCTAAAGCAAACAAAAGTTTAACATTTGGCATAACACTGATGTTACATTCAATTTCCAAAAATGCACATTTGTTTAAAATTATATGAGCTAATTAAAAATGCAGTATGCAAAACTCATTCCTGAGTGACTTTTAATAGAAAAGGAATCGACATACACTAGTTTAAGATTTAAATCTCTCCTACTCAGACACCCATTCAGTTTGTTTTTTTCAAAACAGAAAATTAAATGTAGACAAATTAAATTAAATTCCAGAGTATGATAATCTAAGAAAATTACTTAATTTTTTTAATGTATAAATATTTTTGGTGTATAGTATTATGCAACAAAAGATTACACCTTTCTAAATATTTAACGAAACAAACTTCTAAGAAAACCAATGAGTAAAAAACCGTGTAATTTTGAATGGCATGTATTAAAGTTTTCTACTTTAAACAGCTGTCATCATAAGTGATAAATCTATTTACATCTAATTCTAGGGAAATTATTAAGTCTGAAGGAAAAAATTTCTTGCCACGAAACATTCATAAACAACATAAAAACAGTTTATGAACTTTGTAGTACATAATTATTATTTTTTTTTAACAGAAAAGGAATCCAGAGAGAATAGATTAATATAAACCTTTCCTATTTAGACACCCATTCAGTTTTTTTTCTCAAAACAGAACAATAATTTAATGCCAATTTGGAAGCACATCAAAATAAACACTTGGTATAATAAAAATTTAGCTTTTAAAAAGACAGTAAATGGGAAGTGAATCAAGGGCATAACATACTGTGTTAGATGCATACTTATATTATAAGCATACATCTAACACAGTAGAAATTTTCAAAAATGTATGCCTGTCATAGGATACATTAAAAACAACAACAATACAATGTCCTATACTAAGAATATATCAACTTCAAGAATCCTTCCATTTGGCAAGCAGTGTTATACAAAGTGGATTATACTGCTTTAAGTATGTTACTGCACAAATATTTGAGGTAAATCGAATGAACAATAAGGTATATACGTATTTTTATAGTGATAATTTTTGTCGAAAATGACATTTTAATTTCGTTACCATCAGCGACACATTCAAATTGTAAATACAATGGCACTAGGGATAAATCCGTGTTACTGGGAATAAAATCTACTTACCAATTCATCTTAGATTATGTTACAATATCAACACAGACAGACAGAACATAAAAAAAACCATTCACAAACACTAAATAAAAAATTTCAAGAATATCACTTCTTTTAAACCTATCTTTCACAGCGATAGGCTTAGAAGAAGGAAATTTCAAAACACCATCTGCTCTTATTCCTGTACGAAATCACATTCCTCAATTTTTGTGGTAGGGTATTTTTTGCTCCTTTATCGATTTCCGGACGTGCAGAGAGATAATATTCATTAGTTTAAGAGATATTAATATTTGTTTTTCCGTCCTATGGGAGAATAACATGGGCCGCCATGGCTGAGGTGCCCAACATGGCGACCGTGACGTCATCACTTCGAGCACTCATACACTTTGTTATCAAGTCTGTGGCCATTTAATCTTATCTCGTGAGCTAAACCTGTGGGTCCGACACTTCACGGTATGTTCAAATTGTCAGGGAAAAGGCAGTTATAAAAAATGGGAATTTTAACAGTCGATAAGGTCGGTCTTCCCAATACACCACCCTTTCACAAAATGATATCATCTGTATGGGTTGATCCAGTGAATTTCTGTCATATTTAGGAATCCAAAGAGGCAAACAAAATTAATATACTGTTAAGAAATATTTATGTGGGAATACTTTATTCCTCCAACAATTTTATAGCAAATGTGCTTTTAATAGTTCTTCCGGTGAAGGTTGCGCAAAAAATCCGTTAATCTCGTAGATCAGTGATTATCAACCTTTTCTTCGTCACGGTACACTTTTAATGATTTAAAAATTTCGCGGCACACTAACAATAAACATAAATTTAAAAGAAGAATTTTACTTGGATACAGGCCCTGATTTTCCATTAGGCCCGGTAGGCCCTGGCTTAGGGGCCCCCAAAATTTTTATTTTGAAAGAAAAAAAAATTCCCAATTCAAATTTAAAAAAAAATTTACATTTTTTATTGCAATTTTTTTTACATCCTTTCAAATTTGATTGATTGGTTCATCATATGTATAGATGTATGTATAGTCCATCATATGTATGCTATAGTGTATATAAGGGATTAATAAGTTTTTCTGGGTGCATTGTATTGGTGTTTTAATGATGAAATTAATATGTTGTATTGCTTTTTGTTATTTGATAATGTTCTAGGTTTCTACGCTTCAAATTGCCAATTCTTGGTAAAATGGTACTTTCACAATGATTCATGGTTTTTTTTTTTTTGTGTGTCAATTTTGGAAATTTTTCGCCCACATCAGTATTAGGGGGCCCACATCCCGAGTTGTGCCTATAGTCAAGAATTTTCTAAATCGGGCCCTGCTTGGAAAATTGACTGATGTACCTATAATATATTTGGCAAAAATAGCATACGGAATCCTTTTCATTGAAATAAAAAATGAAATTGCATTACAAAGTAAATAAAATGTTTATTTAACTACAAATTACATTTAATGCGAAATCTGAGCTTGTTGTTTTTTGGTAATTTCCTTTATATTTGGGAGTAAAAATGATAATGCTACTCTCATTTCGTAATCCAGATTTCAAAGTCCAGAACTGTAATAGTCCAGAGTTACCAGTTATCAGTCCAAAACTGTAATAGTCATGCGCACTGGTTCAGCCAATCTCCGCTAGGAAGGTAGAACTTATTGAACTACTTGTCTGACGTCGCTTATGTATGAGTATTCGCAGTGGCGGCACACTTAAGTGCCGCGGCACAGTGATTGAGAATCACTGTCGTAGATCTTCAAAATCTCGGTCTTGATCAAAATCTCTTCAAAGTCTTAATGAGCGGGTAATTTTCCTCTCGGTATTGTTACGAATTTTACGAGTCTATGGTAATCTAGCCAAATATGAAAGTTATCGCCAAATTGGCGATGGATTTGGTGACTTATTTTGGTCGCCAAATTTGGCTATATGGTACCAAATGGTCGCCGACTTGCCGTCTAGAACTTTTTAGAAGCTTCTGGAAGTATCTAGCTGGCTGACCGATAGAAGGCGCTTTGGAAGTTTATAAACATACCTGACATTGGTATTGGAACTGAGTGTTCTTTTCTGCTGAGAGCTGAATGTGTTGAAACTGCGTTAGGCGTGTATTGTATTGAAGACTCTGGATCCTGACTTGTGTTTTTAGAGTCTTCTGCTGTTCAGAAGACAGTTGTTACGTATTTTCTGCTTGAATTTGTGCAAGAGCCTGAAGGATTTACAGAATAATAAATTTTATTTTGTGTGCAGTTTCTGGTGAGATTTTATTCAATCCTAACGAACCTAGGAAAACGGAACAGCATTATTTTACTCGCGGGTTAGCAAATGTATATTCTTGGATTCTGTTTTCTGCATATGGATAGAGAAGTTTAAATAAAGAGCCCGTAGCTCATAAAATTTCGTGAACTTTTCAGTTCCTAAGTATTTTTAGCCTTCAGGATCCTTCAGGAAGCGGAGTGGGAACTACACTGCATGGGCCGGGCCATCCACTGTAGGATCATATAGAAATGCACAAAACTCCAGTGATCAGAGTAAAAAACGAAAGTAGGAAAGAAAATAGAAAGTGGGGGAAGCAGAAAAGCTACGAGAGTTAAAGGAAAAATAAAAACATGGGGGAAAAATAATTATTTAAGACGGAGCAAAACTCCAAGCAAGAGCATGGTCACGTGGACCAATGGGAAATGACATTGATATTGACATGGTACATTAACGAGGCACCGGAGAGCAGAGCTCCACATACTCGGCATGAATAATTTTTTATTACCATGTTTTTATTTACTCGCTTTCTTGTTTGTGTGTGTTTGTCCGGTACACATCTTGCAATCGATTTTTAATTAATATCCCGACTAGCTAGACATTTGAAACTTTTAGAATAGCTCAGAACACGATGACAATGCATTATTTTGATACTTTGTAGAGTATAGCTCACTTCTACCCAGACTTGGGTGTATATAATTTGAAGTGGCACTCTAAATGAATTTGATACAAACACAGTTTATACATGAAACAATGTTTATTGAATTCGTTGCACATATAGAATTTACTTTTACAGCATTAAGCATACGTACTACTTGTACGGAATATATATATTAACATTCAATAGGAATACACATTGCAAATACTCACAAACCAGCAGAGAGTCAAACCAGCAGTACTGCCACGTAAACTTTGGGCCCCCTAAGCACTAGCGCCGGTTAACACGTGGAGCTGCTTACCTCGTAGCTCCCTTATCTATCAACTTTAACAACCTCCTTTCAACCTTAACAACCTCTTTCAACCTTAACAACCTTTTTCAACCTCTGTATTAATCAAGCTGCATGGTATTTATACCAAGCGCGTATGCCGAAATTAGCATATCTCAAGCAGCTTCTTTAATTCATTCACTCAAAAGTTCGATTCTTGTGAATCGAATCTTATGTATACCTTACAACTTTTAGCCATCTTTAAGCAGATTTGTACCATGTAGCAAGTATAAAGCTTTTTTTTTTATCCTATGCCCGTCTCCAACCACTCGGCCATAAGTCGACGAGCAGCCCAATACAAAAAAAGAACGAATAAAATAGTCAGTAAAATTAAAACCACTGTCTGTTGTATAAAAATCATTAAAGTTATTAATAATAGTAGGGCAATCGTTGAGGTGCAGTCCAGTCATAGGTGCGCCCTGATCACACAGCGGGCACACATCCGTGTCAGTCACTCCGAGTCTATATAGGTGTTTCTGCAAGTAATCATGGCCTGTAAGGAGTCTGAAACAGGCTACTCCGACCGCTCTTGGTAAGGAGCTAGTATAAAGCTGATTTGTTTAAAATAGTCTAAAGTTTATCCCAGCATTAAAAATCGCACTAATTTTTAACTAAATGATTGAATGCATTTAGGTTTTGAGTTTTTGTGTTTTTTTGCATTTTTACCATGTTTTTATTAACTTGCTTTCTTGTTTGTGTGTGTGTTTGTGTGTTTGTCCCTTATAAATCTTGCAATCGATTTTTAACTAACTTCCCGACTAGCTAGACATTTGAAACTTTTAGAATAGCTCAGAACACGATGACAATGCCTTTTTTAAATACTTTTAGCCATCTTTAAGCAGATTTTTACCATGTTTTTATTATTTTCAGTTAATTTTGTTTTGTAGACTGGTGCAGTCATTTATCGGCCGGGACGGGAACGAAAAGTTAAACGCAAGTTAACTTCCAATTAACTTCATTTTCTTTCAAATTGATGGGATAATTCAACAAAAAAATTTTTTTTAAAGTATTTATTAATACATAGAATTGTCAAGTTTGTATGATTCAACAGAAATTTAAAAACATGGTATATAAAAGTTCATTTTATCTTGTAATTATAGTGGCTATACTTCCGTTCTCAGGATTAAAGGAAAAGTTGACGTTGAAAAAAAATATAAAAAAATGATAATAATTAAAATAAAGAAATAAATTCATAAATAAATAAATAAATACAACTTTGTGAACTATATAAGGTGGCAGAATTAATAAAAGAAGACACGGTGGCTGAGGAATTAAAAATAACCAGCAATGAATTTATTGATGGCATGTAAAAAAAAATAAAAATAAATAAATAATTGGTGACCCAATACGGTGTCCCAAATTTAAAGCAACCAACGATTCTCGCAGATTATGTGCGACTGTTTTCATTGACAATTGCCTCGATTCGGAAAGCAACAACAACAACAGCAAATTATTGATGACTATCGATACAAAATTAAGACTGTACTTGAAAATATTAAATTGCAGTAAAAATAATTTTGAAAAAAAAATATTGCATTTAAAGGTCTCTTTTCAAAAGCTGAAAACAGAATTCAAATGTCTGCACTAGTTAATCTGGGATTTGAAAGATGAGAGGACAGTTCCCAGTAGCCTAACACAGAGATAGAAAATCTGCGAGGTCAACTGAAGCGCCGCCGTAAAGACGTTGCTTGTTAATGTCTATGGTGTTTTAATGGTATCTATTTAGGTCTTACCAAAGTGGTCCCTTCATAGTTCGCTTTTTTTATTAAGGGGAGAGTGGACCTTCAAACCGAACTTTTTTTGTTTGGAATGGATTTGCTTGAAATTTGAATATGTGATTAGTACCATAGATATGTAAAAGTGGTTAAAATTTAATGATGAAATATTAATAATTTATGAATTATGAATTTTTAATTATATCGAACATTTGCCTAATTAAAAATGTTCCATGCGCATTTCTTTTGCATATAATATGGTAATTTTTATTTACAGGATACCTTACAGAACTAGCAATGAAACTTATTGCTTATTTTAAGCATTCATTAAAAATATAAAGAGAAAAAAATAATAATAGTAAAAACACCCTTTTTATTAAGCAAAATACCTATAAATTCTCTTTTCAAGTTCAAAATATAGAAATTCTGAGCTTTGAAGCATAATTATTTTCAATAAGATATATTTGATATACAGTTAAGTATATAAAACTTAAATTTCAAAGCAATACGATAATTAGAAATGCGCCTGGAGTTCTATTAGTAACCACATAATATCTAAATTAAATACAAATGCCTATAACTAGGAAAGTAATCACAGAAATTAAAAATTCTTTTTGCAACACATTCCTACTCATCCGTAGTTTTACAATTCAGTAAAATAAAAAAAAAACCGAATTTTAGGACAAATTTTTCAATCTTGAAAGTCCACTGTCCTCTTAATCTAACCCAGGGGTACTCAAACTGCGGCCCACCAGGCTTTTATGTGCTGTCCGAAACACTCCCGCTCATTATCAGTCAGGTGTTTCTGTAAACATAATTTTGGAAATTACTGCTTGAAAAATTCAAATTTTTTACAAAAATGTGCCATTTGCTGTTCACGTTGTTCGCTTCAACGTATCTTTGTGAATCCTCCAATTCCAAAGGGAAACAGGTGAAGAATGTCTATCGAAATCGGCTTACTTATTTATTACCTTCATGAAGTACTTACAGAAGTATGTAGCAAGTATCAGCCCGATTTGTCTAAAATAGTCAAAAGTTTGTATTAATAACATAAAACTAAATTTTAAATAGACAATTGAATCGGTTTAGGTTTTGAGTTACATATTTTTTTCCATGTTTTTATTAATGCGCTTTCTTGTTTGTTTGTTTGTGTGTTTGTCCAGTACAAATCTTGCAATCGATTTTTAACCAACTTCCCGACTAGCTAGACATTTTAAACTTTTAGAATAGATCAGAACACGATGACAATGCATTCTTTTGAAACTTTTAGCCATCTTTAAGCAGAATTGAAATTCATTTTCAGTTAATTTTATTTTGTAGACTGGTGCAGCCATCTATTGGCCGGGACGGGAACGAAAAGTTAAACGCAAGTTAACTTCCAATTAACTTCATTTTCTTTCTAGTTGATGGGATAATTCATCAAAAAAATTTTAAAAAAGTATTTATTAATACATAGAATTGTCAAGTTTATATGATTCAACAGAAAATTTAAAAACATGGTATATAAAAAGTTCTTTTTATCTTGTAATTATTTTCATATTGTCATTCCTAGTTCAGTTCTACACGAGGTAAAACGTTAGTTTTTGAAATACATATGTAAATAAATAATTTAATATTGCATATTACTTAAATTGATTTGTTGTTATTTAATTACAGCCTATTATACCATATTACCCTAAAAAAACTGTTATTATAAACATAACTACGGCTTTCACCTATCCCCTTGTTTAATATGAATGCTGTGTCTTGTCTTACACGGTTTCGATTTACACGATTTGTCGTGGAACGCATCTACCGTGTAAATTGAGGGATAGGTGTATATATCTAAAGCCCATATTTAGTGTCGAATAACTGCCGTTTAATTATAGGGTTATCTCCTCTGAGAAATGACAACTCTTTACTGCTAAAGTAAATTTAAATTAAACTAACCAAATTACATTGATCGTAGAAACGTATTCCGTTGCGAAGCACGGGGATTCAGCTAATTTATATATATAAAACAGTTCCGTAACTGACTGACTGATTGACTGACTGACATACAACGCAGAGACCAAACCGCTGGACCTAAAGGGCTGACATTTTGCATGGCGATTCTTCTTATGGTGTAGGGGTGCACTAAGAAAGATTTTTGAAAAATTCTTCTTAGATTTTTTAAATTAAATTTTTAAGCTGTTTTTGTAACTTTTTTTAAGTTTGCATTTAAAATAATCACTTAAGGGTTATAAAATTTATATCACGAGAAAGATCATAAAGATTCCTTTAAAATGAGATCTTTTTCGAATCTTTACCTCCATTTTCTGATTTTTGGTGAATTTTTAAAGATTCATTTTTAGAATTTAATTTATTAAATGCTGATCACGTAATTTCTCTTTCTGGTACTTTAAATAAATTTATCGTCACGTGCATAACAACTAAATAGACAAAAATAAAATATTTTTTTCCTTGCTAATGCGGCAGACGATTGGACATTATCCAAAAAAATATTAAAATACAATAAAAGATATTATGTTCCTCAAACTGTACTATAGTCTTCAGTACGTCCTATTACATTTAATTTGAATATTTTCTTCTACATTATTTTGTCTATAAAAATATCCCTTACGATTTTTTTATAGGTATTTTTTTTTACATTAATTGTATACATTGATCATCGTATTTATTATAAATATGTATATATATATATATATGTTTTTTTTTGGCATTAATTGCATACATTGACCGTCGTATTTAATTTGAATGTACTCCGTAGCGAAGTGCGGGTTTTCAGCTAGTAATTAAATAAAATTTTAATTGTTGTAATGGTTTTTGCTGTGATTAGGCGATAACTGTTTTTTACTTAATATATGCACACATCTGCCTTTCCCATTCGCTCAATTTGCTAAAACACTCGAGGTTCTCTCGCTAAAAGGTCCTCTTAGCCGCAGAGTTAACGCGCTGATGCGGGAGGAGAGTGTTTTTCTCTATGGAGACTTTTTCTCCGTTCAGTTCTCAGAGAAGAGATATCGCCTGTTTTTTTAAAAGCGCTTACGGCAGACGTCTCACAGGCGATAAACATCTGGAGTAGAGAATCTTTGAGCGACGACTGCGTGGAACTGCGCGGGTCACGACGAAATACGAGAGAAGGGAGAGGGGGGGGGGAGAGTCAAGCAGAGGGCTCTTAAACATACGCAAAACAAACAAGGCTGAAAAAAATAGCGAAAAGAGGAAGCCGGGAGAGAGACAGAGAGAGAGAGAGAATGGCCATTCATTCCCGCGGAGTATAGGGTTGCGGACGGATATCACGTGCCCTCGTCCATCAGAGCCCGGCAGATATCGCGACTTTTACCGCTACGGCAGGAGCGAATGGCGGCCAAAGAAGGACCGGACAAGAGGAAAAAGGGCGGCAGCAAGGGGTGCACGGTAAGATCCCATCCTTCGTTCACCTCATCCTAAAAATGAAATGCCGTTTTGGGCATATTGCAAAAATTGAAGTACAGCTAGAAGCGTAAGAAAATGTCTTTAAGATACAAAAGTGGGATACCCAAAACAGGTAAGGCCGCTAACAGGTAACTTTCTTGAACTGATGCAGCATTTCGTTTTTACAGTGTAAAGGGGCGTCAATCACATCGCTTCCCGTAACGTCACGTGGCCGTGAAAGAGATCCTTTTCGACCTGCTGATTACGATTTCATAATATTTCCTGACCTGACCGGTCAACGCATCCTCAAGTCAATAGCATGCTATTTTAGGCCAAAATATTGAGTTCTCACTTTCAAAATAGTATCAGTTCTAATCCTTTATCTTTTAAAATCTTATTCAATATTTTTGCTATTGTATAATCCAGAGGCGAGATTTTCATCTGAAAGCAGGCTTTGAAAGTCATTTTTTTTAACTACTGTTTATAATGAAACTTTTAATGTTTTTTTGTAGATGTATACAAACAAATTTGGGGATTTAATTCCAAAGTCCCCTGTCGTTGCTTTACTGATATAATCATAAAAATACGAGTCCGTTTGTCTGTCCTTCCATTTTGCTCAAACGAATCACATTACCTTTACTTTTGTAAGAACGCAGTATCCCCAGATTGAGAAAAAATAAAATAAATTGTATTGAAATAGTGTCACGGATTACCCAGTTGCAATTATTTTTATTTGTTTTTCTTAAGTTATTCATCTCGTTAAGTTTAGAATGATGAGAGCAAGTGTATTCTAACTTTAATTGCTGTCATTATTGGGCTGGAGGAGGTCTTGTTTACACCAAAGCTTTCCAAAATTTTCATCTGTAAAATGCTATGTTATACGAATTTATGCCGGGAAGATAAACAAAATATTTAATAGGAAGAAAAGCGCGGCAAATCAGCCGAAAATGTTTTAATGAAGATCATATCTTGCTAAGCAGAGTTGTCATATCTGAAAATTATCAGAATAGGTAATTTCGATTCTCGTATTATGACTAACACCTATCGATTGAAATATTTTATAGAACTATCTTTTAAAAAACATCCATTCGGCTTAACAATATCTCAAAACCTACGAATACAGCGATTATTAATGGGTAATTTAGTCTTCCCTTGAAGCAGCGACAGCTATTTTACCCTTTAGCTTACGGGGCCCATTTTTCCAATTCTCTCTTTAGAACGGGAAATTTCATATCCCCTTTGTAAGAACGGCCATTAAAGGGGTTATATATCTATATATATAAAAGAGCTTGTCTGTTTGTTTGTCCGCTATAGAATCATAGACTGTTTCACCCACCGGGACCAAATTCGGCACAGTTAATGTTTAGGACCCAAGAAACTTGACGCAGCAAAAACGAAATTTGGGGCTCAATTAGTTTTTTAAAATTAATTTTTTAATTATTTTTGTGCCCCATAGAGGTGCGCGTACCCCATGTGGATACAGACCTTTCCCCACAACCAGCTGCGTTAATAGGGTTGGTATGGGAGTGACGTGGGGGGGTCAAATTCCAATGCGCGGGAGGAAGAGGGTTGGGAATGACCTTTGGCCCTGGCTCCCCGGATAAACTTAACTTTCCTGGTTCTGCTTTGTGAAATCTGCAGATGAATTTGATTACACATATCGTTTGGATGCTCATATGACGTCACATTCGTTTTCATGCGGAAAGTGATGCAGACGATTTTTTTAACGGATTTTTAAACGGATGACGTTCTTAAAAAGTATAAAGGAATAAATGCATCTGGATGTTTATATTTAATTAAAATTAAGGAGACGAAGTGCAACGTAATCTACGACTTCACGCTGATAGAACAAGACATGCTCAAAGTAGATATCGTGCCATGAATGCTGACCAATGGAGTTTATATGCATTTCACTATAATCCAGAATGTAATTATTCATCTGCTAATGAAGTAAGTATTAGATCAATGTCGAAAATATGTGACAGCTGTGGTGCTAAAAAGTGGTCTAGAGAATCACCAGGAATGTGTTGCAGTAATGGGAAAGTACAATTGCCTGCAATTCTAGAACCACCCGAGCCTTTGAGAACATTACTCACAGGTAATACATCTGATTCAAAACATTTATTACAAAACATACAAGCTTAAGGTAAATAGGCTTCATGGGGAATCCCGCCTTACTTTGATTAAATAAAGGGGATAACGGATATTGCACTTTACCTCTTCGGTGATGTGGAAAAAAGTGCGCTTTTAAGGGAAAAATAAATAATAAAGGCAAATGTAAATTATAAAACTTATTTCTAATTAAACAGTGGATCAAACAAATCTAATTAAATCTAATTTAACAGTATCGAATAAATATAATTAAACAGTAAACTTATTCAATCCAAACGTACGAATCACGCAACACAGTGTTATTAATTCTAAATAAAATCAGACGAAGGTCCGCAGCCTCAAAGTTTCTTTCTTTCTTATTGTTTGTATATCATTTCAGTAGAAACGCGCTAAGCGCATTCTGTCTGTCCAGATGAACATGAAGAGCTGGGGTGCAGCCCAGTATTTTTTTGATGGAATGCATGAAAAATTTTATATCTATATATCTACCCGGGCAACGGCGGTCAATAATGCTAGTATGTATATATATATATATATATATATATATATATATATATATATATATATATATATATATATATATATATATATATATATATATATATATATTCATTCTTGGACCCGTATATGAGAGATACATGCTATCCCACCCCGTAAGGAAAAGGTTAATATTAGTTTTTAGAACCATTAAAATATTGAGATTGGTGTTTTTTAATTTCCTGCTTATAGTATGAACCTTTTACAAGCTGTGCCTTTGGTTGGCGATTTCGGTTTGAGAAGGGTTGGTGGGTGCCTAAAATTTGCAGCAGAAATGGGTATAGCTAGTAACATGTTTCCTTCTCTCTCTAGAGTAGATCGGCGAGAATTAGTCTACGTTAAATCTGGATTCGTCGAATAGCTTCACAAATACTCTAGTTTTGATGTTCCTGATTTTAATTCGCAATGGGGGCGAGAGCGACACAAACTGCTAGATTCTGGTATTGACCACTTGCCCTGAGCACCCAGTAAGCAGTTTGTCTTAACACTGTTGCTGCTGACACGATTGTAAGCTGTGTCGTGAGTCTGGCCGGCATCGGTCTAGGAGTTGTGGAGCCAATACAAGGCATCACTGTTCTGCTCAGGAGTTATTGCGTGACCTGGTTATGATTGGCATGTTTTTGAATACTGTCGTGAACCCTCTTTCTTTCACCGGTTCACCTAGGTTCTTTTCTATGGCATGGCACAAATGCGGTAGTGCAATAACGAGTCTCTCTTAACCACACGAACATAATTTTTTTTTACAGTTTCACATTTAACATAACAATTAAAGAAAACTCTGAGCACAAGGTGGGCAAGCTTACAGCATCTTGCCAGACCCCGACTCCTACTACTACACTCTAATCTTCTTACAGAACTAATTAATGCACCGGAGGTGAGACGAGCCTGCTTTATCTCGCCAGACCTACTAACACTCGCAGAGACTCTCTTTCTCTGTCTCAATTCTAATGACAGAATAATTACCTAACCAGAGGTGAGACGAGCCTGCATGTATCTCGCCAGACCTCCGATTCCTACAAGAGAAGTGACCCTTCTGTCTACTATTCTAGCTGACTCTCGACGATCCCCTCCACCCACTTTGGTTGAACCCCCCCCCCCCTCAGCCAATCCTCTGATTGGTAGAGGGGGGAGAGGAATCACGGGGTACAACATTTTCACTTTTTCTAGAGCTGCTAGTCAAACATTACACTACAAATGCTCTTTAAAGCGTAGAGCGAACAATCTGTGAATATCTTGATTGAGCGTCCGGTTATTTCCAAGGCACCGGCCAGGACCAAGCGACTAGGGCTATACCGGAGGGAGCCTCCGATTATTCTACTCTGTCACAAACTGCAGTCCACTTGGAGTCGTCTCATAACAGCCATGGATGCCTTTGTTAACAAAAAACCTGCTCAGAAATGTCTGCTCTGAGTAAATGGAAAAAAAAGATATTTTCTGGTTAAAATCTGCCTTTGACTCCAGAAACTGACTCTCCAATTGGCTGTCAAAAAACAGACAAACATGATCATTATTTTCTTTCATTTGCTTTTTAGTTCAAAATTGTAACTGAATTAGGTATTAAACAATTGACGACATATTTAAGGTTTTATTACGTCTTAGTAATTCAGCATATGGGATCTAGAAAACGAAGAAAAAAACATGGATGTTATCTTAATCGGTGGTATCTTTTTGTCCAATCAGAAGCAAGTAGTTTTTGGTAAAGGGTAGAATCTACCCGCTTCTATAGCTTGCGACTAATTCCTTATTATTTTTAAATCAACGATGATAACAGCTATAGTCCTGAAGATTCCAGATAAACAGAACAATAAGATATTCAGGATAGGGTATTTATTAAGCTGAGATGTACTTGCTAATCCGATGTCGTTTAAAAATACAGGTAGTCTGGTCTAAAGGTATCCAAAAGTCATGACTTATTTTTACGGAACTACCCATTAGAATTAAAAAAAAATTATTTAAATTGAAAGAACTTCTCACCAAGTTTTAATATCAATCATAGACTTTGATCATAGTATCATAGATTTCGGTGTGTGCGCCTTTTGTAGCACGACAAACATCTAAATGGTAATCCTGTTCTCTCCAAGTGTTTCGTAGCATATCAAGAGTTATTACATGAATTTCTTGAATGATACGCTTCTTCAACTCATCCACAGTTTCAACTTTTTTGTTTATATACAACGGATTTAATGAATCCCTAAGCGAAAAATCTAATAACGCCTGATATGCTACTAAACACTTGGAGAGAACTGGATTACCATTTATACGTTAGTCGTGCTGCAAAAAGTGCACACATCGAAATCTATGATGGTATTATAGAAATCTATGATTAATATTAAAATTTGGTGAGATGCTCTTTCTATTTAAATATATTTTTAAAATTATAATGGGTAGTTCCGTAAAAATAAGTAATGACTTTTGGATACCTTTAGCCCGGTCACTCTGTATTTGAAAAGCGCAGAGAATGGTTTAGATGAGTGACTGGGGAGAAAACCTGCGTAAATTTACACACTGTAAAACCAAAATGCCGTTTCAGGTAAAAAAAAAAGCCTCTATGAGGTAGGGATGCGACATCGATGTCGATGTTTTCAAAACATCGATTTATTGAAGGCGATGTTTTTTCAACATCGATATTTTGTGCTCGATGTTTTACGTTGTCTCGATGTTTTTTTTTAATGAAAAAGTACCGTAATAAAAAAAATTTACCACGTAGCATAATTTTCACACTCAGTAAATGTAAGTCTGAATTCTGAAAAATGACAAATACAAAAGGGGGAATGATTCCTTAGCAAACAGACAAATGGCAATTAACGACCAATGAACCAATCAGAGCGCTTGGAATGTTCCTGACACTCCAGAACCTTCCATGGGTTTATTTTACAAATAGTATATACACGAGTGCATCCATTTAAGTTTTTGTTTTGTGCTGGTTTTATATAAGTTGACATTAATATTATTAGTAAGATGCCTCCCAAAAGTACCGTTTGGAAATATTTTTACAAAACCACTGACAAATTAGCGAAATGCAATATTTGCCTTAAGTACCTCAAAACTTCTGGCAATACCACGAATTTATCTGGACATTTGAAGGCAAAACATGACGGTATTTACAACGAGAATTTTGAGTCATCAATGTAGCCCAAAGCAACCAAGTTTTTGTCATTTGTTCCTGCCCAATCAGAGAGTAAAATTAAATCACCCCCTCCCCCCACGACTAACGGAAGTAACATTAATGTTAGAGATTACTAAACCAGTTTTAAAAAATGGATGTTCTAAAACATCGATGTTTAAAAACATCGATGGTTTTTGGGCGATGTTTTATTAGCATCGATGTTTTAATATTGAATATCGATGTTGCAAAACATCGATGTTTTGTTATCGATGTCGCATCACTACTATGAGGGGGAAATGTTTCTAGATTGTTTGATTACCTGCTTTGCGTATCATGTGGCAGCATGAATACGCAATGAATCCAAGGCCATAAAATTATATAGTTCTTAAAACGATGTTCAGCAATAGTTTTTATCCTTCTTTTGTATCATAAACTGATCTTCTTACCCTTCTAGTAATATTTCTATTTTGGTAATATGCCCAAAAACAGACATTTATTTTTACAGTACACTGGATATTTTAATTTTAACGCTTTAGGTAATTTAACGATATTTTAATTTTATCGGTGTACATAATTTAACGATATTTTAATTTTATCGCTGTACATAATTTAACGATATTTTAATTTTATCGCTGTACAGAATTTAACGATATTTTCATTTTATCGCTGCATATAATTTAACGATATTTTAATTTTAAGTTTGCAACGTAATATACGACCCATGTTTTAAGAATTGTCCTGGCAGAAGAGGATGGATTCCCCAGAAGAAAAGAACTTTATGACCATATCTGCATTAGAGGACACGGGTATATCGTTATTTGTGTTTCTTCCATGACTGGCCATGGAAGTTTACATATCTACGTTTATAAGAATGGGAGAAATTACTATGTTTCATGTGCTTGGGAAAAGTTGAGCTCCAACATTTTTTTAGTTGCATTCCGGCTTACGTGAATCCAAGACCTTAAAATAATATAGTTCTTAAAACGATGCTCAGCAATAGTTTTTATTTATTAAACTAAAAAATATTTATAACGTTGTAAATAAAATATTTTCCTTTTTTAATTATACATATTGATCTACTAGTAATTTCCATGTCGTTATACGTTATAACTAGTAATTTCTATCTCGGACATAGAAATTACTAGTTATAACGTTGTAAATACTAGTAATTTCTATGTCCTGTTATGTAAAATCAGGAGCTTCTTTTTGTAATCAGAGCTCCCAGATCTGGCTTTAGGGTTGTTCAATGACCATATGGGTTCGTTTTTCGAAAATATCTCAAAATCTGGGTTTTTCCCTTGTAAGTTAAAAAATTGCAAAATATTAATATATATTTCTTATCATAAGCATAATTTAATTATAATACGACAGTTTAATAACAAAAAATATAGTTTACAACGACATTAGTATATGTTGGAATGTAAAATGATACATTAGATATCATTTCGATTGAATCGTGATATATCTCGCTCTTACAAAACCATACCAGTATGTTGGTATTTGTTATGTCATATCAAAGATGGATGCGGTAATCGGGAATATGAAATCTTATCAAACTTCATGACCCGTTTAACTATTTCTCCTCATTCTTCTGTGTAGTAAGCGTTCTGTGTAGAGTGCGTAGAAAGCGTTTTTTCATTATATTAGTATTTTTCATTACTCGAACTGAGTGATATTTTGACAAATTATATTCTGTATTAACATTTATTAAAAAAAAACAATAATTGCAGTTTTCAAAACATCGAATTTTAATTTCATAAAATGACTCTTAAATATTTTAAACCATTAAAAATTGAAGCTACACACTTGGTTTAAGCACAGTGGAGATAATCCGAAATGATTGGGACCAGACCCTTTTCGGATTAACGAATTTTTCGGATTAAGTGAAATCATTCTTAAAATAAGCTTAAATGATATAATAACGTGTGATTACATAAATATTACGTAATACGTGTGATTGCACAGTTTATTTTATAAGGTCTGTCTAAACATATCTAAATCTCGGTTCGAAATGGGTCATAAGAGAGCGGAACGCTGTCTAGTACAGTACAGCAGAGTGTAAGTTGTTCTAACAATACGTCACGGTGCTCGACAGTTGGAGAGGTGCGTCGTTACTGTTAGGCCGTCTGCACACGGAGCAACTCAAAAGAAACTGATAACTGACTCCAATCACAAACCAGTCCGTGATGAGTCGTAACCTATGTAATTGAATGGAGACTCATCACGGACTGGTTTGTGATTGGAGTCAGTTATCAGTTTCTTTTGAGTTGCTCCGTGTGCAGACGGCCTTAATCTTACAACCTTTACGACTATTGAGAAAATGAGAGCAAGACATATCTATAATAGCTTCTGCTTCTCTTCCGGGACAGTCTTGGTATGGAGAAGCGGCGAAAAAAAACAAAAAAAAAACATTGTTTTGGTTTACTGAAATAAAAATAAGTCATTCTTTCTTCCCTATAATTTTCTTCTCTCTCTCATCACGGAATGGTTTGTGATTGGAGTCGGTTATCAGTTTCTTTTGAGTTTCTCCGTGTGCAGACGGGCTAAGTGTCAGTTTAGCATTAGCATAAACTCGTGTTGTTTATTCTACTATGTACTACTTTATAATTCTACTGTTATCTAACTTCGAATTTTCTTGTAATTTTCAAAAATATATTACTTAGTATCACTGTGGTTTTATTGTAACCTTAGTTCTTTTTGACTTTTGGTTTCGGATTAAGCGGACTTTCGGCTTACCGAAGTTCGGATTATCGGGACACAACTGTAGTAAAATTCATTTCCACCTAGCAAATAAAAAATCAAGCTGTATACAAGAGCACCCCAAAGTGGGCGATATCGCCCCCTCCTGGGGCTCTGGAACGATCCAGGGGGACGGTAAACTTAATTTCAAACTCAGCTAAGAACAGTCCTGTCTGCAAAAACAGATACCGCGATACTTTATCTTGGATAATAAGCTATATATAGTACAACAGTTTTTAATTGCATTCCTTCACTCTATTGAGTGGACCATGGGTTCAATGTAGCCACAAATCTGTATACTAAAAACAGAAACCGACTCCAAATAGCTAATCGCGATGATTTAAAAATGCTGCTGACAAAACTAGAGCTGAATATGAATAAATTGATAGCAGCGTATCGATAGCAACAAGTTCATCCTTCTCATTAGGATTAATTTTAATGTTGTTCGCAATTTTTTACATGTTTTATTAACTCGCTTTCTTGTTTGTGTGTTTGTTCAGTCCAGATCTTGCAATCGATTTTTAACTAACTTCCCGACTAGCTAGACATTTGAAACTTTTAGAATAGCTCAGAACACGATGACAATGCATTCTTTTAATACTTTTAGCCATCTTTAAGCAGGATTAAATTAATTTTCAGTTAATTTTGTTTTGTAGACTGGTGCAGCCCTCTATCGGCCGAAACGGGAACGAAAAGTTAAACGCAAGTTAACTTCTATTTAACTTCATTTTCTTTCAACTTAATGAGATAATTCCTCAAAAAATTTTTAAAAAAGTATTTATTAATACATAGAATTGTCAAGTTTATATGATTCAACAGAAAATTTAAAAACATGGTATATAAAAAGTTCTTTTTATCTAGTAATTATTACTTTAATATTATTGTAGTGTAATGTTTGAGAAGAGAGGTTACCTAAAACTTAAGTGTTGTACCCCGTGATCTCTCCCCCCCCTCACCAATCAGAGGATTGGCTGCGTGGACGGAAAAACCCAAAGGGGATGGTTGGGATCGTCGGGCAGTCAGAAGAGAGTTAGAGAGAAGAGCGTCTCTGGTAGGGATCGGAGGTCTGGCGAGATATATGCAGGCTCGTCTCACCTCTGGTGAGTTGATTATTCTGTAATTAGAATAGAGAGAGAGAGAGAGAGGGCGTCTCTGGTAGGGATCAGAGGTCTGGCGAGATATAGCAGGCTCGTCTCGCCTCCGGTAAAGTAATTAGTCTGTAACTAAGCAGAGTGTCGTAGTAAGAGCAGGGGTCTGGTAAGATGCTGTAGGCTTGCTCAGCTCGTGCTCGGTGTTTTCTGTAATTTTTGTGTTAAGGTTGCTATGTACTAACCTCATTGGATTCGGTCACCTCAATGTTAACCTATGGAGAAAATTTGTCCACAGATTGCCGACTGGAATCAAAGATTTTTTTAAAAATTGTACTCCGTCATACACAAAGAAATTTTACATTTGTGTACTTTTTTTTAAATGCAATTAATATTTTAAAATTTAAATTATTCGGAGAAAAAAATCTGGTATAGTGTGTTTTAAACGCTCATAAATTCTTTCGGTGGACGAAATTTATAAAATGAATCCTGTAGCGCTTTGCAGAAAAGTTCAGGCTATCTGACAATACCAATTTTATTGGATTATCAGCATTTATGTACCTGTAAATAGGTGACAAAAATATATTTTAAATAAACAATTTGGGGGCAGCGCTTAACCCCCCTATAGAGAGAGAACCATTACAATCCCTCAAAATGTCAATCCTAAGGGGGGTGGAATTCTCGAACTGTCAACTGGACTCCTCCCACTACAAGAATCTGCAAGAACTGGAAAAGGGAAATAAGATTTTTTTCTTAGTACATAGCAGCCTTAAATCTGTAAATAAATTTTTGTTCGTGTTGTACAGTGACGACTCATTTTTGCACTACCTCATTTGTCCCCATGCCATATAGAAAAAGAACCCCGGTGAACCGAGTGAGTGTTCACGACAATTATCCTTCTTAATCTTCATTTTCTGTGTGTAATGCGAATATTACTATGGTTAGTTTTAACAAATTTTATAATTTCAAGCTTCAAGGTTATTATTGACAATATATTTCAATACTGTGTGGAAGGACTTAGGCAGAAATATATACACATAAAAGGACGCAAATTTGTCACTGCATCTCCGTTTGCTCACTTTAAGAAGGAAACTTTCGAGGGGGGCACTGAGTAATTTTTCTTCTGAAAAGGGGGCTGTAGGCCAAATAAGTTTGGGAACTCCTACTGTATACCCCTTTGCTCCCCGGTGTTCCATATAGTGGAACACCAAAATTTACTCGCTTCTAAAACCGTCAACATTCTGCGAAAAACTAAGCAATTAGCTTCATTTTTTACTTTGTTCTACTCTTTTTGATAATACATGGCAGCGTGTCACAAGCCCATACATACCCTCGTTCCAGTGGCGTTATAAAAAAGAGTCATATTTCAGAGCCACAATTTACAAATCCTTTTTAAATACAAAAAAAATTGCAAGAAAAAAATTTCTATGTTATTGGATTGGCTATACTCTAAACTATTTATTCTATATTATTTTAAATTTTTTATACCGAAACCATAGCAATAACTAAAGATTTTCAAAAGGTGTTCCATGATATGGAACACTGGGAAACTAGAGCAGTTTGCGCAGTAGAACACGTGTTTCTCTCTGGAGACCTCTCTGTCGAGCTTAGTCAGTCCAAACCGGTTCAACTTCTACCGCATACCCCGAACAAAAGCCCTATGTCCAAAATCCTGTGCAATACTAGTCCTCCGGGCTCCTCGTTGTTCGTCGATTGCCTGGGCAGCATCCTGGCATCCTCGAGTTTACTATTCGTAAACTCGAGGACCTGCAATGTTGCAAAACCTGCAATGTTGATTTTTGCTTTTTTCAGAAGGGACTAACGTGCTTCCAAAAATATCGCGAAGCAAAAAAATAGGTTAGTGAATATTTTTAAGTGTAGGAACTGCTTTTGTATATAGGAACTGTAAATATTTATTTAAAATCATATATAATCAAGTTTTTTTTATTGTGTTTTTATTTGTGTGTTTTTTGTATATAGGAACTGCTTTTTATATAGGAACTGTAAATATTTATTTAAAATCATATATAATCAAGTTTTTTTGTTGTATTTTTATTTGTGTGAGTGCGTTTTTTATTTTGTTCGCTTCACCGTAATGCTCGCTTAGCCGCACTTTTCAACGCGCTAGTTTCCCAGTGTTCCAGGTCATGGAACACCCACAAAATCGAAACCGGAAGTGCAATCTTTATGAAATTTTAACTGTGTACTTCTTTAAGCCCAAAAAGAGTGCCTACAAATTTTTAGGTCATAATTTCAACTTTAAAGGGTACTGGGAGGTAAAGGGATACCGTAGGCATTTTGCTTTCAGTGATAAATACATGCTTGCATGAGTAACAGAGAACGGACATGCATGAAATAAACTGATATTTGAGAAAATCTGTGTATTAAGGCAAAGCTTCAAATTTAATGTTTAGATATGCGGAATTTTTTTCTCAGTTTTTTTTATAATCCCAGATTAGTAAATGCATATGAATGAATTGATTTCTGCATTTGAAAATAGATCTTTAAATGAAATGCGGCTGTTTTTCAGAAATTTTTTATTTTAACTCAGTTTGTTTTCTAACTAAAATTTAAAAACAGTTTAAATTTTGTAGCGATGGACTCCAATAATTAAATGCTCTATGAAAATTTAACTACTGGAAAAATTCAGAATTATTAAATCTACCTGCTCTTGATATGATCATCCACCTTCATATGCAGTTAACAGAATTCAAAAACATGCTTTTGCTAATCTGTGATGCGAAAAGTACTGAGAGGAAAATTCTCCATTGCTTAACATTGAGAATGAAGATCTGCATTGCGAACTGATGCGTCGCCTAAAGACCCCTTAGGACCTGTTCACATAGGAGTCCGTTGCGGAGCGTTAAAGTATTGAAATATATTTAACCAATGACAAACCTCCAAACGATTAGCAATGAACTCTTTAACGCCTATGATGGGTTTATTTTCGTCTTAACGTCATCTTTTCCTTAACGCTACGCAACGGACTCCTATGTGAACAGGCCCTTAGTCTCTTTAAAACCAGAGTCAGCAATAACGACGAGCCTAAGCAATCACAAATTGGTTACTTCAAACGGGAAGCTGAAGTAAAACGCTATTTTTCTGATGGCTCAGTAAACATAAAATTTCCTCCATGCACAAAATCATTTTCAAAGAGTACGAATTATCTTCAGGCAACGTTTAAAAAGGTGTAAATTGAACATGAATTAATTTTGTGAGTTCCACATCCATGTTATCTTATTATGTACCCGTGCATGTTCCAAATCCAAGATTTTTCTGGTCTCGGATATTTCGGAAAACGATACTCAACTTGAATTGGTAATGTTGTATTGCTGTGTTATGTTAGCTGACAACAGTGCGTGGTGGCTAGCGTCTCAAACTCTCAATGTGTATCCTGGGTTAGAATTCCGGCCAAGGTATAGATGTTCCTGTGTTGTCCCCTAACGTTGCTGAATCCAGTCACAAGGTGTTATCATAGTAAAGTAGCTCTCGGTGTATTTGTCTGAATGTACCGAGGATAGAATGTCTGCCACACTGGAAAAAGGAAAACGGTTATGTTATATTGCTGAAGTTGTTATTCGTAATTTAGACGAACTGTATTTATTTCCACGTTTTTATTAACTCGCTTCCTTGTTTGTGTGTTTGTCTAGTACAAATCTTGCAATCGATTTTTAACTAAATTCCCGACTAGCTAGACATTTGAAACTTTTAGAATATCTCAGAACACGATGCAATGCATTCTTTTAATACTTTTTGCCATCTTTAAGCAGAATTGAATTCATTTTCAGTTAGTTTTGTTTTGTATGGAAAGTTAATTCGGAAAAAATCCGCAAGGTGGCTCTTGATCGAATTCAATGCTTGCACTTTTGCGTAACGGCGTTTGACGATTTAGAAAACAGAATACATGTGAATTTAGTTTGTTTACCACAAAAAAAATATAAAAGTTAGCAATTTATAAAAAACGTGGTATATAAAAAGTTCTTTTTATCTTGTAATTATATGTACTGAATTGGACACTTCATTATCAGATGCCTGTACTCGGGGGGTTTCCTCGGTTCGAGTTGCGTGGTAGTCGTTTGCCGGGTGGTGGTACCGCGGTACCGCAAGGACATGACATAAATCGTTCTTAGATCAGACCCCGTCCACGCTTCTGGTACCTTAGAAAAATGCACTGCTCATTTCCGGATTTGATTAGAACCTACAGCTTGTTTCGAGAGCTCAACGCGTGGCTGTGTGTCTTATTCTGCTTTTTACCTGCGAGTTCTGAATCTCTTTCTTGGCAGGTGTCCCCTTGGTGCCGTCGCAATGGGTTCCTGATCCTTCTGCTGCTGGCCACCGTGGTTGGGTACGCTCTGGGCGTGATCCTGAAGCCCCTGAACCTCTCCAACCACACCTTACACCTCATCGGGTTTCCCGGGCAGCTGGTGATCAGGTCTTTCCTCATGATCATCGTACCGCTGCTCTTCTGCTCCCTGGTACTCGGTAAGTACTCATTCTCTGCTGCTCTTCGAATCGAACATACGCAGCCTGAACTCATGAATTCGAATAGAGCAGTGGTTCCCAACCTTGGGTACGCGTACCAGTACCGGTACGTGGATAAGCAGCTACCGGTACGCGAATGATTTTACAATTTAAAACAATAATTTATTAAAAATCTGTATTACGAAAAAAAAAGAAAAGAAATGACTATAATAACTATTAATCTATACGTTTTAATATTTTACTTTGGAATTTCTTATCCATTGTTTTTGTTGTAATACTTTATTGGGATTTACCTAATTTCAAAAAATTTCGTCTACACCTGAATGTGCTATCTATGACCACCCCCTAAAAATTTGGCACTCGCCTGCGAATTATAACTGTGTCTATAACTGTGTTTGCGAAAATTATTTACGTGAAGATCTCACAGCTCAAAATTGGATTCGAAATCCTTTCGGGTTCACAACGGGGGTTCCAGACGATGTGATTGCAAAAGAGTCTTTTATAGACCTTAGCAGTGACAGTGGATTGAAATTAAGCTTTTAGAGCTAAAACCTGTTCACTTTTTGGCTATCTATTCGTAAAGAATACCCAGAAGTTTCTAGCCAAGCAGTAAAATTTTTAATGCCATTTACGACCACATATTTATGTGAAATAGAATTTTCTCCAGTCACTGCGATGAAAACCAAATATAGAGCTTTTTCTGGACATCGGATCTTCGCCTGAGGCTGTCTGCACACGGGGCAACTCAAAAGAAACTGATAACTGACTCAAATCACAAACCAGTCCGTGATGAGTCGCAACCTATGTAATTGAATGGAGACACGCTTTTAGTTTTATACCAGTCGGACGGGTTTGTAACCAGTTGCGTCGTGTGCGTGACTCCATTCAATTACATAGGTTGCGACTCATCACGGACTGGTTTGTGATTTGAGTCAGTTATCAGTTTCTTTTGAGTTGCCCCGTGTGCAGACGGCCTTAAACTGACAAACATTGAACCCGATATTACGTCTTTAGTTAATAATAAATAGGCCCAACCTTCTCACTAATTATATATTTTTTAAAGTGATTATTATATTTTATGTATATGTTTAGCAATAAAAATACATCCCAAGTTACTTGTCTTTATTACAAATGTTCTCCATTGCATTTTATTCCCCATTTCAAAATTTTTGGCCTACCGGCACGTCATCAAATTGTTTACAACGTACAGGTACGGTACTATAAAAAGGTTGGGAACCCCTCGAATAGAGGAATAGACATTTGCATGGAAATTAATTATTGAGTTAGTGCTTGTTCCTTTCTCAAGGGAGAGGTACACTCTGTATTATTGGATCATTTATTGTGTAACACGAGTACTTAATGCTCTGCCAATGAAAATTTTGCTAATATACTGTTGTTCTTTGCAGACTTAATTTTAAACACATTACCAGTCTATTAACGTATGAAAGTCTTATATCACAGTAAGTATGTCGGTTAAGACTGTACTCTGTAGGTTTTCAAGCCGTTTCCGCACGTTTCATTAGCCTAATTTATTGCTTTTATAAAATCTTTGATTTTCTCCAACACGATTCAGTCTGTAAAATATGTCGCATCTAGCGTTATGTAATACTAGCTGAAAACCCGCACTTCGCTACGGAGTACATTCAAATTAAATACAACGGTCGATGTATGCAATTAATGGCAAAAATATGTATAAATATATCTATAATAAATACAACGATCAATGTATGCAATTGATGTAAAAAAAAGCGAAAAATGTATTTATAAAAAAATCGTAACGGATATTTTTATAGACAAAATAATGTAGAAGAAAATATTCAAATTAAATGTAATAGGACATACTAAAGAATATAGTACAGTTAATATAGTACAGTTTGAGGAACATTTCTTTTACTGTATTTTAATATTTTTTTGGATAATGTCCAATCGTCTGCCGCATTAGCAAGAAAAGAATTTTTTTTTTGTCTATTTAGTTGTTATGCACGTGACGATAAATTAATTTAAAGTACCAAAAGAAGAAATCACGTAATCAGCATTTAATAAATTAAATTCTAAAAATGAATCTTTAAAAATTCACCAAAAATCAGAAAATGGAGGTAAAGATTCGAAAAATATTTGATTTTAAGGGAATTTTTATGATCTTTCTCGTGATATAAATTTTATAACCCTCAAATGATTATTTTAAATGCAAACTTTAAAAAAAGTTACTAAATCAGCTTAAAAATTTAATTTAAAAAAAACTATGAAGAATTTTTCTAAAATCTTTCTTAGTGCACCCGTGCACTATAAGAAGAATCGTCATTCAAAATTTCGGCCCTTTCGGTCCAGCAGTTTGGTCTGTGCGTTGTATGTCAGTCAGTCAATCAGTCAGTCAGTGAGTCAGTCAGTTAAGGAACTGTTTTATATACTATATAGATAAGGGAACCTATAATAAGGGGTCACCAACTAGCCCACTTAAGTGTTACTAATCCACTTTTTAATGTTTTTAAACATTAAAAATAATAACGTAACGATGTAGGACATCTTATAAGACTGAAGGAAAGAGAAGTAATAAAGGGGCCAAAGGTTTTATCCCAAGTAGTAAGTAAAAAATTTAAAAAAATGTTTTTATCAGGAAAATAAGTTTCCAGATATCAATAGCAAGGTATAATATGATAGTTTAAAATGTTTACTGGTATATATCAATCATATAACTGTTTTTTTCCTGTTAATTTAAGCTTTAGGGTGAAACAATCAAAGCCATCAGCAGACGCGATCGTTGATACGGCTTTCCGTCAAGATACGCAATCGGACACCCGTCAGTCGCCGCGTCCATCTCTCGCACGCGCAGAGCGATCAAGTGCTTTATTAGATAAATAAACAACCACGAGAGTTTTGCATCCTCGAAACCGTCTCTGTCTGGACGCTATCGAGGGCATCGGATTGCCGGCCTTTATAGGCCGGAATTCCGAGAAAGTGGAGATGTCGAAACAAATTCGCGAGAACTTTTTGAAAACTTTCGGGACACTTGATACCGATCCGGTTTGAGTTGTCATCGGCTGCCGCGATTGAAAGGTTTTTTTTCACAATTCTTTCTCCTCCGAACACGTAACGGTCGCGAGTGCAACAGACTCGCATCTCTCGCATATTTAGCCAACAGCTGTCGACTTATGTTTTATCTTCGTTGACGGGAATACTAGTGGATCAACATACTCTCTGTCCATGTAAGATATGAGAGCACCTACCGTTTGTGAACGTTTTCCCAGCGGGCGGTCCTAATGCATCTGTTATCAACATTCCTTACTTTCGAGATAAACATTTAAGGTAAATGCACCTATAATGGGCCATGTCCCTATAATGGGCCGCCCTTTAGAAATGTCGAGAAATTCAGGGTCTATTGCTACCTAAGGCAGTAGAAGGGGTGAGGGTCATTGGCCCGGCCAATGACCCTCACCCCTTCTACTGCCTTAGGTAGCAATAGACCCTGAATTTCTCGACATTTCTAAAGGGCGGCCCATTATAGGGACATGGCCCATTATAGGTGCATTTACCTTAGATGGTATTTAGATGTCAATAATCATGACAAAAATATTCGTAACCGGTTCAAGACCTCATATATTTGGGGCAAAGTTTCAGACACTTACCTTCATTTTGAATTTTTTGAAGTTCCGACAGTCCCAGGTCGTATGTTTGCGCGAATGGAAATTTCGACCGGTCGCTAGGAGAATGCTTACATGGGGAGGGAGAGGGACAAGAGGACTAACTGACCATCCTAAAGGGCCTCTTAGCTTACCGATTTGAGTGATCCACGCTCCGTCTCCTGCCGATTATGTGGACCTGGGTTGGGAGCGCCAGGGTACGGATTGGGGTTCGTGTGCAGGGGGTGGGGGGAGTTGCTGTCAGCTGCAGTCTGTATTCACCGGAAGGAATCCAAACTTGGAAAGTCTTAAGGCTCGGTGCACACGAGCGATCCGGTGTTGTTGCGGCACCGCAGTTGCGATCAGGAGATCAGGAGTACAATAGAGTTGAACTAACCGACGACGCCCACGTCCGTGTGAGTCGGTTAGTTCAACTCTATGTACTCCTGATCGCAACTGCGGTGCCGCAACGACACCCGATCGCTCGTGTGCACCGAGCCTAACTGTCATCACGACGGATCCCACTTGGTGAACTGGAAAGGGACAAACTGAGGGTGGTCGATGGCTACCCATCAACCAATAAAATTCTAACACGGGGGCCATAAGGCTCGGTGCACACGAGCGATCCGGTGTCGTTGCGGCACCGCAGTTGCGATCAAGCAGTACATACAGTTGAACTAACCGACTCACACGGACGACGGGCCTAAGGTCCAGATGGGGCTACATTCACTGTCCAAGGGCGAGTCGTGGTGTTCCAAAACCCTTTGAGATAAAACTATGCATTGAAGGGGGAGGGGGTTGATAACAAAGAGGTTGGATGATTTTTGCACTGAGTGTCCGCTGAAAACAAGAAAAAAAGGTGTTGTTCAAATTGCGATATATAACAGTAGTCGAGGGAGCCGCGATCATCTGAACCTATCGAAAGCAGCAACTAGAGGAGGGTCTTTACAGAATGATCCTTAGTGAAGTTTGCAGACTTTTCACCCAGAACATATGTACGTTTATAATGGATAAGTTGATGGCGTACATATTGCGAGAAAGTCTTTTACATATCTCACGACATTATGTTATGCTGTAAAAATGCAAAAATTTCTTAGCTACTCCCTCATGTGGAAGTGTATCCCCCATCGTTGCCTTCTCGAAATTCAGTGTCATTTTACAAAGGAAATGGCCTCCTCATTCGTCTTCACTTTTCACCTGAAAAAATTCTAGACAAATACATACTTGTAGTCGCACCGACTCACATATTTAAAGCGTAAATAAGGGTATTGTCACCCATCGCGCTAGCCTCTCAGCTATAGTACTAGTGGCTACTCGATGAATTCCAACACACTGCTTGAAGCGATTCCCGAGTACGATCTGGGCCTTCTTTAACAATACGTCATGAAGTACTATTCCAGTTTATTTGCTTCTGTAAGATAGATCTCGATGCCTGTAGTTTTGTAATAAACGCTGTTATAAGGATTAAGCATCGCTGTACTTCGGCAACTTCTGCTACATTCTTGTACCGCTACAGTTTTTTGAGGCTGCTGTGTACTAACTCTATTGGGTTCTCTCACCTCAGTGTTTACCTATGAAGAAAATGTGTCTACTATTTAGAGCTACATAAATGCTGATAATCTAATAGAAATGGTATTTCATATAGCCTGAACTTTTCTGCACCTTGAAACAGAATTCATTTTATAAATTTTATCCACCAAATGAATTGATGAGCTTTTAAAATACACTATACCAGATTTTTTCTCCGAATAATTTAAATTTTAAAATATTATTTGCATTTTTTTAAAAACGAAAAATGTTTCCAAGTGTAAACTTTCTTTCTTTATTACTGAGTACCATTAAAAAAAATCTTTCAATCCAAGTCGGCAGTCCTTGGACACATTTTCTCCATAGGTTAACATTGAGGTGTGCAAATCCAATAGGGTTAGTACACAGCAGCCTAAATGTATGACACCAAATAAGGAGATTCAAAATTCATTTGGATGCGAGAAGCATTCATACATGATGTTGATGTGCGCGAGCTTAAATATTTTACAAACGTTGCTGTGGTACGATGTGCTAGTCTGTAAGTGCACTGCGATATGCTCTTGTATCTGTACGATTTGTGACGTAGGTTTTTTCTTCCCCAGGAGTGTCGAGCTTGAGGAAGGGCGGAGACGCCCGCATGGTGGCGTTGACCATTGGCTTCTTCCTGACGCTCTCTACTCTTTCGGCGATCATGGGGGCCATGGCCGGACACCTCGTCCACCCGGGACAGAAAATCACCATATCCGCAGCACCGTCCGTGGAGGGTAAGCTGTCCGGAAGAAAGGGGCTTATCTTGGACTCTATGTTAGACCTGCTTTGGTGAGTCGGACCTTCTGTTATTTTTCTCACGATCGAGTTCTTTTGTACAGCCAGCACTTAAGACTGCTATGTACTAAGAAAAAAAAATCGTATTTCCCTTTTCCTCTTCTTGCAGACTCTTGTGGTGGGAGGAGTCCAGTTGACAGTTCGAGAATTCCACCCCCCCTTAGGATTGACATTTTGAGGGATTGTAATGGCTCTCTCTCTATAGGGGGGGTTAAGCGCTGCCCCCAAATATTTAATTTAAAAAATATTTTTGTCGACTATTTACAGGTACATAAATGCTGATAATCAAATGAAATTGGTATTGTGAGATAGCCTGATTTTTTCTGCAAAGCGCTACAGGATTCATTTTATAAATTTCGTCCCCCGAAGGAATTTATGAGCGTTTAAAACACACTATACCAGAATTTTCCCCGAATAATTTAAATTTTAAAATATTAATTGCATTTAAAAAACGAAAAATGTACATAAATGCAAAATTTCTTTCTCTATGACGGAGTACAGTTTTTTAA
This sequence comes from Dolomedes plantarius, assembly GCA_907164885.2. Taxonomy (NCBI): domain Eukaryota; kingdom Metazoa; phylum Arthropoda; class Arachnida; order Araneae; family Dolomedidae; genus Dolomedes; species Dolomedes plantarius. The sequence goes on along the minus strand of OU015490.1, from coordinate 8,697,157 downwards.
AAAAAATCTTTGAATTCAAATCGGCAATCCGTGGACAAATTTTCTCTATAGGTTAACATTGAGGTGAGCGAATCCAATGGGGTTAGTACATACCAGCCTTAAAACGCACGCATTTGTATGTTTTGAATTTTCGGACAGCAGATGCAGGCATGTCACCCAGTGGATAAAATTCCGCATAAGGGCTCGATAGATGCGTGTCCGTTCCTTGTCAACCCTACATCGCTGCTTAACTCTCTAGGCACTTTTAAACTGAGAGAATCCGATATGTTAATTTCCTCTGATGATGGCTCTTACAGTTGCATGAAGATATGGCAAGCTTTGAGAATTGGACTAGATCAGGGGTCGGCAACCTTTTTTACTAGGGGGGCATATTTCAGAAATGCGGAAGTTCGGCGGGCACCGCTGGATGAAGAGGAAGAGTGGGGAGGGGTAATACTTAAAGATGAAAATATTAATGCGTCATAAATTTTTAATACATAAATTCAAATTTTGATTTAAACAAAACAATCTCAAAATTTATCACTAATGCGATATTAGACATTTATTATGTGGAATTAAAACAGGTAATAAAATAGAGAGATCGTATAGTGGCACTTTTAAAATTGTTAATTGGAGAAACACATTCTGACACATGATGAGATAATTAGAAAAACAAACTCAATTTTAATAAATAATATTAGCATTTAATTTCTCTTCTTATTTAAAATTAATTTCATCGTTAGTTACAATTAGCACAGAAACAACATAATAATTATCTACATACATTAAGAAAGTATTTGAACACATAATAAAACCTAGCTACATATATTAATTATTCTGTGCTCTCGCCTGATTAAATATATTACAAATTATTTTTACTTACCACCACCCTCATTGGAGACTGATGATTATCTCCCATTGTATTACTAAACTTGGTCCAAAAGCAGACCAGAAACTTCGAGATACCCCAGCATATAAAAAGGCGAAAAGGGCCGAACAGCTGAAAACCTCCAGCTATATCACAGTCACAGCATCTTCTTCAACTGACTCAAAAAACCGTTAAAACTTCCCAGCACCGAAAATCACAAAGGTCAGAAAATATTCTAGAACAATTAACACCTTTCAGACATATGATTGGTTAAAAAGATGGTTACTGGGATGTTGCTGTGGAGGAACTATGTCCCCCTAATGACCGAGAGGGTGGCAAGTAATTCTCCCTTCTTGTGCAAATGACCTTGTGTACTATCCATACTGTTACAGGTCACACTTAATTGCCTACGGGAGGCACATTCCCTTCTTACCGGAAAACCGGTACGAAAAACTACAGGAATGATTTTCAGCACATAGAAAATTTAAGATTTACAAAATAAAATAAACACACTTATAAATGTGCATGGAACTGAATTAATGTTGTTTCGAAATTGTGAAATAAGAAAATAGTATTGTTTTTCTTTAGAGTTAAAACAGTAGAATAATCAAAATAATTACAAAAGTCGAGTTCCATGTTACAACATTGCAAATCTGCGGCCAATTCATTGTAATGTGGCACATTAGTTGAAATCCCAGTTCTCAGGCATTGGTTCAAAATGAGTGTCAGTGAGGGTTGTTAGGCACGCCTTGATTTTCCATTAGGCCCGGTAGGCCCGGATTTAGGGATCCCCGATTGTTGGGGGCCCCCAAATTTTTTTTAAAGGAAAAAAAGAAAAAATCCCAATTAATTTTTTTTTAATTTTACATTTTTTATAGAAATTATTTTATATCCTTTCAAATTTGATTGATTGGTTCATCATATGTAAAGTTATATGTATAGTTCATCATAAGTATGCTATAGTGTATATAAGGGTATAGAGTTTCTACTAAGCTCACTTCTACCCAGACTTGGGTGTATATAATTTGAAGTGGCACTCTATTTGAATTTGAAACAAACACAGTTTATACCTGAAACAATGTTTATTGAATTCGTTGCACATATATCATTGGCTTTTACAGCAATAAGCATACGTTCTACTTGTACGGAATATATATATTATCATTCAATAGAAATACACATTTCGAATACTCACAAACAGTAAGTCAAACCAGCAATTCTGCCACGTAAACTTTGGGCCCCCTAAGCACTAGCTCAGGATAGTACTGGAGCTGCATACCTCGTAGCTCCCTATCGCTTATCTATCAATTTTAACAACCTTCTTCAACCCTAACCACTTTTTTTATTAATATCGCTGCGTGGTATTTATACTAAGCGCGTATGGCGAAATTAGCATATCTAAAGCAGCTTCTTTAATTCATTCACTCAAAAGTTCGATTCTTGTGAATCGAATCTTGTGTATACCTTACAAGGGATTAATAAGTTTTTCTGGTTGCATTGTATTGGTGTTTTAATGATGAAATTAATATGTTGTATTGCTCTTTGTTATTTGATAATATTCTAGGTTTCTACGCTTCAAATAGCCAATTCTTGGTAAAATGGTACTTTCACAATGATTCATAGTTATTATTATTTTTCTTTGGTGTGTGTGTGTCAATTTTGGAAATGTTACGCCCACATCAGTGTTAGGGGGCCTCCATCCAGAGTCGTGCCTATAGTCAAGAATTTTCTAAATCGGGCCTTTTTGATCGGTACTTTGATTTTAAGTATTTCCTATTGGAAAACCAAGATTCACAAGCATATGTCGATGCGCAAAGAGAGTTCAATTTCAGAGCAGGAAAAACAAGCTGACTCACCGCCAGGGGAGAGCGACGCTGTCGAGACAGTCAGTTTTTGATTTTTATAGTTTTACGATTTTTAATTTTTTTACTAAAATTATTCCTTACAATTACAAGCGTTTGTTGTTCAAACATCTAAAGTTTAGATATTTGAACGGCGGGCACTTTAAAATTGTCTTGCGAGCTTCGCGTTGCCGACCCCTGAACTACATTATTGGTTGGAGCATTCAATGATGAAAACTTAGTTCATGAGGCAACTTTTAAGTTATCAAAAACGTACCTAATGCGTTCAGAATTCCAAAAAATAAAATCACAAACATACGAAGGTGGAAATGATGTATCAGGATGTTTTAATGCTAGGGAAGGTTTTTTTTGGGGCCAGACATTGAAAATTACATCATCATTTTCCTTAACGTTTATTGTTAAAAATAAAACGTAAAGCGTTCCACGATGGATTCAACTGCTGTGTATTAACCCTACTGAATTCATTCACCTCAATGTTAACCTATGGAGAAAATTTGTGTAATATTTACAGCTACATAAATGCTGATAATCCAATAAAAAGGGTATTTTCAGATAGCCTGAACTTTTCTGCACCTCGCGACAGGATTCATTTAATAAATTTCGTTCACCAACGGAATTGAGGAGCGTTTAAAACACACTATACCAGGTTTTCCCCAGAATAATTTAAAATTAACCAGATATACCAGAATAATTTAAAATTTAATATATTATTTGCATTTTTTATAAAAATGGAATAAAAGGCGTAAAATTTCTCTCTCTATTACGCAGTACAATTAAAAAAAATTTTAAATCCAAGCCGGCAATCCCTGGACACATTTTCAATGAGGTTACCGAATCCAATAGGGTTGGTACATAGCAGCCTTAACCAACTTGACGTCAGGGACAATTTTTTTTAATAGACTGTCGATCACCTAGCAAACCATGATAGTTTTTTTGAAAAAGTGAATGTTTTAAATTTTTTTCTAAAACTGCGCGTACTGATGATCTAATTTGAGTAAGGGGGCGTCCATTAATTACGTGAGGCGATTTTGGCAACTTTTAGACCCCTCCCCCTGGTGAGATATCGTGAGATTTGGCTCGACCCCCTCCCCCCACTAATCTCACGTGAGGTTTTTCAAAATGCGTATTTTTAGTGTAAATACGTTAATCTGTGCTTGATTGCGTTGGATTTATTTCAAAAAACATAATTTGCTTAATTATTTTCATTTAAGACTAGTTAAGACTAGTATTTAAGACTACGAAGAACGTAGTCTAGAATCGGAACGTAGTCTAGAATCACAGTGAGAAAATCGAACAGTAAAATACTTAAATAGGAACTACTAAAATTCGTAAAAGAATATTCATTCTAATTCAGTCCACGGGGACTCTTGTGTGGTCTCAAGAGTGACTACTGGAACTATTGTGTACGATTTAGCTATATTTTAGTGTAGAAACATATTTTACTTGATATTGCCCAGTTTTCTCGTAATTTTACGTTGTTTCTTGCAGAAAAAATTACGTGATATTTGCCGAGAACCCCCCTCTCCACCATGTGAGACTGGGTGAGATTCGACTCGACTCCCTCCTCCCCCCTAAAAGCCTCACGTAATTAATGGACGCCCCCTAAGTGAGAGACGGGCCCGGGGTTTACGCTGTCTCCTCCAAAATTGTCCAGTTACCGATTTAGGCTGAGTTGGTTCCTAGAAAGTAGTAGCTTCGATACCGCAAAATTTCTCCGTTTGTTGTGCTTTCTTCTGTCTTCGGTCTGGCGTTTTCGTGCCACCCTCATTAATTGTTTGCCGTTGGGCTTTTCTCGTTCAGGCCTCTCGAGCATCCATTGTTCGGCTTTTTTTTCTACAAAAATAGTTCTGTTCAAAATTCTCCTTTTTACCACCTTAAATGGCCTTATTTAATCCAGTGGATTTGAGTGGTATACGTTTCTCCATTGTTGTCTCTGTGGCCCTATGGTGGGGGCGCGAGGGGCTTGTTTCAGGGCGTAAGGCCTCTTATGTAGCCTTGGCGGATTCCACTTAGTGCCTGGGAAAGATCTATTTGCAGATGCACATCACATAATTCAAAAATATGCATATGCCATTGTTTAGGAAAAAATAATGAAGACATGCGAGATCAACCGTAGTATAGCTTAATCAGCTACACCTAAGTTTACTTGAACTCACCTTACTGCGTATTAAAAATCTCGAACCGAATATTTTTATATTTTTAATTTTTTACTGTTTTGGAATTTGTCTCACAAATCAGAGTTGTCTCAAACAGCTGGGTAGCGGAAAATGACGAGATTCAATTTCGCAGCTACAGTGGAACCTTAACGAGCATAATTCGTTCTAGAGTCTTACTCGTAATGCGAAACACTCGTTAAGCGAAACAATTTTTCCCATATAAATTAATGTAAAATACGATAATGCGTTCCATGCCAAAAAATACTCTAAATTTTTTAGATGTAACGTTTATTATTTGAAGAAAATTACTTATACATAAATTCTTAAGGAGCAAAATCATCCATATGTAGTTTATTATTTACGAATTTATGACACATATCTAATTTTTTTACTAGAAAGCTATCTAGCGACATTTGTTTTTCTCGGCGCTTGAAAAATTTGCTGAAAATGTGTCACCGCATTGTCATTTAATTAATTTTTAGCGCGCATAGCTACCGTCTTATCAGGGTGATGCTTTGTAACTTACGATGCAGCAGTTTCTCATGCTTTCATTTTTTTTTATTGCGTCAGAAGATTGTTTCTTTGCTGTTTCTTAGTCCATCTCCACTGACAAACTCTCCTCTACAACTGCTTGCTGTGAAAGACACTGCAATTCTATTGGCTGTTCGGTGGTCAGCTCTTGGTTGTGCTCTTCCACAAGCTCCTCAATATAATTGTTATCCTCCAGTCCCATGATATTTGCTTCTCGAACCATTCATGACTACCCTTAAATACTTATTTTTCGGCCGTTGATGATCCTGGTGACGTGAAGATCCGAGTGACGTGAAGAGGGGACTTCCTTCCACGTCACTCGTTATGCGAAATGTTGCTCATTAAGCGAGCCATTTTTTTACGATTTATTTTGCTCGTTATGCGAAATACTCGTTATGCGAGGTGTTCGTTAAGCGAGGTTCCACTGTATTCACATTGTGCGTATAAAATAGCAGCTTCTTCCACGTTTGTGTTTCAGCTATGCTACGTCAAAACGACCAAAGCAACTAACTTCTTGATGTGAAATGTGCGATGTACAAGTCTTTTTTCCCCTGTATGGCATTTGTAAACTCTGTGTGTGTCGTGAATTTCTTAGACCGAAAATGTTGACTGACCCAATTTTTGTTTTTGTTGTAGGAATGCTGTACCGAGTAACATCATGGAAGCCACATTCGTCAAGGTGGGTTTAATAGCCTTTTCTTTTGCCGGCAACTCTTTAATCATAGTTGAACTACTAAATCAATGGTTCTGTTGTGAGACTACAAAGGTAGCATAAACTCTGCAACAAAAGTACTGTTCTTGGATCTGGAGTAAGACAAATTTGGATAGGCAGAAACGAAGTGGGTGAAAAGAGTTAATCAGGTATCGGTGGTTCTCGAATTTCGAATTCAATAGATAATTCATCAACATGAGGAAATCATTGTTAGAAAGGCGAACAGTTTAGTAAAAACTAAAACAATTTATTGTTAAATAACACAAGAAATCTATCTCAAAAGGCGAAACAGCTAAGTTCAGCTTCAGATCTGGCGTTCTTCCTATACAGGCGAGGATATCTCTGGAGAAGGAGTGCGCCACCCAGGTTTCACAAGGAGAAGTAATATTTATAACAGTGGGTAAAGAAACTGTGCTTATGAAGAGCAAAATTCTAAGAAAGATTATAAGAAAAGTTTCTGGGTTGTAACACAGGGATATAACGGAGTTTTCATTGGGAGGAGTTTCCTGAACGTGGATGTGATGCATACACTGTAAAAATGAAATGCTGTTTCAGGGTGTAATGTTTCTGGGTAGCGAATTTACCTGTTTTGTATCTTAAACATGCTTTCATACCCTTCTAGTTAGACTTCCATTTTTGTAATATAGCTAAAATAGCATGCATGCGCTGATACTGAATTACCCAAACAGGCCAACAAGGGCCAACAAAGGCCAACAAATTTGAGGTCTCAAGCGGACGAATGTGAAAAAGATAAGTGTCTGCCGCATTAAGGAAACAAAAAATGTGATTTATTCGCTAGGGAGCTTTCTAAATTTTCTCATCTGAAATTAATCGCACATTCCTCTTTAGTCTGTCGGATTTTATCAACAGAAGGGAAAAGAAATATTGAAATATTGTAGAGCTCTCTTTTAAGGTTGCTTACATCACGTGAAACATTCCTACAAAAAGTAATTTAAGTACTGAATATTTGATTTTAGGCTATTAATAAACTGTGGTAATCCATAAAATATATAAATGTGGACTGAAGATACAAAAGAGCGTAGAACCGAAGGTAAAGTTCTTGAAGTAGGAGAAACCTTTTGTTGTTCATGATAGCAAATGAGCTAGTCTGATTTCACAGGGACATTTGTCGATATCTTACGTTTTCTTTGTCTCTTCCAGGAATATACTCACGTTGAAGTGCTAAACTCGACATTGTCTTCAGATGAAGGCTTCAATTCCTCCATCATCTACAAGAAAACCTTGCAACAGAAAAGAGGAGTCAACTTTATGGGTAAGAGCGACAAATCGAATTTCTGAATGTTTTAATACCTCGGTAAAATCTCTCTGGATGAAAATTTTCCCTTAAAGCGATGTTTGGAAAAGCTCCAGAAGATATCTGAAAATTTCTAACTCCCAAAACACACAGTAAAATTCCATTTAATCTATATAATTTCGGATTGTCATTTGCTTGCTGAATCCCAATCACGCAGACGTCATGATTCGCAAGATTATAAGTCTTTTAAGAATGTAATTTTGTAATTTTTTCTTATTAAATGACTTTAGCTGGTATTTGTTTCCACAATAGCCCTAATCTAATTCTAAATTTGCACTTTGAAAACTCTTCATTATTAAAACGAATGATAAGCTATTGTAAACCAAAGTAGAATTATACTCTTCTACATTGATTATATCTGCGATAGTGCATGCCGCAGTGGACGCCAAGACACTGTTGCATCCAACTGGCCGACGTCCTAGCCAAAAAGGGTGCCTCTGTCTTTCAACCATCCAATAATGAGGTCTCTTGCAACTCGCTAAAGTTACTTGTAATGGAGACTTTTAGGAACTCCCTCTCACAAGAAGTGTTGTCGAGCTCATAAAAGATGGAACAAAGTTGCTGATGTCCTAGAATGGCCGAGGCATAAATCGGTTGCCTTGTTTCGCCTAGTGACGGGTCATGATTGCCTTCGGAAACATTTTTGCCATATAAATATTGTTTTAAAACCCTTTTGCAAGCTCCGTAATAGACGGGAGGACATGGACTATAACCCATATACTGAGTTGCCCCGCTGTACCTCCGGCTCCAATGTGGGAGAGATATTGGATAGCTAGGAAAGTTTTGGTTTCATGGACGTTTTAGTTCTCTTTTGTTTGTTCTTGTTTTGTTAAAAAATTTTATATAGTCCTGTAACTCGCCATTTTTCTTATATACATATATTGGTATGACGGGTTATTGGTTATTTACATATATTGGTATGACAAAATATTTCCCATTCCCAAGTTTTCGACCTTTTAAGACAAATGTCTTGAGAGACAAATGAATAGTGATTATCATTCGATGCGCGTAAAGAGCATGAGCGAAATTTTGTAAAACAAATAAAAGAGAGGAAAGAAATGTTGATATATCCTGTAAGGAAGTCTGAACAGTTATTCGATGTTGGTTCTTTTTTAAGTAAAAGAAAAAAAGTCAATTCGGAGATTGCACTTACCTATTTATGCAGGTTTTGTCTACTCTTTTTCTTGTTGCTTTTGTTTATTGCTTGCCACAGGAAATTAAAAACAAAAACAAACAAAACCTTACCTATTTAATGTAACCAGCTTCATTTGTAGAGGAATTGGAGGCCGAAAATGCAAACTTTGACCCAGATCGAGGCTGAATAGTCATTAGATTAACCCGGCCCATCCTGCAAATATTTTAGTTAGTTGAGAACATGTAAAATACCCGTAAAATAACCCTAAAATATTCGTCACTTAAGCTCCACCCACCTGGTCCATACTGTTCATGTAAAGTTAAAACTGATTTTAGCCGTCATCTTTCAATAACTCCTTTAAAATGTGTATAACATACAGATATTTATATTATTATGTTATTATACTAAACACTTCTAAAAAAACTAAGCAGATTTATTTTTAAATTTTGAAGTTAAATAGTCTCATAATAGAATAAATGGGAAAATTTTTCTCACACTAATTAGCAGTAAATAGTTATTTGAATTTCGTACGTATCAAAAATAAATAAAAAGCCAGAAACTTTTAGTTGCTGAAATTTTGAGGTACTCTAAATTTGTTTTAAGTCATATAAATCAGCATTTTATTTTCATAATGTTATCATTGTGAATCATTAAACCGTCAAAACGTTCTTGTTTTTAAAAAAATTAGGATTTTTCAGACAGTTACTTCAGGATAATTTTACAAATATCTCCGTCGATAGATTAGAAAATGTTCACTTTTAAGGGGTCAGGTATCTTTTAAAGTCCAAGAGGCCCGACAAACATATCATTATTTTCAATCATCTGTAATCCGAAAATAATTTATTCAGAAACATTAAAATTTTAAGGTGAATTAAACACTCTATCTTTTTTATTAATGCTGCTCTCATTTTTTTAGCTTGCAAAGAAAGTTTTTAATTGTTTAAAACTTCAACCATTGTTTTTTTTATTGTTATGTCATTTCGCACATGGTATCACCAGAATAGTTGGCTAGAATACCATGAAATTTTATTCACGTTCAATATAAATATGTATTATTATACGACCCACTATTATGTCATTCCTATCATAAAAATTATAATTGCAGTAAAATTTATCAAAAACTTTTTGAAATTCAAAAAATGTTTTTAAAAAAATTTTTTTCCTATGAAAAACTAAGAATTTGGAGTTAGTCATTTAAAAGATATGTGGTGCCCATGTTTCAATAACGAACAATATTCTTGCATATCATGGACGTAATACCAATTACGGCCAGCTGACGAGTGACGGCATTATTCTGCTTATGACGTTATAGTCAATTCTTGGAGTAATAGACTTCTTTCTCATCCCGTGTCCAGACTTTGAGATTTGCCTGATATGCAAAACCGCCTGGAGGTTTCCAGCATAAATGCAGTGTGCCAGAAGGATGACAGGTAGTTCCTACTTACGTCTTTTACTGATCACCGAAGTTTTATGCATTGCTATATCATCCTACAGTGGAGGGCCTGGCCCATGCTCTACGTGCCAATTGGAAACCAGCTTTCAGACAGCAATTGACTCCGCCTCCACCAGAGAAGCATCACAAAGATCCTGGAGACGTCCATTGAGAACTCTTCATTTCACCCTCCAAAGCTCTGACCAAAAAAACTCTCTGCTTCACTTTTGTGTTGCAATTTACGCTTCCGAAGATATTTAAAAACGAACATTCCTTTTCTCATTTCTGTGGAACTTTCGCATTCCTTTGTCAATATCATGAAAAATCTGTGTTAGAAGGCGATGGCCTAGGTAACAGTTAATCACATGTTCCTATGGTCCTATGGTCCCGGCCCATGTACTGTAGTTACCACTACTCTTCCTGAAGCTCCTGAAGATTACAGGTAGTTCAGCACTCAGCGAGTGCACAGGTAGTTACAGGCACTCAGCGAGTGCACAGGTAGTTACAGGCACTCAGCGAGTGCACGGGCTAGTTCAACACCTCCTAAACGAACGTTCGTTTAGGAGATGTTGGCTAGTTCCGGCGTGAGGGATTTGTACCTCACTATTTGTCAACTATTTAGTTTTTACATGGGAATGCACTTAAGTTATGTTAAGGCTGTTATGTACTAAGAAAAAAAATCGTATTTCTCCTTTTCCTCTTCTTGCAGACTCTTGTAGTGGGAGGAGTCCAGTTGACAGTTCGACAATTCCACCCCCCTCCCCTAGGATTGACATTTTGAGGGATTGTAATGGCTCGCTCTCTATAGGGGGGTTAAGCGCTGCCCCCAATTTTTTTTTTAAAAATATATTTTTGCCAACTATTTACAGGTACATAAATGCTGATAACCAAATAAATTTGGTATTGTCAGATAGCCCGAACTTTTCTGCAAAGCGCTACAGGATTCATTTTATAAATTTCGTCCACCGAAGGAATTTATGAGCGTTTAAAACACACTATACCAGATTTATCCCCGAATAATTTAAATTTTAAAATATTAATTGCATTTTTAAAAAAAAATGAAAAATGTACACAAATGTAAAATTTCTTTCTCAATGACGGAGTACAATTAAAGAAAAAACTTTGAATCCAAGTCGGCAATCCGTGGACAAATTTTCTCCATAGTTTAACATTGAGGTGAGCGAATCCAATGGGGTTAGTACATAGCAGCCTTAAAGGTTAACATTGTGATTGATCGTGGAATTATTCACGTCCTGATTCTCTTAATGAACAAGAGTTTATTTTTAATCACGAATAACTTCATTTACGCCTTCGGCATGCTGAACGCCAGAATTATTTAGTATGGCTGTACCCTATACCAAGGTGGAGTATACAGATAGGTGCACATCAGATATATTATATAACTTAATTTTCAATCTAAAATAAATGTGTATATTCATAAATATACAGATTCAATTCTACCCGCAATGATATAACATTGGAAAAAACAATGTTTCAAATTTTAAAAAATTAAAAAGCTTATTTTTAAGCAAGAAAATGTTTAGACTCCATATTTATAAAGGAGAAAGTGTGTTTAACTCACCGTAAAATTTTCCTATTCCTGAATAAAATATTATCATAACTACTGATTGAAAATAGGGATATGTTTGTCGAGTCTCTTGGCTTTTAAAATGTTCCTGACCCCATAAGTTGTTCAGATGGACAGCTCCTGAGTACAAGATTGATCCCGGCCTGACCTTTTCGGTCTTACGGTCAAATCTGTTGTCCAATCTTGCGAAAGCTGTCCCGCCAGTTCACACCAGGACCCGCAGAACAGCTGTCTAGACTTTTTAAGAACAAACTTAAACTAATTACTATCAGCTTTTAATTTAATAATTACTATCCATTTCCGTGTTGCACTTATGATTTTTTCCTTATTTTAATGTTTTTTTATATTATTATTATTATTACTGTTACAGTGAGTTTCAAGTTTACAATTTACAGATGTATTTAAAACATGCTGCTACAATTTCTTTAAACTTCCTATTTTTTTTGCATTAGTTGCAAAAATTGGAATTGTCACACAATGCTGATTACCACACTGTACTAAAGGACTTACAATTTTGCATTACAATATTACATACATTTTACAATATCAATACTTTTTTTTACAATGTCATTGATCAATACTTTTTTTACAAAATCAATTCAAAGATATGAATTTCTTATTTAATTCAAATCAAATAACTTATGATCATAAGACAATATTACTATTACAAATGAATAAGAACTTATAATGGACTCAAATAGGTACCATTAACATTTTTAACCCTAATTTGCTGCAACTGGGTCCGAACTCTTCACCTTTTATCCATAGCTCAGCACGCTAACACCAAGCTAGTCCTGCACAGTTATTTCCTAGTTAACAGCTCCCGAGTTAGAGAAAAACAAAGTGCAACCCGACCGGACGCGAGAGAAGGACCCGAACCCGACTCAGGTCCGCGTTGATCGATTGAGAGTACACACAAACGACGCACCGGGCTAACTAGACCGGCTACTATTGGTCCTGTTTAGGCATGGGACATGACTTTCCGTTTCATTTCGGGACAGAGGTGGCCTAGTAGTAGCGCGTTCGGCTTCGAACTCAGGATGCTCGGTTCGAATCTGGACGAACGCTATTAAATACCTTCGTGTCTAGGCCGAATATGGGCAAGTTTAATTCGTCGACCGGAAAAGGTCTTCTATAAGGTCAGAGAGGGTGACAGAAGGTACGAGCTTTCCAGATATCGCCCCTGGGGGTGCTCGGTCAAAATTGTGGCGGCACCTGGCCAATTCGGACTCCGACCCTTTTGGTGCCATTGTAAACTGGAGCCGAATTCCTCTGACCGCTTCCATCTATGGACCTAGTCTAGATATGTTCCGGTCAGGAAGCAAAATAATAATCAGGGCCGCCGAGAGGATTTAAGAGCTGGAACACGACTAATATGGGCCCCGTCACCTCCCCAGGGACTCATTAAAGAATTTCCCCTTCATGGGCCTCCTTTTAGCTCCATGGACGCCAGAACATGTACTGTCTTCATCTCTCTCTCGCCTTAGGCCTGATAATCTATATACTTAAGTTGCTAAGCCGATTCTTTGAGCAGTCCGTGAGAGAAAACGTTAATGCATTAATTTATTTTGGTCTTGAACGAAATATTTTAATCTAGAGATGTGTCAAATTTGGCTTTTGTAACTGCAGTTTCTATTAAGGCTGCTATGTACTAAGAAAAAAATCGTATTTCCCTTTTCCTCTTCTTGCAGACACTTGTAGTGGGCGGAGTCCAGTTGACAGTTCGAGAATTCCACCCCCCTTAGGATTGACATTTTGAGAGATTGTAATGTCTCTCTCTATATAGGGGGGTTAAGCGCTGCCCCCAAATTTTTTATTTAAATTATATTTTTGTCAACTATTTACAGGTACGTAAATGCTGATAATGAAACAAAATTGGTATTGACAGATAGCCTGAACTTTTCTACAAAGCGCTACATGATTCATTTTATAAATTTCGTCCACCGAAGGAATTGATGAGCGTTTAAAACACACTATACCAGATTTTTCCCCGAATAATTTAAATTTTAAAATATTGATTGCATTTAAAAAAAAAAACGAAAAATGTACACAAATGTAAAATTTCTTTCACTATGACGGAGTACAAATTGTTTTTCAAAAATCTTTGAATCCAAGTCGGCAATCCGTGAACAAATTTTTTCCATAGGTTAACATTGAGGTGAGAGAATCCAATAGAGATAGTACATAGCAGCCTTAATGAGCGATAATTTACAATTAAAAATTGTTTTCTGTGAATGCTCAGTGACATGTTTAAATCCGGCTTTAGACACTTACTAAGGACGAGGCCGCATAAACACGTTAATTTGTTTATTCCGAGGAATCTCTATAGCTCTCTCTCTGTCATTTTTATTTTTAATTATGTTTGTGAGATATAGAATTAAATGTGACTGAAATTGTTAATTTCGCGCTGTTGAGTAACCATATTTCTTTTTATTGGGTTCAACAGTAATTTTTAAAGTGTATTTCTCTATTCTTAATAGTATGATTTTCAACATTTGGCAATGATGTGTTGAGTATAATTTGTGTATTAGTACATTTATTTACTATCCAGCCGTCGTATTGTGACGAGTACCAACTATTAATAATAATAATAATAATAAGTTTACTTCAATTTCGTCACAAATGCGTTGTGACGAATAACCAAGTTGTAGTGCTACAAAGAACTCGATTTATACCTTTTTGACTGAAGTTACGCTGTAGCGTTGCATTTGTAACTGCCGAGAGCTGATTCTCACCCTGCATGTGTCTCGTAGGTTTGCTGACTTTCAGCATCCTGTTCGGCTGTGCCCTGGCTGTGTTGGGAGATAAGGGAGAGCAGTTGCACCAAGTCATTGAACAGCTGAACGCCGTCGTCATGAGCATCATGGGATACTGCCTCAAGTGAGTATGCAAGACGTCACGATCCACGTCCTGTAAAAAGAAGCAACATGTACACACAAACACACTCACAAATGTACACACCATTAAAAGTTATGAATGCTTCTCGATGTGAAATACAGTCGTCGTTAGTTTATCGTCTGATCCAATACAACGAAAGGGGAGAAAAGTAACAAATTGAATCCTCTTTAGTGATATGTAGGAGTAAGTAAATTTCGCAAATATAATAGCAAAATTTAGCAAAAGAAAATTACAATATATAAAATTTTGCATTTAATCGCAAATAAATATATATATATACTAGCGGCCCGTCCCGACTTTGTCCGGGTTGAACAAAATATTATACCAATAAATTTCCTGTTGATAGCCAATAAATTGTAAATCTTTTTTTACCTTAATAATAACCTAAATAATACATTAAATTAATTTTATGCTAGTTAATAATTAAAATAATTTTTTTAAAAGTAAAAGGTGTACCGGAGAACGGCTAGGTTCGAACCGCTAGCGTCAGAACAGAAGCCCACCGCGATAGCACCACGATAAGGATCGTTGAAATCTTCGGAACAAAAAGCGGTAGAAGACAGTAGCGGAAACAATGGAGATTGTTAGGATTAAGCTCCTAACTTTATTTCTACTGATCAGATATACATAATATATAGCCTTTGTCCATCTGGAATAATGTACCTTTCAAACAGTGAAAGAATTTTTCAAATAGGTACAGTGGTTCTGAAGATTATCCTCCACGTACAAAATCCCCTCTCTTTATATATTAGTATAGATAGCACCACGCTAAGGATCGTTGAAGACTTCGCCACAAAAAGCGGTAGAGGACAGTAGCGGTAACAATGGAGATTGTTAGGATTAAGCCCCTAACTTTATTTCTACTGATTAGATATACATAATATATAGCCTATGTCCATCTGGAATAATGTACCTTTCAAACAGTGAAAGAATTTTTCAAATAGGTACAGTGGTTCTGAAGATTATCCTCCACGTACAAAATCCCCTCTCTTTATATATTAGTATAGATAGCACCACGCTAAGGATCGTTGAAGACTTCGCCACAAAAAGCGGTAGAGGACAGTAGCGGTAACAATGGAGATTGTTAGGATTAAGCCCCTAACTTTATTTCTACTGATTAGATATACATAATATATAGCCTATGTCCATCTGGAATAATGTACCTTTCAAACAGTGAAAGAATTTTTCAAATAGGTACAGTGGTTCTGAAGATTACCCTCCACGTACAAAATCCCCTCTCTCTTTATATATTAGTATATAAATATATATATATATATATATATATATATATATATATATATATATATATATATATATATTTATATCTATATATATATATATATATATATATATATATATATATATATATATATATATAAATATATATATATTTATATTTATATCTATATATATATATATATATATATATATATATACAGTCGAGTCGAAACCCGTTATAACTAACTTTAAGAGACCAAAGGTTTTGTTCGCTATATCCGAACCTTTAAGAAAAATGTTAGATATCACAAAATGTATAACTCATTAGTTGCTATTTATATTCAATGATGATGAATTGAAAGAATGATAAAATCTATTAAAAATGATCATTAATGAATTAAATTGACTAAAATCGATTACATTAAACTGACACAATAATAATTTAATTAACTAAAAATGAAGACAAATGGAAATAAATTAATTTTATCTTTAATAGTTGCTCACTGTTTTGATACAGAAATAATCGGTAATCTTCTACTGACGTGATGCCGATTTCAAAAACATTTTATGAATTTCTTTGTCCAATACATCAAATGACTCCAACACTCTTTCCTCCACTTTTTGTGTTGACAAAAACTTATTAATTACACTCATCGCTGCTGTAGCATCTGAGGTGGTGAAGATATCGCCATTTATGTGCTCCTCTTCATGAGCATCAGAAGCAGAATCTTCGATTTCAGAATGATTCATTTTAATTTCTTCCCACAATATCTTCATCAGTCAGATTTTCACATGTAATGACTTCATCATCACATGTTTCGAACAATTTCACACCACAATCTGAGAATGATGAAATGTTGTGATTTTCTATCCACATCGTGATAGGTAAATCTTCATCATCTTCTTCTTCAACATTCTTTGATTCTTCAACATTCTTAAAAAGTTAAAAAATTGAAAAAAAATTTAGTTGTCGACTGAAAAAAATGTTCGTTATAGCCGATTCTTAAGATTTCGGAGGTTCGCTATAAAAGGATAAATTAGCATTAAACACATTAGGAAAACGGCGGGACCAAAATTTTGATTCGTTATATCCGGGCGTTGCTTATATACCAGGTTCGCTATAACCGAGTCTGACTGTATATATATATATATATATATATATATATATATATATATATATATATATATATATATACACTCAAGAGCCAAAACATTATGACCACCTGTCAATAACGAGTTGGCCCACCTTTGGCGCGCAACACAACTTCCACCCGCCTTGGCATGGATGCCACAATTCCTTGGTAGATGGCCGGAGACAGATTGTACCAGATATTTAAGCAACGGTCACGCAAATCCGAGATATTGTGAATTGGTGATATTTGAACTCTGAGCTGTCGTCCCATGACATCCCAAATGTGTTCTATCGGATTGAGATCCGGTGAGTTAGGCGGCCAGGACAGTAACTGGAATTCAGCATCTTTTTCCTGGAACCACTCCAACACAATTTTAGCCTTGTGACACGGGGCGTTGTCCTGTTAGAACATTCCATTTCCAGCTGGAAAAACAGAGGCCATGTAAGGGTGCAACTGGTCCGCAATGATGTTCAGATACCCTGTAGCATTCATGGTCTGCTCTACCACAACCACGGGTCCCAGAGACGCCCAAGAGAACGTCCCCCAAAGCATAATACCGCCACCACCGACCTGTGTATGACCTACTGTACATTGAGGGAGCAACAGTTCGCCTGGAAGACGGCGTATACTGACATGGCCATCGGCGTGATGAATGACAAACCGTAATTCATCTGACCAGGCAACTCTCTCCCACAGATCCATGGACCAGTCGCGATATTCCCGGGCCCAGCGCAGGCGCAGTTGGCGATGACGCTTGGTCAGCAAAGGCACACGAGTGGGACGTTTGCTGCTTAGCCCCATATCCAACAGTGTCCGCTGAACAGTGTGCTGGGATACTATTCTACTTGGCCCTGCATTGTATTGGGCTGTCAGCTGAGCCACTGTCTGGCTCCGGTTTTGCTTCACCATGCGAGACAGTCTCCGACGACCTTTTTCTTTGATAGCGTGTGGACGTCCAACACCATGTCGTCTACTGCTGGTTTCACCGTCATTCATCCACTTTGCATAAGTACTAACAACTGTAGGTCGCGAACAACCCACGAGTCGTGCAGTTTCGGAAATACTTGTTCCGAGCATTCGAGCCATTACAATCTGCCTTCTATCAAAGTCGCTTAGATCCGCAGCCTTTCCCATCACACACAGAAGTAAGTGAAAGAATGATTCTTCAGACTCTCCAGCAGCAGTTAAATACCACTTCCACCTGATCACGTGCCTTCCACGTCATCCAGGCGAATTCATTGCAAAATGTAGGGGTGGTCATAATGTTTTGGCTCTTGAGTGTATATATATATATATATATATATATATATATATATATATATATATATATATATATATATATATATATATATATATATATATATAAATTCAAAAAGTTCGCATTTATTAAAAAAATCAGTTTTATTTTCTTGGTTAGGTAAGTATCAAAATTTTTAATTAAAAGCTAACACTGTAGTAGTCTCCACATTTTCTTTGTTAAGTCTTTATCAATAAGTAATAAGCAAATTTCGAGAGATCTCTCAGTTAAAGACCTTGGATGGTCTTAGATAAGCAATAATGTTAATAAATTGTTACTATTATTACCTAATTTTGCTTAAAAAGCCGTTTATCCCCGAGTTTTCGCCGAAAAGTATTAAAAAAGTAATTTTCGCAGTTATTTGCATGTATTTCATAAGTAGGAAAATTATGTATCCCTAGTGATATGTTTTTAACATCTCATATAACGACCTTGCAGATCATTTAATACCATTACAGCGTCTCCAATTCACTCCCGTGACATGATTTTTAACCGAGATACAAAATTATGTTTTAACAGCATCTCAAATGCGCTCAAAAGAAAAAAAAACCTTTCTGATTATTTTTCTAGGATATATATGTGAGACCCAATTTTTTTGCACTTTCATTCATTTTTACTTTAAATTTTTGTTTTAGAAATGACCGTACTCATAATTTGTATACGCTTAAATTAATTTTCATTACCAATGCTCATTTTATAACAAAGAGAGGAATAGCATGTACAGTGTAATCGTGTACTAATATGGATTTCATTAAAAATTCTTAATCTTCACTCAAATGATGACAGTTTATTTTTTCTTATCAACTAGCCGCTGCGCGACTGTCATGGTCGCTTTTAGTTTTATACCCGTCTGACGGGTTTGTAACCAGTTGCGCCGTGTGCGTGTCTCCATTCAATTACATAGGTTACGACTCATCACGGACTGGTTTGTGATTGGAGTCAGTTATCAGTTTCTTTTGAGTTGCTCCGTGTGCAGACGGCCTTAATCTTACAACCTTTACGACTATTGAGAAAATGAGAGCAAGACATATCTATAATAGCTTCTGCTTCTCTTCCGGGACAGTCTTGGTATGGAGAAGCGGCGAAAAAAAAAACAAAAAACAAAACATTGTTTTGGTTTACTGAAATAAAAATAAGTCATTCTTTCTTCCCTATAATTTTCTTCTCTCTCTTTTTATGTGCACAGCCTTCTTCCTCTGGGCATGTTCTTCTGGATGCTCCGGGAAGGCCTCGAGTCCGGCGCGCCAGTCCAGCTTCTAGGCCACCTGGGATTGTTCCTAGCAACGGCCTTCGGCTGTATCGCCTTTCATCAGATAATACTGCTGCCTTTACTCTACTTGATCCTCGTTCGCAAGAACCCCGTGCGATATCACCTCAACTTACTGCCGGCCATACTGACCGCTTTCGGCACGTCTTCCAGGTGAGTCGAACCCAGTTCTTAAAGAGATATCAGCGTTCCATTTCTCTTCCGCTGCCTCGTGTACGTGGACCAACTTAATTTTGGTTAAATGCTTACCATCCTTCTCTCCCCAAAATGATGAAACTATGAACGGCCGCAGTCAGTTTAACGTAATTTGTAACATAGTAGCTTCCTCTCAAAAGATCGCTTGTTTTCTTGCCTGTTGACGGCGTTGTATGTCCATGATGACTTTGCGGCATAAATTGGTAAAGCAACCAATCAACTAACCTTTAAAACTTGTTATCTGTATTTTAAAAAATTCGTTGCAAAGGCCATAGTTAGAAGAGTGAAAAACTGACTGCAAGAAAGGATAAAGCTATGGTTGTTTTAAAAGACAAGAGATCTATTTACATACTTTATTAATACGTAGGAATTGTGCCTTTAGTTCTTCGTAGCCTATAGATATTTTTTTTATTAAAAAAATGAAAGAGTTACCAAGTCTCTCAATGTTTGTTACTATGGAGTTTTCTTGGTTATCTTTCTCTCCAACCATTATTTCCGGTCCATTTTTGCAAAACTCTCGTTGGAGGGACTTATCTCACCCGAGATTCTGCAGGTTGTCTATTTTGTAACAGTTATATCTACGGCTGTCATCTCCGACTAAAATTTGCTTTCTTCCAGATCTTCCTTGCAATAGCCATACTAAATATATAAGATTTAGCGTACGGCCATTATTAACTTTAGGTTTTTTTTTGGAGGGGGGGGGGGGGCGCTTAAGGTTGCAGTTTTTTGTGTCAACAGGCTGGAAATATGCCTTAATAACCCTATCAGCACTGCCTTAGAGATCTTCGACCATGACTGGCCATATTGTCAATCTCATAGAGTAAAATATGTCTCGCTTCCCCTTCCCCTTCATTTCTGTACTTAGAACTACTCCGGAAATTACAGAAATTAGAGGGTCTTTCGAGATGAATTCGGGAAATTCTCCGAAAGTGACCCCAATAGCTTCCAAAGTGCCTCGAATATGACCGAAAACTGCAGATCTTCATGACAGTGATGATCATACGTCACTTCCGATGGTCGAAACAAAGTTAGACTTGAGGTCAGATCGAACTTTGTGCCAAGAAACAGCAACGGATAGAATGGATCGTCGTATCGACATCGGCATACAAAGCCGACCTCAGCCGAAGGCAGCAAAAATTACTGTTTTATATGTTAGGCCGTCTGCACACGAAGCAACTCAAAACAAACTGATAACTGACTCCAATCACAAACCATTCCGTGATGAGTCGTAACCTATGTAATTGAATGGAGCCACGCACACGGCGTAACTGGTTACAAACCGTCCGACGGGTTTCTTTTGAGTTGCTCCGTGTGCAGACGGCCTTAGGCTACAATTTCTCCGAGTTGCCGATCTAATGGTATTTTTAGAAAGTATGAAATATTTTTTATTAAATCCCGTCATTTCATTCAGAAAAATGTTTAAAAACGAGAATGCTACAAACGACGAGACTTTCAAATCTCCTCAACCTTTTATATTGGGAAATTTCAGTTCATACAAGCAGTTTTCAAGCTTTGGGGAATAAAGTGAAATATTGAAACTTATATCAGATTATAAGCGATGCTCGTAGGAAACTATGCAGAAAAATGCCAGTACAGCAGCAAAACTTTATAACATGTTAATCATAGAATATTTGGAACTTAAGCATTAATTCAATCTGGCTCGATCTCATGTTCAAAGCATGTGGAAAGTAACTAGAAAAGTATTTATTTTTTATGCCTCTTGGCTGGAACACCTCCATACCAGGTCCATAGATGGCAGTGGATAGAAGGATGCGGTTCCGGTTTACAATGGTACCATAAGGGTAGGAGTCTGCCTCGGCCAGGTGCCACCCCAGTTTTGACCGAGCACTACCAGGGGCGACATGCTGAGGGTTCGTATCTTCCCCAACTCTCTCTGACCTCATAGAAGGACATTTTGGCAATAGATCTGACGTGCCCATATCCGGCCTAGAAAAATTAGGTATTTAAGGCGATTGTCGGGATTCGAACCGAGCACCCTCTTTATCGAAAGCCGACACGCTATCACTAGGCTACCTTGCGCCCAGAAAAGTATAAAAACATGTGATAACAGACTAATTTGGACAGAGAATGCTAATATTTTTCGTCCTTTACAGCGCCGCCACACTGCCGATGACCGTCCGGTGCGCCGAGGAGACGAACCGACTGAATCGGTGCGTGACTCGGTTCGTCCTTCCCTTAGGCATGGTGATCCACATGAACGGCGGGACTTTCTACATGGTGCTTTCATCTCTCTTCCTCGCTCAACTGGAAGGGATACAGATTGGAATGCCCGAGACCGTCGTCATGTGGTGAGTATCCACTTTGTTATTATGCATTGCATCTCGTCATCTTCTTTTCACATACATCTAAACCAGGCGTGCCCAACCCGCGGCCCACGGGATCTATTAGTGCGGCCTCACAAGATCCCAAAATTTATTAGACCTATCTTCCCAAAGGAAAATATCCCACGTTTTACAACCATTCCCGTCATCGTAGTCCCGTCCCACCATCCTTTATTCCCGTCATCGTAGTTCAGGAGTTTGCCCATTTGCGAACCATTGTTTTCAAAGATAAAACACACAAAGAATACAACGAGAGTAAAATTAGATAAAACATTTCTGATGAGAATCATTAAAATTCACTAAGGATTGCAACCACTTCCTTCGAACCAGACATTGATGCCTTAGTTTTGCAAAAACAAGGTCAAATACACCACTAATTTTATGTTTATGTTGCCTTCTGTTTCTTTTAAGGGGACAAGGGACCTTCCACCTTGAATTTTTAAATTTTCATTTTTTAACTCTATTTAGAGAATGAGAATAATTTATATTCTTTTTCACTACAAAGGACACTGAGAATCAAAATAAGTATTATTTGGTAGAATAATGCCCATTTTTCAAAAGAAAATTTCAAAAATTCTCGCCTTTTTCAAAATGCTTCATGCGCATTCCATGTCATTTGAAAACCTGAATTTTTTTGACATATGTTTACAGCATGTATATAAACATAATTGGGCACTGATATTTTGTTCTATGAATCTCAAGCCTTATCTTTAAATTATCAATAATTATCTTTTTAAACTTCCTGTTATTTTTAAAAGTTTTTTCTGTATTTCCTGGTCTATAAATTTGAAAATATTTGTGGTTTCAAAGAATGATTCACACTTTTGTAGCAAACACTTCAGTTAATAATCTTCGAAGAAATCAGGAGAAAATAAATGCACATGGAGCATTTTGAAAATGTTTAGCATTTTTGAAGAATTTTTTGAAAACCAGGTCTTTTACTTCCACAAAATACTTATTTACTGCATTAAAAACGCTTATACCATTCTAAGTGTTTTTAATGCAGTAAAAATATTAATTATTCTCACTTTGTTAAAAGAATAAAATATTGAAATTTTTTAAAAAAAATCGGGGTTCAAGGTCTCTTGTTCCCTTAAATGTTACGATAAAAAATTTTAAAATTGAAGGAAATTTTGTTTATAAACATGAAGTATTTTTTGCATTTCATATTCGGCCCAAAACAATTCCCGTTTTCTCAATGCGGCCCAGGCAAGCTAAAAGGTTAGACACCCATGATCTAAACCAGTGGTTCCCAACCGGTGGTCCGCGAGAACCTCGGGAGTGGTTCGGCACCACATATAAAGAAATTGCCAAATAAAAGGGGATTTTGAAAGCAATGTTCATTGAACTAGATGGGCCGATTATATCCGTTAACTATCAGGTGTTGAATTAAAATTTGTTAAAAGTTTAGCATAATTATTTTATTATTAGAATATGATACGTTAGAATGTGAGTACGTTAATTATGTATCCCTTTTGCCTGAGGGATATTCTATATCCCCATACCCCTCGGAAGATCCCCCCTCAAGTCTGTATTTGTGTGTGTGCGTGGCGGGGGGGGGGGGGGGTCCGCACATGGTTCAATTTCTGGCTTAGTGATCCGCAGACTTCTACAGGTTGGGAACCACTGATCTAAATATTTGACTTCTACGGTGTCAATCCTGTGAGTTCATGTCCGAAGTCAAAGATGTCCTTCGAAAGAAGATAAACGTCAGAGTCAGATATAGACAAAATTATTATAATATCTGAATAAATTTCCGGTCTAGTAGCCTCCACGTCTTTAATCCCATGACTTTTAAAGTTAATCAGGTGAGAGGCGAGAACTGCCCAATAATATTAGGCTTGACACTCCTCAACCAGTAAGCAGAATCCGGCATTCATTTACGATATTTATAAAAAGAGCTTTATAAAAAGAGACCAAAATTAATCCTATGCTGAAATGACTTTGTACACAACTTTATAACAACAATATTAAGACCCATCTTGAAAAGTCAAAAATCCTATTTATAGACTACTTTCCATTCGTGAGAAAGTCCTACAACAATTAAAAAGAGACCAAAATTAATCCTATGGCTTTGTACACAACTTTATGACAACAATATTGTTGTTCGACCATTATTCTCTTTTTAATTGTTGTAGAATGATTACAAATAGGATTTTAAATAGTTTTATAGATGAAGAATAAGCTTAGATGATGGTAATAATGGCTCAATAGCTTCTTGGTTTTTTTTAGCAATACTTTACGAGAAACAGGCTGTGCTATTTATTCCTTACTTAACGCACATAAGTGATTTGGCCGGATCACATTGACATTTACCTCACATCAAAGGTTCTCAACCCGTGAGTTGCGATCCCCAAGGGAGTAGCGAAGTGTTTTTTTGGGGTTCGCCTTGTTTTATTCAATTAAAATATCGTAGCGAATTTCACCGAAAAAATTGGTCAGTATTTATATACTATGAAACTGTAGGTCAGTGATGTCTTTTAAAGAAAATAAGAAGTCTCTTTCAAAGCGCAAACTCAGTTAGTTACATATCTACCGCCTTTTAATGAGTAGTAAATGAAAATCGCGGTTACTTTTTACATAAGGGCCCACATTTTAAACTCCAGCTTGACTTTCATTAGTCTGTGTTTTGACATAACTGTTATAATTTCCCCAACGGAATAAAGCAATTTTATCAAGATTTTTATTGTTATATAATTCTGAATCCATACGGCAGGTGCATTACTTTTCTTGAGGTTCTGTTCTGTTCTTGCTTTTACACACCTTTGACTGAGAGATAAACGTTTCTCAATGTTCTCCATTTATTCCAAATTTGTCAAATTGAACAACTGGTTGGGATTCAATTATGGAAAATGCATTTTAACCTTTTTCTTTACTTCTTAAAAGGCCTTTATCTTGAAAATATGCAAAGGGGCAAAGTTTGGGGTGGGGCGAGGGATGCTTGAAAACTATTGAAGGGAGTCGCGACTCGAACGTGATTTGGTTGAAAAACACTGCCGTATATTACACTGACGTCCTGAAGAAGAAGCTTTCGAAGTACTTTACACTTCCGCTTAAACAACCGGGGCTTCAGGAGCTTCAGGAAGCGTAGTGGTAACTACAGTACATGGGCCGGACCCTCCACTGTAGGATGATATAGCAATGCATAAAACTTCAGTGATCAGTAAAAAACGAAAGGAAAGTAGAAAGTGGGTAAAACAAAAAGCTTCTATAGTACAAGAAAGGTAAAACATGGGTGAAAAAAGAGACTGAGCGAACAAAGAACAGGACAAACAATTAAAAGTTACGAGCAAGAATGGCATGGGGCCGTTTCTTGTTAGCTGGGTCAGCAGGGTCGTAATCGGCAAGATTTTTAATAAGATCATTTGGTAAATCTTTATGGAAGTTAATAGGAAGATTTTGAAGATAATTTTGAATAGTTTAGAGATTTATCTCCCTGTAAATGTCAACATTGCGAAAATATCAACAGCCGGGGGAACTCTAAAGCTTCTCTAAAGTAAAGGACAAGGTTCATTTCGGTAACAGTGGTGTAACTTAAACGTAAAATATCAATAAAAAATTTGCTGGAAGACTAATATCAAAAACTATATCCAACCTATCTCCTCCCACGAGGTGTGTTTTAACGAAACAGCACAATATAGTCATATAATGCTACAATTTTTGCCTCTCTTGTAGCGTCACCTCCATCCTCCTGTTCATCTCTGCACCAGCTACCGCGGGCGGTGGAAATCCTGTTTACTTGTTAACCGTCCTGGCATCGGGTGGCATCAGCCGACCGCAGTTCATCTCCATCGTCCTCTCCATGGAATGGCTCATGTGAGTATCGAACAGTCCGATTCGCGTTAATCATTTCCTTCTTCACGGGTGTAGTTTGTTTTCATGCACTTTGATTCTGACAATTAGCGAGCGATGCCTGTCGACGTACAGTTTATTGTCGTAATCACGTCACTGGATTTTCTCAAAACCTCCCAGTTCAGCGCGTACTGCAAGGGGTGGAGGTGTCTCAAAAGTCGTAAAAAAAAAAATAATGCTGTTGCCGTGAATAAGCTTGATACGACAACACGAAAAACATTGGAATTACCATTAAAATTTCGATATTTAAAGTTTATAAATTTGGTAGAATGCAGTTGAAGTCCGAAATATACAAGTATCACCCTGTTTTTCCAGTTACGTGAATACTCTTATGTTCACTACTTAAATATTTATAACTGTAACTGCATTGTTTTACTCATATTTCATTGGTTGGATGGGAGCGTGGCGCTCATATTTTGTAACACTAGCAGGGACATACAATTGAAAGCGAATTCCGAGCAGCTACAAATATCTGCGCCTACCTCAGGATTCGAATCTGCCGACTCTAATTTCCGATGACTAGAAATCTAGCCATTCGGCCAGTATCCAGCCGTGTTTTAAGACATAATAGATATCCGAATTTTTTGGACTGGGAGAAGGCTATAGACTTCTACTTTCATTTAGATAATTCTAAATATATAAGAAGGGCTTTAAAAACCGAGAAAACCCTGGTATAGAATATATTAATACATCAAAATAGAATATATTAATACATTTTCAAACATATCCATGGGATTCAGTATAGTATTACACTAGGCGACATCCAGGCGCATGTAGAAGGAACACAGAAGTTAGTTATATAATGTAAAAGAGAAGATTGAAATAGAATTAAAACTGGTGTCGTGTTATAATTATTTACTTTCACACACACATTTATATATATATATATGTAACATGGGAGACAGATCGCAGGCTCAGAAGATATCTAATCTCCCATGCTACGGTGAGGAGATGCAGTTATGCTTGAAAATAAATTCACCTCATGACTAAAACGACGAATACGTGTAATTTACGAGAACATTTTTATTATTTCCTTTGGCGACTCCGCCGGTATGAATTCATCAAGAGAAAGTACAGGAGTCCGTTCTAATTCTGAATGTCAACACTTATATAAACTTCAATACATCACGTGATTAAAGGGTGTGTCTTAATAGTTGATTGGTTTAAAGTTGTTGTTGATGTGCAGAACTGATTTAAATTTGTACTGACACCGCGCCGCGTCTCTTTTCGATAAAAAGACAGCCATCTTTAATGATATTGCCTAAGGCTGTAATAATGGAATTTAACGCGAATGCCCAAAGGGAGTTCAATAACTTAAGGGATTAAAAAAGGGATATGTAATTTTGAATAGTAAAGTGAGGAATTAATAGTTTTTAAATGTTAAGAGTGTTGAATTAAGAAATTACTAGTTTTTTAATATTATATATATATATATATATATAGCCGTGGTGGCCCAGTTGGAAAAGGCAGCGAGCCAGGGATCTAAACGTTTCTAGTTCGATGTCGGTCGTTGACAAATCCACCACCGTGTTCACTAATAGTGGCCGGGCCACGTAAAATATGTCGTGGCTGCAATGTCATCCAAGTTCTCAAATTTACCTCTGGAGGTGCGGGGTCAAGTGTTCCGGTCTCGTTACTTGACTCAATTCAAAATTACGGCACCGGCCCATAGGGGGTTAATACTGGTCCGACTATACGGTGCTGCCAGAAAAGTGGCCAGCAAAACCACGGTCCAAGAATCGTCTGCCGCATTGTGTGTGTGTGTGTATGTATGTATGGGTATATATTTATGTATGTATATAAGCTGCATTGTCATTGTTTTGAGATCAATATTTTTTCCTAATTGCTTTTTTAATATTTATTACCATTAACGAATGCTTAAATGTTGACTTAATAACCCTTTATTAAGTTTTATTAAATTTTTATGACATGTTTTGATTTGACCATGTTCTATATCCCAGAAAA
Source organism: Dolomedes plantarius (assembly GCA_907164885.2). Lineage (NCBI taxonomy): Eukaryota > Metazoa > Arthropoda > Arachnida > Araneae > Dolomedidae > Dolomedes > Dolomedes plantarius. Next base: position 8,669,412 of record OU015490.1, on the reverse strand, counting down.
AAAAAGACAGAAAAAAAAATCAAGCATTACTTCTGAAATAAGAGTGGCTGTATTATGTACTCTAACGCGATATTTTCAGTTGAAGAGGTTCCGCGCGATAAAAAGTACCAAACCACTGCACTAAACGAGTGGATGCAATCCGGACGGGTGTGTAGCGTTTTCTAAAGAGGAAATTGTCCGAAGCGGCAACTGATGAGGCTCTCCAAAGCGTGGTTACTCGATTGGGAGAACTTTTCCACTTTCCGTTCATTAAACTGATAGCTCTTGGTGAGTGATGTACGGGTTTCTCATTGGTCCGAGCAACAGTGGTCTTTTGGTTTTATTTTCTCTGCTGTACAGCTGATGGCATACGCATAAAAAAGAATGGACAGAGGGTTTACTGAAAATACTGGAGTGTATGATGTTAATCATCCCTTTCTTTATAGTTTGCCGAACTTCCGTTTTGGAGGGAAAACAAGCTACCATCTGTTCCATGAATCAGCGGTTTCTAATCACCTTTTTATAGTAGCGGAACCCTTATCATATTGATTAAAAGTTTTGGAACGCTGATAAGGTGCTCATTATAAATAAAATGAAAAATCACATTATGAGAAATTTTTTATAATACGAGGTGATTTTTGTTAAACTGACACTACTCAGAGCCATCTGTAGCGCGATCTATCAGCAGGAATTCTACCAAAATTCATAGAGGGACTAAGGACGACATGGGAAAGAGTTTACATGAAAAAAAAAGTTCCAAAAGTCACCGATAGGGGAAGATATGGCACCGTTGTTGTCGGAGCACAAGAGAATTTGCATAAAACGCAAGTAAAACATAAAAATGAAAATTCATGACTACATAGTCGACAGCAGCGACAGTATTTCGGGCTATAAAGATCGGTGCGGAATCTGTTGCGCCATCGCTTTACAGATGAAAGGGTCATCAGTCGCCATTTGCATGGCCACCTCGCTTCCCGGACCTAACCCATGTGACGTCTTTCTGTGGGGTTATTTAAAGTCAAAGGTGTATCTTGGTGGAGTCTCTAAATTGGCGGCCCTAAAGGACAACATATCCCGGACTGTGATGAACATTCCTGGTGGCATCTTACGCTCAGACGTTGAGAACGTAGTGTTCAGGATGCAATGTGTCGTCCACCAGTATGGTGATCACATTGAGGGTGGGAGAAGTGAATTTGCTTCATAAATCGGTGTTGCAGTGAATTTTTTTTGTTATTCATTTGTCTGCTTATTGCAACTTTTTCGGTATTCACCCCTTATATTTATAGCCCGAAATACTGGCGTTGCTGTAGACTACATAGTCGTGAATTTGCATTTTGATGTTTTACTTGCGTTTTGTGCAAGTTCTCGGGTGCCCGACAAAAACAGCGTCATATCTTCCCCTATCAGCGACTTTGGGATTCTTTTTTGTTGTTGTTGGAAACTCTTTCCTATGTCGTCCTTAGTCAATCTATCAATTTTGGTGGAATTCCTGTTGATACATCGCGCCACCGAGGGCTCTGAGTAGTGTCAGTTTAATAAAAATTACCCTGTACAAAAGCAAACAAACTAGATTAATGTATTAAAAAAGTAGCATTAGTTTATTATTGCCTGCAGAAAAGGGTAACTATTAATCGCACTTTTCAAAATTATTCAAGGCGTATCGTTGGGTAGACAATTTATTGGTAAAGATAGACTACGTGTAGAGGATTTTTGGTTGATCTTCAACTGAAGACATGAATATTTTTTACGAAAAATGAAAATTAATGATTTATTTATGAACTGCAAAAATTTTAGAGAAATATTAAAAATTGATGCAGAAATTGATGAACCGCGAAACTAGGTTACTAAATATGGTATTTTTATTAACTACTTCTTGTCGAATAAAACGTCTACTTGTCGAATGAATGAAAGCGAACTTTATTCTGCAGTCAAATGATTAAAAAGGGCTCATTCAAACGTTTTCTTTGAGAGGCCCGTTTCTTCCTATTCAAACTGGAAACACATGAGAAGGATTAAACTTTTTCTTTTTTATTTATTTTTTAATATTTCGTTTATTTTTTGACTACCGAATGCTCTATAAGAACTATTTACCAGAATTCAAAATGAATACTGTAATGCAGTGAATAAAACAAATTTTATTGCAGAAACTTTCAATAGGTTTTTCTAATCTCTGAATCTTCACTTGTTTGTGTGCCTAATTTCTTAACTCTCGACAGGTTAACAAAACAGGTTAACGTCGTTTGGTTTAACGAAACATGTCTACAGACTAGAGTTAAGGTGACTGCCTACGCCATTTTTTTGAAAAATCCTTTTTTAAGGCTTTTTTGGTCGTTTATGATAAAATAGCACTTAAAAATTAAAAAATGAGCAAAAACTTACCTGTAAATACCATACTTTCTTATAAATCAGTCAATTTGAAGTAATTTTTAATGAAATTTTGCTAAAACGCCTATCACACTGCACAAAATTCTAATGCTACTACTACATTGAAGTGCCACTGAATTAGGGATAGCAAAGCCTATGCAAATTGTGTAGCGCTGCGCATCATGTATGCGCAAGTGAGGGCGCTGTGGTAACTGCATATATAACGCGTACTGTGGTTGTTCTGAATTAGTTGGAATTGCCAGTATGGATAAACTGCCAGATTTTGACGCCTTCGATCGCGGACAAATCGTAGGTGCGCGATGCATGGGCCATTCAATTTCCGAAATCGTCAGACAGCTAGGATTTTCAAGGTCGACATTGTCAAGAGTATACCAAGAATACATGGATGGTGGAAAAAAACTAGCGATCGGGTAAACTGCAAAGGAAAATTAGCCTTGACAGTGCGTGGTGAGAGACGGCTCAGGCGTATTGTACGTAGCCAGCGAAGCCAAACATTAGCTCAAATTACCACCCAGTTTAATGACGGTGCCAGTCGTACAGTCAGTAAACGGACTGTGCAACGCTCGCTTCACCGTATGGGTTTCAGGAGCCGTCGACCTACGAGAGTACCATTGCTCTATACTCGCCATCGGGCTGCACGTCTTGCCTGGGCAAGAGAGCACAGAGACTGGAGTGTAGAGGACTGGAAACGAGTAGCATGGAGTGATGAGTCTCGATTCCGACTACTTAACGGCGACGGGAGGCTGAGAATACGGCGTCAGGCTCATGAAGCCATGGATCCTGCATGCCTGGCTGGAACTGTACAAGGGCATGGTGGCTCAATCATGGTCTGGGGTGTTTTTTCGGGGCACAGTTTGGGATCTTTGGTGCGTGTACCAACCTCCCTCAATGCAATTCGGTACGTAGAGTTGCTGGGTGATCACCTCCATCGGTTTATGCTGTTCTGTTATCCGCACGGTAATGGAGTTTTCCAGCAAGACAACTGTACCTCTCACAAGTCCCGGTTGGCTACTGGCTGGTTGGATGAGCATTCCTCTGACTTCTCTGTCATGAATTGGCCACGTAGAAACCCAGACTTAAATCCTATTGAGCATCTTTGGGATGTTTTGGAACAAGGCGTGAAAGGCCATCACACAGCACCAAAGAACCTTACTGAATTATGGACAGCTTTAGCCAATATTTGGCAAGCAATTCCCGTGGAACGTTTCCAGAAACTTGTTGAATCTATGCCTCGTCGTGTGGCAGCCGTTATCAAGGCCAGAGGCGGCCCAACTCGTTACTAGGTAGGTATCCCTAATTCAGTGGCACTTCAGTGTATCTTAATTTCCTTCTCACACATAATACATATGACAGTTTACTTCAAAATCACCTACAGTCTAAGAGATATTTTAAAATTCAAAAATAATGCAGACAATTTTATGTTCTAATAGGAAAATTTTCCCCGATTCGTCATTCCTTTCCTTATAAAAACAGCCCCAAATAAAAAACTATTTATTGTACATAAATTATTGTAGGTCATTTCATTAACAATAGCATCTAAAACATGTCCTGGAAATTTCATCAAATTATATGCATTATTATGTGAGATATCATGATAACGTTAGAGATTTCTGCTAAAATACATAATTCTGAGAAAAACGCATTTAAAGTTTTAAAAAGCAATGTAAACAAATGCTAGAGTTAATGGCAAAGCTACCAATTTCTATCATAAAATCAATTATATAACTGCAGTAAAGTAATGTCTGTGCACTAGGAACATTATGGCACATATTAATTATCAATTTGAGAAAAACAAAATTGTAAAAGCTAGAAGCTGCAATTTACGGTAACTTCCGGTTCAATTTTGTAGCAGATGATGTTTTTTAAAATAGCTATGACTCTGCTTCTAATTGATATAAAATGAAAATCAAAACGGTTTTGAAAAGAGAAAAGATTGAATTACACGATTCTTGCAAAAAATAAAATTGACTAAAATAGTCAAAAAAATGACTTTTTGAACGTAGGCAGTCAAATTAATTCCCTTTTTCTACTCCAGGGAACGCTTCCGGACCGTGATGAATGTAGTAGCAGACAGCTACGTTGCAGCCATCGTGGAGCGTCTCTGTCGCAACAGGCTTCCTGCGGAGGATGCACCCGAGGCCAGCGACCCGTATCCCTCTCCCGTCTTGCACGGTTACGACGACGACGTGGTTCTGCGACACGGGGAGGTGTGCCGCAGCTGCGGAAGCACTATAGAGATGACACGCAGGGGGACTTGAGCAGACCGTCTCGTATCGAAAGATTAATAAAAGAGACAAAGGATGGACCTTCGTCAACCTCCTGCCAAGAACAGAGAAAGAGTCTCACGGAGTTATGATAGATGGCTGGTTGTCGCCATTGCAAAATCCGACATCCATAATTCAATGGCTTTTTTACCTTTTATCCGCTTGGACTCTAGAAGCAGTTATCTCCAACGTATATGGGATGAGGGAGAGTATGACTCATTACGAAGGTGATTCCGAAGTCTCGCAATTTCTTTGTGCAGCTACGGACAAGGCTTTTTCCAGGTTGGAATAACATTCCTAGAGTCTAGAATCCTGGAGATGGGAAAATGTACAGAAATGCATACAGGGCTTGTTGAAGGGATCCCCTGAAATTTGTTTGACACTGTGTCCTTCATTACAGCATGGTAGCTCTGGCTACGAAAACTGTGGACCGTACTGAACAGAATGAAAAACTATGGATCCTATAGCTCTCTTGTAGTGAAAATCTTACTTTAAACCATCGTGTAAAACTGCGTTGTGATGGAAGTGTAAATAAAGCATAGCGAGGCAATTTACTGATAGTTTTGTAGCGTGTTCTGGAAAAATCATAGACGTGCAGTTAAAGCTCAGTAATTGATATCGCAGAATGTCATGATTGAGTGCTGATATCCATATCTCTTAACTCGACCAGGGCATGTAAATATTACAAAACATCTACACCTCCTATTTTGAATATGTAACTGTTAGCGATCTTTTAGGTATTGCAGAAATGTGAGTGCCGCTAATTTACGGTAAGGGTAGATCCAAAATTCACGACTTTTCTTCAAAGCATCTTTCAAAGTAGTTTGGTTTCTCACATTCAAATTTTAGATACGTCTGTCTGTCTGTTTCACTTTACATTTGTTAGGCGGATTTTAGAAGAGCAAATGCGGAAGTGTATGAGGGCTATTTGGGGAATGATATACAAACTTTATCTTCAATATCCAAACCCAAATGATGTTCTGAAATCACATTTAAAAAAATAATATTGTGTTTGATTCACAATATTTTCGATTAAACCCATTTTTCCCGATTAGGAAGCAGGAACAACGCGACTTCACGTGATTCGGCATGTTTGATCATCTGCACTAGGTTTTCAATTTCCTTTTCATCAGATACTTTTTCTCTAAATATTATGTCAACTATGGCGACCTAATACATTAAACTTGCTTTCGTTAGTGAAAAGTACCGCCTTAAAAAAGTTTTAATCCTTCCATATGCACATTTTTGCAAGGTGAAGTTGATCTGCAGAAGATCTCTTGCAACTCTGTAATAATATCCATCAATTCGCAAAAGCCCATGCGGTTTTCAAGTTGATGCGTGGAAGTTGAATTGGTGCTCTACTGTAATATCCTCCAATTTCTGAAATTCTCACAGGGTTTAGGGACAACTTAACCTGCAGCTCGCCGATTTGTTAAAACAAGCTTTCACTATTTCAGTATGGCTCTCCCCACTTTTTTTTTATGGTAATCTGTGACTGTAACGATCCCTAACCCCTGTGTCCCTAAACCCTGTGATATTATTGCAGAGTTGCAAGAGATCTTCTGCAGATCAACTTCACCTTGCAAAAATGTACATATGGAAGGGTTAAAACTTTTTAAAGGCAGTACTTTCTTGTCACCCTTGATTGTGGTTTCAGAAATGAAGTTTCCTAAATATCAGGACGATGGATATTTACGAATCACATTCTGTACTCTTGTTCTGCTTTTATCCTCTACATAAATTCGTAGGATTTCTCTTCATTTCTAGCTCTAAATCGGAAATTTCGGACTTCTAGACTCTGTTTGAAGCCATATCGTTTAAAGAACCAGTAAAGTTTAAAGTCCAAAAGATAATCCGTCCTTCCTGAAGGTATACTGATGATTTTGAGAGACGACAAATTTCGCAATGGCAATCAGCTTGACTAGGACTATATATAATGCAAAATAAATACTTGCGTTCCATACAATACAAAATAAATGCATGCAATGATAAACAATTATATAAACCAAAACAAACATACAACAGAATTATCAATGACCCAAAAACGGGTAGTGAAAATCCATAAGGTCTTTCATCACAGCTAAAATGAATTTTCTACAATAGTAGTCATTATAGAATTTATGTGGAGACCATTCAGTAATTTCCCTCGGTAAAATCGATCGCAAATTTCTCCATGTTACACAATTAAATAAACAATGCTCTACTGTCTGGACCTCTCCGCACGCACAGATGTCACTCTTCCCAAAAAATCTTCTTTGATACGAGCCCACGCTTCCATGTTGAGTGATAGCTTGATTTATATAGAAATTCGATATTAATCTTTCTAAGGAAACCTGAGGGCAGATTTTATGAACCGGCCTCCCCAATTCACTAACGGCCCACCTTTCTTGCCAGACTTTCATTCCATATGCCTTAATCTTTGCCTTTACTTGTTGCCTGGTCATTTTGTAGTTACTTTCAATTATGTCCAGTTCCGTGGCTTCTTTAGCCGCAGTGTCAACTTCCTCATTCTGTCTGATCCCGATATGTGCTTTTATCCAGTGGAAATGCACGACCACACCATTATTTTTGATCTTGTGTTTCAAATCCTCAATAATCTCACCCTTATATTCTAAGGACCCAAGCGTCTGCAAAGCACCAGTAAAGTTAAAAAAAAAAGAAAAAAGTAAAGTTTAAAAAAAAATCCCCCAATTGAACTGAAATGATCTACAGAAAAGCTGTGATTTGAGCAAAAAGATAATTTACTCGGCATTTGATACCCAGTAATTTATGCTCAGTATGTGCTACAATATGTGAATATTATTATTTCGGGAATTCGATGCTCCTCCCAGCATAATGCATCCTTATACTATGATGCACTATAATGCATCTGGCTTGTCATGTACGTTTCCTAAATATAACAAGGTATAAATTGAAAATATACAGAATGATACTCAGTGGGATTTTAAATGGAAATTTTTCCAATTATTGGCATTTCACCAATAACTGGTCGCATATTCGTACGCTTTCCAAGCATGGTTGATTCTTTTCAACGCAGTGTCATTGCGCCTTTTCGTTATTTATGGGTCGATTTTGTCTCACTCTAGAAACAGCAAACGTTTCTTTGACGAAATATTTGTTTTTCGATATTTGGATTAGTGTTCTTACCAGATGTTCTATATTGTTAATAACAGGAAAAGGAGGTACAGTTTTCTTATTACCTCGAGGGAATTTTTTTCTGCAGCCTCATTCAAAGCAACGTGCTTTGAGTCTTTTTTTTCTTTGTTACAAATGCCGGTCATTTGATCACTCGGCCATTAGACCACGGGCTCTCCAGTACTTCAAAACAAGGGACTTAAAATTCAAAAGTGCAGGGCTCACGTCAAGATGAAATGCAGCCATACATTGGCCCGAATGGCATAAGACGCAGTCGGGCGAATCAACCAGACCAATCCGGAAAAGATGTGTCCGGAGATCATAAGCATAGTGTCAGGGGAGGGGGGCACGGGGGGCACGTGCCTCCCAACTTAACATAAAATGAATTAAAACGTTAATGGAAGTTCAGTTAAAATCGGAAAATTGTAGAAAACTTTTAAGAAAGTTGGTTTTTTCCCGCTTTTTTAAACCGTGAAACCGAAGATTCCGATTATCTCTTTAGCCTTAACACAGTGTTTAGCAATGATATGATCCATAAAAAAAAATTCGATGATACATTTTTTTCTTCCTTTCATTTATATCATATTTATTTTTCTCACTGTATAACTTTTGAATACTACTCAAACATCGATTCTATTGTTATTCAATTGAAAAAAATCATATTTTTTCATATTTTAAGGACCGTCCGGCAGTCAATGCGCTGAAGAGGGCCCAACTGAATTAATTCGTGCCCCTCCCCCCCCCCCCCCCCCCAAAAAAAAAAAAAAAGTTAGAAGCAAGCTACGCCTATGCCGGAGATAGTCGTGGCCTGTCAAAAGTCTAAACAATGCACCCACAGCAAAACGCGGGGATTCAAGAACACCAGAAGAATGTTTACATAGATTAGCCAAAAGCTTTTCTCTAGAGTAGAGGATTCATTAGACTTAAAAAGCATACTTTGAGTCTTTCTTGGGCTGGAAATAATTTCACATCCCAAGGTTTTGAGTCGAAGATTTCTAATTACGTTATAAAATGTGGACATGTTTGCTTTCATTCATTTCATCACTAAAAAAAAAGTAAGAAAACGGACTCCACTGGACGACATACACATCCATGTTTTAATACCTCCTTCAGCAAGATTTTTTGCTGGAAGTTGTTTATTCGAAATTCTCTCCGGGTTTTCCCCATGCCATTATTTTAACATTTACAGTGGAACATAGATCGATCGTTTTAAAAGGGATCAATTGCACTAAACGATAAATGTGGGAACATACCAAAGAAATATTATCATCGGGACTGGATGAAGTACACGACACAGACGGGTAAAGGATAATTCGGGGATAGATCGATCGAGGTTCCATTGTATTTCTAATACTGCATCCTTTTTTGAATCTGACATGACAGCAAAGCATTGCAATGACAAAAATTCTAGTAAAATTATATAGAGTTATGTTTTTAATTCAATGATTATGAAGGAATATTAAATCGAATATTTCGAATTCAATTAATATGATCCAAAGCAATATCCCATTAATTTATTTTTTCGTGTATATATCTGACTCATTTATTTGTTGTCAAAAGTCTCATGTGAATTTCAACCCTTTTTCAACAAAATATATTATTTTTAAGGTTGAATATATTTTTAAAAACAAAATAACTAATATAAAAGGAAGACTGAGCAAGCGCAAACTTAAAAAAATTATAAAAAGTTACCTACAGTGTCAGTTTAATGCCCCCTTCCTTTTTTTAGCGCAGTTTCGATAACTAATGGTGTCCGATTACTCTTGTGAGACAGTATACTTGCTTTATGACTTGAACATTTACTACGTTACTACTTTAAAAATCAAACCATGCGAGCTGAAATGGTGATCACAATGATTTACGGGACATGTAATTTATTTATTTATTTTTATTTTTTTCAAAACTGCTATTGTGTAAAATTATTTCGTTTATTTCTTGTTTGCTGTGTAAAGGATGTTAAGTCCAAAATGGGCTAAAATGAGTTATCCAACCAGGCATGTCTGAAAAGTCAAAGGCTAACTGCAGGGTACAGAAAGAGCTAAGTCCAATTCCACTTCTAAATATTTTATTCATCAGTGAAAATTTGGTATGTTAAGTCCAAAATGGGCTAAAATGAGTTATTCAACCAGGCATGTCTGAAAAATCAAAGGCTAACTGCAGGGTACAGAAAGAGCTAAGTCCAATTCCACTTCTAAATATTTTATTCATCAGTAAAAATTTGGTATGTTAAGTCCAAAATGGGCTAAAATGAGTAATTCAACCAGGCATGTCTGAAAAATCAAAGGCTAACTGCAGGGTACAGAAAGAGCTAAGCCAATTCCACTTCTAAATATTTTATTCATCAATAAAAATTTGGTATGTTAAGTCCAAAATGGGCTAAAATGAGTTATCAAACCAGGCATGTTTGAAAAATCAAAGGTTACTGCAGGGTACAGAAAGCTAAGTCCAATTCCACTCCTAAATATTTTTATTCATCAGGAAAAATTTGGGGTATGTGAAACAAAACACAAACATTTTAGTTTTCAATCCCGTTTTTCTCAAAACTACGATTTTGAACTTGACACCCTTTACACACACAGAAAAACACAGATTTGTAGAATCAAAAGGGAGTATAAATAAGGAGCGTAATTTAAACACAATACAAGCTACAATCCTTTCTTCTTGATTTAAATGGCATTCGGTCAGATCCTGTGGGTTCGAGTTTCACTGTTGGGATGGATGTTTGTAGCCGTTCAGAATCGTCTTTAAACTGCCAGTCCCTGTCTAATTAGCTCTAGTGTAGCAAAAAGATGACCGAAGAGCTCCAAACCAAAACTTTAGCTGAAATGGATATGCGTTTTTTGAGTGGTGCTGCCATCTATTGACATAAAAGGTTACTGAATACTTCTTTCGTTAATAATTATCTGAAACTACAGGAAAGTATGCAACACAACTCGAGAAAATAATACGGAAATGGTAAAAAAAACCTTTATAGCAGCAAAACTTTATAATAACAGTAAAAGACTCGATTTTTCTACTAATTTTAGGTAAATATTAAGTAACTATTATTCTACAACTATTTTCTGGAGCAGTGGTCCTGGAAATGAGGTTAAAGATTTACGTCTAAAAACATCTTTTAGTCCTTTAGTAGATTAAAATTGTGAAACTTTTTAATCTGCTAACATTTTTAGGGTGTTATGATTCACGGCTGAGAACCAACGCAACCCCAACGCGATGGGTTTGGAAAACGGGGAAGGCGTAATATACGACACATTCGTGAGCTGACAGCAGTCAATATTATGGATCTTTAATTTTTTAAAATTTTCCCATGCAAAATTAATTACCTTCAATTTTTTTCTTATTTTCTCAATTTTTCACTTATTGTAATAAATTACTTTTTTTTTTTTTGGTTTTTATTTTAAAATTTTATTTTTCCTTAATATTTTTACTTATCTTAACTATAAATTCCTAACCACTGAGCACACGTACCTTGATAACATTTAACTTGCGTACAGGAGATAAAGTCAACATGACCTGGGTACTCCGTTTGTAAAGACTAAATTGATTTGGATTTGGAATCACATATTAATTAACTTTATTTTTATTATTACTTTTATTTATTTATTTATTTTTAACTTTCCACGTCAACACTTTCCTTTAATCCTGGCAATGGAAATATAGAGACACACAAAAAAATTATTCATACCGAGAATATGAAGCTCTGCTATCCGGTGCCTCGTTAAGGCTACTATGTACTAAGAAAAAAATCGTATTTCCCTTTTCCTCTTCTTGCAAACTCTTGTGGTGGGAAGAGTCCAGTTGACAGTTTGAGAATTCCACCCCGCTTAAGATTGAAATTTTGAGGGATTGTAATGGCTCTCTCTCTATAGGGGGGTTAAGCGCTGCCCCCCAATTTTTTATTTAAAATATATTTTTGACAACTATTTACAGGTACATAAATGCTGATAATGAAATAAAATTGGTATTGTCAGATAGCCTGAACTTTTCTGCAAAGCGCTGCAGGATTCATTTTATAAATTTCGTCCAACGAAGGAATTTATGAGAGTTTAAAACACACTATACCAGATTTTCCCCGAATAATTTAAATTTTAAAATATTAATTGCATTTTTTTAAAAAACGAAAAATGTACACAAATGTAAAATTTCTTTCTCTATGACGGAGTACAATTTTTAAAAAAATCTTTGAATCTAAGTCGGCAATCCGTGGACAAATTTTCCCCATAGGTTAACATTGAGGTGAGCGAATCCAAAGGGGTTAGTACATAGCAGCCTTAATGTATCATGTCAATGTCAATTTTAATATTAAGATGAAATTAATAGTAAGTAGTCAGTTGTCAATATTTCTTAATCCTTTGTGTTAAAATGGGAATTGGTAGTGGATGTTGCTCAACAAATTTTATTAGCTCTTTTTGTCAAAGTCACCAGAAAGTGTTTTGTTAATTTATTGATAGTTTTATACTGGGACTCCCCTAATTAGTTGATAGATCTGTCCATATACTTATTATTACAGAATGTAATTTCAACAGGTTGACTTCTATTTCTTTCTGATTCTAAAGAAAACTGAGACAGGACTTTCAAAATCCTATTGTCACTATTTTCTCACCACTGGTGCGAAAGGCCCTACCCTTTCCAGTGACTGCAGCACATATAGATGGATGCATAGACTAATACTAAAGTAACACACCATCACTAATGAAATGAATACCAATAAATAAAACCATATCAGCATATCAGTAGATATTTCAATAAAATCACTATACCAATACTCATCACCGAAATTGCACTTTGACAAGTCCATAGGGCGCAGAACGACATGGCGGCTTCCTTAAGGCTGCTGTGTACTAACCCTATTGGATTCACTCACCTCCACGTTCACCTATGGAGACTATTAATGCTGACAGCATTTATGTGTCTACTATTTATAGCTGCATAAATGCTGTAAAAAGGGGACTGGGACGTCAAATGCCTTCAAAAAATTTATTTTTGAATTTGTGGCTTAAAAAATAGAGCAGATTCTGCAGATTACAAATATATATAATTTATGTACTTTTTGACACTCTAACAACAATTATTAGCAACTTAAAATTGTAAACATACATTTAAATCCCATATAATGGGAAAGTGATTTTTGCGTTTTTCTCAAAATATGATTTTTTCATGTAATGGTACACTTTCTGCAAAATCTGTTGCAAGTACATATCTGAAATTTTAAAAGTCAATAGAATAAGTACTGTTGTATCAATATGACCTATATTTTTATTTTTAAACCTTAAGATATTTTTGTAAATGGTGAAAATGTATGACAAAAATATGCAGATTTCTGATAAGTGAAATTTATAATTTTTTAAAATTTTTTAAAAAGTGTAACAAAGATTTAAATGGGTTGTAAGGTATACACAAGATTCGATTCACAAGACTCGAACTTTTGAGTGAATTAAAGAAGCTGCTTTAGATATGCTAATTTCGGCATACGCGCTTAGTATAAATACCACGCAGCGTCATTAATAAAAGAAAAGGGGAGGTTGTTAAGGTTGAAAAGGTGTTATCCTGCGCTAGTGCTTAGCGGGCCAGAAGTTTACATGGCAGTACTGCTGGTTTGACTTACTGTTCGTGAGTATAAAAATATATTGTTCTTGAAAGCTGTGTTTATACATTCCGTACAAGTAGTACGCATGCTTATTGCTGTAAAAGCCAATTATATGTGCAACGAATTCAATAAACATTGTTTCATGTATAAACATTCTTTGTATAAAATACAAATAGAGTGCCCCCTTAATAGAAACTCTATACTGGCGCCCGAAAGATATATATACCCTGGCAGTTAGCGTTACATTTGTAACGAACAACATAATTGAAATTAAAAACTGTGTACTGTGTACTTATATTGATAAAATTGTTGCAAGTACTTATATACTATTTAAAAAATGAGTGTTGTAGAACAAAATCCTGCTGGAAATTTTCCTCGGGTAATTATGGTTCAGCATTTTGCGCCATTCGAAGCCACCTTCAATGGCGGCCCCTCAAGCCAATTCCTAAAGAAAATTGAGCATTACTTTCAGCAACAATGCACCCCAGAGGGGAATAAACTTAAAATTGCTCTAGCCGCTTTAAGAGGTAGTGCATATCAGTGGTACACATGCATGCAAAGCAGTAATCTGATTTTTGACTATTTGTCATTCAAGCAACAGTTTCTTAGTGTTTTTCCAAAGACCTTTAATCAAAGTGAAATTGAAGCGGAAATTTATTCGCTAAGGCAACGTGAAGGTCAGTCTGCATTAGATTTTGCTATGGAAAAGATTTCCAAGTGTGAGGAATATTTAGAAGGGGTGACGGAAGCGATAATCTTAAAAATAGTTATCCAACGTTTGAAGCCAAGTGTTCAAGATTTTTTAGATAATCAAACAATTACAAGCAAGGTTACCCTCCTTCAAGCTTTAGCTAAATATGACAATAGACATTTCTTCGCTATCCCTCACCGTCATTCAGGTACGAGAAGTTTTATACAGCCGCGCCAAAATGTTTCGGGGGTTTCAAACCAGCAGCGTAAGCAGTACCGCAGGCAAAATAATAGAAGCGCACGGCGTTATAATGAAATTAGTGCTCTTAAAGTAAATAATATGGAAGCACCTTACTTGCACTGGCAAGTTGATTCACATGATATGGTTCAACCTGTTGAAACTGTGAGGTCAAATGTATTATTTTGTCCGAGCAGTAATCATTATTTTGAGAATAGTGAAAGTCAGGGTATTTTTGTGGCTTATAAAGAAAGTGAGTCTAGCTGGAATGATGAGGTAATTCCAGTACAAATTTCTGAAAATAGTGCCGATACTAATGCTAGTGGTTTAGAAAATAAATCATCTGACACTTCTATTAATGCTATACCTGATATTTTAGATGATATTCACACATCTGTTAATGAAGGAAATTTAGTAGATGACGAAGTATGCGTTACAGAAGTTAGTGAATACTTATTAGTTGACGACAATAAAAATTCTTTAAACGATAGTAGGAACTCGCTAGGTAATGATGATATTATTTCAAGTTTCCATCCGAATGAGGATGCTGTAGGCCAGGTTGATAATATGGTTTTAAATAAAGTACATGAAAACCATACTGAGAGTCAGGATGAAAAGTTGACACAGAGTTATACTGTAAGTAGTTTAGCTGATGCTTCGGAAGTTATAGACGCAGGTTGCATTAAAACGCACCAGTACGAAAAGCTTAATCTTCCTAAAACTGAAGCAGTGTTAAAGAATTTAAATGATAACGATTCTGATATCGCAAGTTTCAAAGAGACTTTTTCGTCAAAAGAGGATAAAACTAAAGTTAAAGGGGATAAAAAACGTGAAAAAGCGCCTTCAGGTTCCAGCATTAAAACTGCAAATACTGAAGTAATTAAGGCGGTAAACAAGAAGTTGCATAAGCACCAATACCAAAAACAGAGTCAGTTTGTTGAAAAACATGACACAAGTAGAGAGATAAAGCCAGTAACTAAACACGTTGGTGCGGCGTATAAATTTGACAAAATAGAATCTGCATTAAAATCTAATACCGATACAAGCAAAAGTACGAAGAAAGGTAAAGTGTGCACTACAAAAACTCCATCAAAGGATGAATGCGTCGCTGATAAGGTACACAAGGTTATCAAAAGGAAGAATGACAATTTTAAAGTTCCTTTGCATAAGTACAGGAAACGGAAGATTTCTGCCGCCCAGCAAGGTTGGCCTCCTCCCAAGAGACCTCCTGTCCATCGTCAAGCCGGACCAGCGCCTCAGGACCAACGAACTGCTGCACGAAGGATGCCCACACGGTCAACGAACCCCTTTACTAGGACTGCGACCATCAAGAGAGGTTCCACGGATTGGACAGACTGGTGCAAGGAAGTTGCTGCATTCATGAGGAACAAGTCTTGTATCAATTTTCAACTCCCACCCTTTAATAAAACCGAACAAAATTGGTTTGAAATTCCCCAGTGTATATACTGTGTAAACAATTTGAGGGGAAGGAGTGAGCCACTGAAAAAAAAACGGCATACTGTTGTTTTATAAATTTTTGAAGGGGACATGTAGTGACTAGGAAAAAAATACATACTGCACAATATACCAATTAACCACTAATGTACTAACTTCACAAAAAATAACACATGTACATTATAAATTGGGGGAGAGCAGATACAGTCAAGAAATGTCATGCTGTGCAATTGTGTTGTCACTTTTAATTAAAATAGATATTTTAGGGCGCAGTTGGCCAGCCCAGTATCCGCAACTCTGCAAATCCACTGTTTGATGGTGTCACCTGGACCCTTCGGGGTTAGTTTTGTAAAATGGTAGTGGCATTTTTCCTCCACACAACGTGTGGAAGGTTTTTTTGGCTTTGCCACCCATTATGTAAAAAGTCAGACCAGCACGCGTTTTCAATTAGTTAACTGAAGCCGTTCAGACCTCAGTTACCTAATTTTTTTTTTCGAGGGAGGCCAGTGTAAGGTATACACAAGATTCGATTCACAAGAATCGAACTTTTGAGTGAATTAAAGAAGCTGCTTTAGATATGCTAATTTCGGCATACGCGCTTAGTATAAATACCACGCAGCGTCATTAATAAAAGAAAAGGGGAGGTTGTTAAGGTTGAAAAGGTGTTATCCTGCGCTAGTGCTTAGCGGGCCAGAAGTTTACATGGCAGTACTGCTGGTTTGACTTACTGTTCGTGAGTATAAAAATATATTGTTCTTGAAAGCTGTGTTTATACATTCCGTACAAGTAGTACGCATGCTTATTGCTGTAAAAGCCAATTATATGTGCAACGAATTCAATAAACATTGTTTCATGTATAAACTGTGTTTGCTTCAAATTCAAATAGAGTGCCACTTCAAATTATATACACCCAAGTCTGGGTAGAAGTGAGCATAGAAACTCTATAGGGTTCACTATATAAAATAAACTGTGTTTAATCATCACAGAAGATTTCAAGGTAAGATTTTCACTAAATTTTTGAAAAAGTGTTACAAAGTGAATACCTCAAAAATTTTAGGGGGAAAAGTATGTTTGTTTATATTGTTATTTTAAATTTACTTTTCAATCCAAAAAGAAATTTTTTTATCTTAAAATATTCATAAAGGTCTTACTAAATTAACATAAAAAAATCATAATGATACATGCATATTTGTATAAGATATGGGCTTTAAAAGAATAGCCCAAATTTCCAACTTCTTAGTTGTCGCAGACGTCCCAGTCCCCAATCCGATAAAAATGGTATTTTCAGATAGCCTGAGCTTTTCTACACCTTACAACAGGATTCATTTGATAAATTTCGGCCACCAAGGGAATTTATGAGCGTGTAAAACACACTATACCAGATTTTTCCCCCCGAATAATTTAAATTAAAAAATATTATTTTCCTTTTTTAAAGGGCCTTCCACCTCGAAATTTTTTATTTTCAATTTTTAACTCTATATACAGCATGAGAGTAATTAATATTCTTTTCCACTACATTCATGACCATTAGAATTCAAAATAAGGATTTTTTAGCAGAATAATGCCTGTTTTTAAAAAAATAATTTCAAAAATTCTAACATTTTTCAAAATGCCCCATGCGCATTCCATATCATTTAAAAAATTTTAATTTTTAAATAAAAGAGTACCATATATATATATATATATATATAAACATAAATGTGCACTGAATTTTCTTTGTACGAGTCTAAGGTCTTATATAATTTTTTTTTAATTCTGTCTATTATTTTTTATGTTTTTGCATGTTTTCACTTTATTTCATAGACTATAAATTAATGAAAAATATTTGTCGTTTCAAAGCGCTATGCACAGTTTTATGACAAACACTTTAATAAATAATACCGAGAAATTTGGAAGAAATCAGAAAAACATGAATGCGCTTGAAACATTTTGAAAAATGCTAGCATTTTTGAAAATTTTTTAAAAAATCAAGTCTTAAACTACTATTAAATACTTATTTTAGAATTCTAAGTGACTCTAATTTCCCCTAATAGTTGCCGTGTTCTGAGTATGTCTCTGTCAAGTAACGCTTCCGGAACGACCGCTTCACAAATATATCAGCTTATATTAATCTATACAATAATGAACAGAAATTAAAAACACCAAAATCGTTTGTTTAACAAATTTGTAGGTTAAGTTAATTGTTATTCAATGCACGTGTATACATCATTAAAATTCATGAAAATAAAAAAAATTCTGAAACGCGATTGCAGCGCTGCCTACCGGATCCAATTATTGAATGCACGTGTATACATCATTAGAATTCATGAAAATAAAAAAATTCTGAAACGTGATTGCAGCGCTGCCTAAATAGACTGCAAAAATTTTTTGCACGTGAGTAATTTGTATGATTTTTTAATCTGATTTTCTTTAGTTTATATATTTATTTTTGCTTAATATATTTATACATAGCATATTTATAGCATATTAGTTAGATTGTATACATATCATATTAGTTAGATTGTGCAAGTCGGATTGAAAAATCAGCGGCAAGCATGCTTTTTTTTCCAAGAAGACGTTTTTTTAAATTATAAACTCGGATTTTTACAACATTTTTAATTATAACATCGGATAGAAAAACAGCTAATATTCTCTAAAAATTTCTAATATTTTAACAAGGTTATGAATCTTTTTTTTTTTATTGGAACTGTTCAATTATTTACCGTTAAGTTTTGACGGGTACTATCTACTGTAGTGATAAAGAATATTAGAGTATAGAGTAAAAAGAATATTAGTATATAGAGTAAATTGATGAAAACTAAAAAAAAAAAAACGAGGTTGGACGTCCCTTGTCCCCTTAAAAAAACGAAAAATGTTCCAAGGTGTAAAATTTGTTTTTCTATTTCGGAGTACAATAATTTTTTTTCAAATCTTTCAATCCAAGTCGGTAATCCTTGGACACAATTTCTCCATAGGATAACATTGAGGTGAGCGAACCCAATAGGGTTAGTACACAGCAGCCTTAATAGGCTCAGGACATACTCTTCTTTCCAAGAGAGGAAAAATATTAATAAATGCGGTGTGAGAGTTGTGTTCTTAACTAGTTTTAAATTAGTCATTCACAAGCCAAATCGATTAGGTCCATTTTTTGAAAAATTTTAAATTTTAGTTCCCAAGTACTTGATTGACACCTAACTTTTTATATTTATAATAAATTTCCCTAATAAAAAAGATTAACTCTACTCAATGACAACTTTTTTTTTTGCCACCGAATAATAGGGTTGGTGTCCCAAATATAGCCTACTCTAAATTTTTTCGACATTTCATCCACTTTTTAGTTTCTGATTAGGCTGGAAACTCAACGAGCATCCCTAAGAACTCTTTCCTTTGGTATCCTAAGATCAACCAGCTCCAAAACCAGTGCCAGTTTAAGTTATGTAGCTAAACTGGAAAAATTGAAATTTCCAGAGAAACCCCAGAGCGGTTTCTAATATCTCCTACCTCTGTTCCTAGTACCGCCTACTAGGCGAAATTAAGGCGTTGGTAGCAAAGTCTCTGTTTAATGCACTTTCAAATGGAATAAGCAAAATTATAATTTGGATGTACCTACCTGGTCATTCACCGGATTCTGATTCTTCGGAGCCAAAATTTACGAAGACAACAGCCAAAGCAACTTCAGACGCCATATAGTTTCTGCTGTCAGTGATAAGAGCGTTGTCACTATCGCCGCTGTTAGTACAAACCCAGAACTTAGATGTTACTGCATTTTCTCATACATAGCGCGAATCACACTTTGGAAACACGAGTAGGCGATATCAGGCACAGGGGCGATATTTGGGACATCCACCCTAAATAATTTATTTCAGAAGCCAATCGGATTAACTCCATTCTGTAATGTAAATCGTCGCAATAATGGAATTCAAACGCAAAAGCAAGTACTTGATGATAACGGTCAATTGTTTAGTGTTGTTTCATCACAAAAAGGAAAATAATTGACCTTTAGGTTACGGGGCCCATTTTTTCGATTCCCCCTTTACAACGGGAATTTCATACCCCTATGCAAGAACGGCCATTAAGGGGGTTATATATATATATATATATATATATATATATATATATATATATATAACCCCCTTAACGGCCTTAATTAATATATATATATATACACTGCTGGCCACCCAAATTACAACACCAAGAAAGACAAGAGATATCACAGCAAAATTTATTTTGTAGATAACGTGTTGACTAAGTATCAAATGATTAAATTTATAGACTTCTGTGAAGTGTGGTACCTGCCAAAATCAGTAGCCAGAGTAGCCGCCATTGTTGGAGATCACCGCTGCCACACGCCTCGGTATTGATTCAAAGAGACTTTGGATGAGTTCTTGGGGTACAGCAGATCAAGCAGCTTCCACACGTTGCCAAAGTTGATCTGCTGTGGCAGCTGGGGATGGAATCTGGGTCAATCGTAGAGCAGCCATGGACCACATGTTTTCTATCGGCGAAAGATCCGAAGAGCGAGGCGGCCAGGGAAGCAATTCAATCTGGCTATTGACGAAGAACCGTTGGACAATGCGTGCCACGTGTGGTCGCGCATTATCCTGTTGAAATATGGCTGTGGGCAAGCCCTGAACATAAGGAAGGACAACTGGCTCCAACACCTCGGAGATGTAGCGCTGGCTGTTTAATGTACCGGCAATGCGTACTAGAGGTGTGCGAGAGTGATATCCAATACCGCCCCATACCATAATACCCAGTGCAGTACCAGTGTGTCGGTGCATAACGCAGCTGTTCAACATCCTCTCTTCGCGGTGTCTCCAGACTCGAATGCGACCATCGTGGTGTTGCAGACAGAAGCGTGACTCGTCAGTAAAGACAATTTCATTCCATTCTGCCGTCCACATCCATCTGTCATCGCACCATTGGCGGCGGAGATATCTGTGGTTCTGCGTCAAGGGTAGACAAA
Organism: Dolomedes plantarius; assembly: GCA_907164885.2. Lineage (NCBI taxonomy): Eukaryota > Metazoa > Arthropoda > Arachnida > Araneae > Dolomedidae > Dolomedes > Dolomedes plantarius. Next base: position 8,648,734 of record OU015490.1, on the reverse strand, counting down.
GCAATAGACGACTTGCGGACAGACCACTCTGCTGTAAACGGCGTCGAATGGTACGCACAGACACTGGATTATGCGTTACAGACTGCATGTGCTGTGCTATGGTTCGTGATGTGACTGAGCGATCCGTCACTGCCATGCGCACAATTTGCCTGTCATCAGGTGAAGTGGTGCGCTGAGGTGGATGCAATCAAACACGCCGGTCCGTCGTACCCTCCTGCATCCAACGATCACATATCCGCATTACAGTTGTTTAGTTTCGTCCAACACGACTACCGATTTCCCTGAAAGATAATCCACAATCTCGGTAGGCCACTATCCTTCCTCTGTCGAACTCGGATACTTGATCAAAAGATGATCGCTGTTTTCGACGAGGCATAATTGATCGTTTTTTGGAAAAAACCACAAGAAAAACACAATTGCCGAACTTGAAATCGTCGAAATCTCCAAGCCTTAAATAGCGCTTTGAAGTGGCGCCACAGGCGCGCGTGATGTGCGTCTGCGCTGAAATTCTAATCATTTGCATATCTCACCTCCGCTAATGCATGTTGTAAATTTTATGTTATTTGCATGTTTCCATCAGGGTGTTGCATTTACAGTGGCCAGCAGTGTATATATATATATATGTTACATGTTCTTAACTTCCACTCTGTCTAGCACCAGGCTTGGTGTTCTTTTGTTAAGTAACTCTTATTTCAATATTTAATCAATTCTTCTGTTTTTCATGGATTGTACGGTGTCTGAGTGTGTTTATTGTATAGATCAAACTTATCGGAAACAATCCATTGGTTTTTAGACAGTATTGACACCGCTGATGAAGAGATGCTGTCTAAAACCTCTTTCACACTTTTCTTTTCATGTTATTTTTTCCTGGCTGCAAGTAGCGTTAGGGCTATTACTGGTATTCTCTTTCATCTATATCTTATATATATATATATATATATATATATATATATATATATATATATATATATATATATATATATATATATATATATATATATATACCGGGTGGCCATAGTTAAACTGACAGTGCTCACAGTGTTCTGTAGCGCGATCTATTTGCGAGAATGGCGCCACATTTTGTAGGAAGATTAAACAAGACGGGGGACGAAGGATTCTGCGAAAAAATAATTTAGTTCCAAAAGTCACCGCTAGGGGAATATTTGGCGCTGTGTAATAGAAAATAGAGTGTTAACAAATGAAAATCAATACGGAAATTACCTTTTATTTTGCATTCAAATGAGGTTCAATGTGGCTGCCGTTGTTGTGGACCACATATTGCATTCTGTGCACAGTATGCACAACAGCAGAAAGTAACATGTCTGCAGGAATCTCCCGTACAGTCCGTGATATGTTATCCTTCAACGTAGCCAGGTCCTGGACCACTCCTTGATAGACCTTGGACTTAAGGTAACCCCATAGCCAGAAGTCGCATGGGGTAAGATCAGGCGACCGAGGTGGCCATGCAGTTGGAAAGTAGCGGCTAATGACTCTTTCTGTTGTGAATTTCTGTCGTAGCAGCTGTTGCACCCGTACAGCAACGTGTGGAGGGGCTCCATCTTGCATGAAAATGATTTCCCCCAGGCATTGTCTTTGCTGAAGTGCCGGAATGACAAAGCTGTTCAACATGTGGCGATATTTTTCTCCGGTAACAGAACAGGTTTCCGGTCCTGTCGGGGTAATGTTCTCATAGAAGAATGGACCGACGATAAATTCCGCTGAGAACCCACACCAAACAGTTACCTTTGGTGAATGTAAGGGAATTTCTGTGACTGCATGTGGTGATTTGTCATCCCAAATTCGGCAGTTCTGGGTATTCACAGTTCCATGCAGGCAAAAGTGGGCCTCGTCTCCCCATAAGATTTTCCACGGCCAAGCATCATCCACCTCCATTCTGGCAAGAAAGGTGAGAGCAAAAGTCAATCGCTTATCATGGTCGGGGTACAGTAACTCCTGTACACGGCTGATCTTGTACGGATAGAAGTTGATAATCTTTCGTAAGATTTTCCATACCGTACTGTAAGGCATATCCATATTCTGAGCTAATCCACGAGCGCTAGAGGTGGCAGCAATATTGTCTGGTCCTCTGTCGGCAATCGCCGTGGCAACTGCTTCGATTGTATCCTGTGGTACAGGTTTTCGTCCTCTGCCTGACTGAACCTTCAGAGAACCTGTTTTCTCAAACGTCGCAACCATTGCTTTTAGCCCATTGACTGACACAGGACCGTTACCTTTACGCATTTTTTTGTGCGTTCTAAAATAGCACGAAGAGCGGCTGACGCGTTGCACTGGTTGAGGTAAAAGAATCTGACCAGTAACGCACGCTCGACTAAAGAAGGAGACATTGCACATAAACTTTCAATCCGATTGATTCGAAACGTAACACATTGCCCTTTAACACCCAAGCAGCTGGCACTGTGCCAATGGATGTAACGTGAAATTTGAATAAAGAACTTCTTCTTCTGCTCAGCGTACGTGATATTGCAGATCACGAGATCTTTATCGGTGTTTATGTAGATTTTACGCTTTTTTAAAAGTGTTGCCATATTGCACTTGAACTAAATAAGAAAATGTGCATAATAAAAGGTAATTTTATTCCGTATTAATTTGCATTTGTTAACACTCTATTTTCTATTACACAGCGCCAAATATTCCCCTAGCGGTGACTTTTGGAACTAATTTATTTTTTCGTGGAATCCTTCGTCCCCCGTCTTGTTTAATCTTCCTACAAAATGTGGCGTCATTCTCGCAAATAGATCGCGCTACAGAACACTGTGAGCACTGTCAGTTTAATTATGGCCACTCGGTATATATATATATATATATATATATATATATATATATATATATATATATATATATATATATATATATATATATATATTCATTCTTGGGATGCATGCTATCCCACCCCGTAAGGAAAAGGTTAATCAGCTAAAAGAAAAAATATAAATAAAATTAGAAAGGCCGATACCACAAGTCATACAATTCAAATAATTTCACGAAGATTCAGAATTTAATGCCGTCAGTTTAAGAAAATTTAAACCGGGTAGACGACTAAGTCTGAAAAATGTAGAACAGCCTTTTTAATATCTTACAGGTAGAACTGTGATAAGAGAAAAGGGGAAAGATAAGATGGACTTGTTGAAATTCATTCCTCCTGTTAAAGAAGGTTATTTTAAAAACGTAAAAACAAATCGACATGAGGGGACCTCATATACAGCTGACGAAAAAAACATTATTTATGTTGCTGATGAATCAGTTTAAACAAAATGATAATAATAAATGTAACAGTATAGAACAGTTATTACCTATTCTGGCGAAAAATCTTTAACCCTTCAGCAGGCGCGCCAATTTTTAGAACAATAGCAGGCGCGCGTGGCACAAAGTGCAACGTCTCATTCTACCTTGATTATTCCTTTTGTAATAAACTTTTTTTTTTCAAATTGAAAACAATAATTCTGAGTTTTATGACAAGATATAAAATGTTTATAATGTTGAGATATATTTATAATTAACGGCGAATGCAGATACAATCGCCCTATTTCAAAACTGTCTGGTTTACTGGATCTAAGGACAACTTGTGAACTGATTCCTATTATGTCCAAAAACCTAAAAAACAATGAGATTGTCCATATTCGTGATATGCGGGATACCGTGTAATAGCTGCATATTTGACCGACTATATCAACTCCTGCTCTTCTCGTATTGTAATCTAGTATAATCTCTGGTTTACCACGGTTAAATCGCGACTAACAATGCTCGGAAAGGAATACAAGGGTCATATAATCAGACCTGCATTAGAAAAAGCGTAGCTATAAATAGAAACTGCTTAAAACGTTCTAACCTTGCATGTAAAAACAAACCATTCAAAATTAAGAGAATGCTGCAGTTTGCACACAGTCGCGCCCGCTGATGGGTTAATATAAAAACTATGATAATGAAATATTTCTGTAATTAAAAATAATAAGTTGAAGACTGAATTTGATGTTTTTTCACTTACCAAATCGATTAACTCCCTCAGTCACGAAAAAATTGTAATAAGGACGACTCCAAGGACATTCTATCTTATGGATTTTATATGTCATCAGATAAAAGCTCCATCTGCAATAATACATTCTACAGTGTTTATCTGAATTTATATTTTTAGAGGTATTTTAAAAACAATTGTATATTATTCTATCCCTTTTCAGCACTCTTTGTTTTAAGGACCTCACCGATTTTGGCAAGTGAGCGGCTCAAATATTTCTCAAAGAAGAAAAAAATTAGAAAAAAAGAAATGCGACTTACACCATCTGAATAATGTTTAAGTTATGTAAGAAATTCCGACAGTTTATCCACTCTGTTAACTGAAAATATATATTTGATGTTTTTCGAATAACAGATTCGAAAATTCGTACATCTTTTTGAAATCTGTTTTCCACTCGGTCAAAATTAGAGTGGCCTTTACCTTACGGGGTGGGATAGCATGTATCCCAAGAATTCTGACCAAGAATGAATATATATATATATATATTCATTCATTCTTGGACCCGCATTCTTGGGATACATGCTATCCCCCCCCCCCCCCGTAAGGGAAGGTTAACGTAATTTTGCGATAAAGTTTCGCTTGTTCATCAATGGCAATGTATAAATTTGTTACTCTACATCATCACAGATTTCTTATGAATGGATGTGTAGCATTGTAATGTAATTGATATCTTTATTTTTATAATTTCTTCAAGCGTAGATGGACCCTCTAATTTAATAATTTGTTTGAGCCAATCCAGTAGGGTTAGTACACAACAGCCTAAAATTTTCCTTTTTTTTTCTTCTTGTTTCAAATTAAAAAAAACCTTTTACAGATCAAACTCGACTCGTGATCTGCTGCATCTAAAATCTAGCAGAGATAAAAGTGCAAGTCACTAAACCAATATTCGGCGCGCATACGGAAGATATTGCAGGAAGACGACACTGATCGTGGGCTTTTTTCCCATCACGCTTGCCATGCAAGAAAACCGCGATCCCTCAACAATAAACAAGCACAGCTGAGGAAGTGTAGCCCATCATTCCCGTAGATGACAGAGCAGAGGGCGGATATCGTGCTAGACTCCTCCATCTACCAGACACATTTCGGACATTTTGTTGCTACTGTCTACTAGAATGGCAGCAAAGGAGAGCTTAAGGGGCTCTGATAGGCGGAAGAAAGGCGGAAAGAAACGAAGCCAGGTAAAATTTTCATGTCTAGCGGCGCGGCGTTGAGAGAGACTATTTTAATCTTTCGATACGGAAACAAATCCTTGTAATTTCTTGCCCTATAGAGTGTCTGTACACTTTAAGGGGACAGTGGACTTTCAAAATTGTGAAATATGTCCTAAAATTCGATTTTTAATTTAATTTTATTGAATTGTGAAACTACGGACAAGTAGGAATGTGTTGCAAAAAGAATTTTTAATTTCTGTGATTACTTTCCTAGTTATTGTCATTTGTATTTAATTTAGATATTATGTGGTTACTAATAACTTTAAATGTGTTTCTCAAAATAAAAATTTTCATGTCATACGAATATTCAAACTACTCCAGGCGCATTTCTAATGATCGTATTGCTTTGAAATTTAAGTTTTATATACTTAACTGTATCTCAAATAAATATGATTGAAAAAATTTATGCTTCGTAGCTCAGAATTTCTAAATTTTGTACTTGAAAAGATGATTTAGAGTATTTTGCAGAATAAAGAATGTGTTTTCACTGTTATTATTTTTTTCTCTTTATATTTTCAATGAATGCTTAAAATAAGCAATAAGTATCATTTTTAGTTCTATAAGGTATCCTGTAAATAAAAATTACCATATTATATGCAAAAGAAATGCGCCTGGAACACTTTTAATTAGGCCAATTATTGATATAATTAATAATTTATAATTCATAAATTATTAATATTTCATCTTTAAATTTTAACCACTTTTAAAATTTGTGACTTTTAAAATCCACTTTTAAAAATGTGATTAGTACCATAGATATAGTACCATAATAATTTAAAAACCCGTTGACCGGGTTTGTAACCAGTTGCGCCGTGTGCGTGGCTCCATTCAATTACATAGGTTACGACTCATCACGGACTGGTTTGTGATTCGAGTCAGTTATCAATTTCTTTTGAGTTGCCCCGTGTGCAGACGGCCTTAGCTTTTAAAATGTGCCTGACCCCTTAAGAGTTAGAACTCCAACTTTCTATTTTTTTTCTTCTAGCATCCCTTCTTTATTTATTTTGAAAATTATAATTATCCGTTGTTCTGTGTATCGTTGTAAATAATTTATAAAACGTGTATTAAACATATTAAAAATGTTTTTAAACAAATTTGTTTACTTATAAAATGCATTCCAACTTAGTAACGTGTTAATTATAATTTATAAAACGTATTACTTATATTTATTAATAAAGGAACTAATAGTTATTATTAGTAAGCGTAATTTATTAAACGTACTAATAATAGTTATATATTGATTCATACAGACTTGTAAAAATAAAAAACGTCACATTAAATGTTGTTTTCAGTTCAATCATATGACATGGGTATGATTAAATAATTTATCTTTTAATGAGTGAAATTGATTAATGGGTTTATCGCAATGAAAAGTTAATCATAAATAATTTAACGCGATATTTCAGTCTGATGGAGCTCGGGAATTTCAGATAAAATACTTCAAGGACTTTATTTATCAGTTACTCCTCAGCTGATTTTAGATGATGTGTATAAAACAACTTTGATCACCAGATTGAACTTAGTTTATCATGATGCAAGTATTTTGCATAAAAAGGGTTGATATTTGGTATTAATACGATTTCTGTCATATGGCAACAAATGTTGTGTTGCATGTTTAGATTTGTGGGATGTGTTATTGATTGTGCTTGAATATAGGCGCTATTTTGGGGAAATTATTTGTAATTTAGTTAACTCGCACTAATGTATAGTTTTCAAACGCACTAATGTATAGTTTTCAATTAATGTATAGTTACTAACATATAGTTTTTCAAATGTATGTGCTTATATAATAACTCTGTTTTGGGTTGTGGAAACTTAACCTTTTCTAGATTAATTATAAATTTGTTATTAGCTGGGTATCTGTATTCGGAAATTGCTGCATTTTATTGAACGGATGGGATGTCAAAGTTTTTTGCAGATTTTGACTCGAGCTGAACTGAATCAGCCGTTAAACATTATTGACTCTGTTTAGTTACCGTATTTTTCGGACGAAAAGACGCACCTCTAACTTATGGGAGAATTTTTAGAAAAGAACATTTTGTATTTTGTTAGGTATAGAAAGGAATTTTCAATTTCTTACCTAATAAAGATAAAAAAATATCTGTAATAAAAATACATATAATAATTTCAAGATAAAAAGAACTTTTTACAAGCCATGTTTTTAAATTTTCTGTTGAATCATATAAACTTGACAATTCTATGTATTAATAAATACTTTTAAAAAATTTTTTTGATGAATTATCCAATCAACTTGAAAGAAAGTGAAGTTAATTTGAAGTTAACTTGCGTTTAACTTTTCTTTCCCGTCCCGGCCGATAGATGGCTGCACCAGTCTACAAAACAAAATTAACTGAAAATGAATTCAATCCTGCTTAAAGATGGCTAAAAGTATTAACATAATGCATTGTCATAGTGTTATCAGCTATTCTAAAAGTTTCAAATGTCTAGCTAGTCAGGAAGTTAGTTAAAACTCGATTGCAAGATTTGTACTGGACAAACACACACACAAACAAGAAAGCGAGTTAATAAAAACATGATAATAAATATAATAAATAATACATAAAAAATATGTATAATATATATGAAAGTTTATACATTTGTGCTTGATTGGTTGGTTTTGGTATGTTCATCTTTCTCCGAATGTGCATTAACCAGATCGGGACATACGATTTAAAGCCAAATCCTCTAAGTTAGGGGGTCTTCAACCCGTGGCCCACCGACGGTATTTTAGTGGTCCGCCGAACCATTTCGATCAGGCAAAACGAAAGTTTGATATCAATTCGAAAAAACCCTAATGCTTACTCCACACCAACGGCGACAGCAACGAAAGACGCACACATTTTGTCACCTGTCTCTGTGGCATAGTGTGTGGCATAAAAGCCTTCACACCGCTAGGAGACGGGGAGAAGAGGCAATTTATTTGCGCATGCGCATAATCTTCTCTTTCTATTCTGATTGGCTGTCGAGCATGGCGGCAGAGATAAAAGTTGAACTTTTTCCACCTTGAAACCGCAGAGACTAGAGACGGAGACGAACCGGTGGAGTGAAAATTTGTTTGCAATGCGCATGCGCAACAACGAAGATGCATGATTTTTCGATGACCGTCGCCGTTGGTGTGGAGTAAGGCCGTGTGCAACTGGTTACAAACCCGTCGGACGGGTTTGTAACCAGTTGCGCCGTGTGCGTGGCTCCATTCAATTACATAGGTTACTACTTATCACGGACTGGTTTGTGATTGGAGTCAGTTATCAGTTTCTTTTGAGTTGCTCCGTGTGCAGACGGCCTAAGAATTAGAACGACAAATCCTCTCAGACAAAGAAGATCAAGAGTGCACGGTTGAAAGTAGCCCACGGCACACAAGCCACGAGTGAATCACAGCAACACAGATTCATACTGATATTGAAGCTTTAGTTAAGCAAAAACATTTTCAAGTTCCTTATTAACATTCAGGTGACATCCATCCTTCCAATAATGTAAGTGTTTTATTGTCATTGGATTTTGAAATGCTGTTATGTCCTATATAAGTCCTGCATTCATTCTTTTTCATGCAATATAAAGTACAAAATGCATTGATTCAACTTCCATTTTTTTTTGTTTCTAGAAAACAATAAATAAAAACTTTTTTTAATTAATAATAGTCATAAAGGTACAAAATATTTTTTAAAACACACCATACACACAAAACTTCAGTGACGTGTTTTGAAGGAATTATCCTTCCTCATCATGCTATAAAAAGTGTGGCAGTGAAAAATTATTTAGTTAAATGATTGGGGTTATTAGATATTTAAATATTTACTAATAATGATGATTATAATTTTGTTGCTTAAGAATTCATTGCTTAAGATTGTGGTTAGTACATTGATTAATTGTTGTGATTCCCAAATGATGGAAACAACTCTGGTTTACACTTACAAATTAATTTATTGAATATTAAAACACATAAATAAGACGATACAAATTACTAAATATTTCCTCCTTCATTTGCACATTACTCTCAACTTCTTTACTACTAAATTAATTCTCTACGACACATATATTTAATTCATTCAATTATTATGACAATATTTCGTACTTCATCTACACATATTACTCTCAACTTCATTACTACTAAATTAATTCACCACAACACCTATATTTAATTCATTCAATTATTATGACAATCTTTCGTACTTCATCTACACATATTACTCTCAACTTCATTACTATGACACATATATTTAATTCATTCACTTGTTATGATAACATTTTATAAACATAATCACTCATATATCCATGTTCCATTATTACCAATATTTACTCATATATATAAGCATAACATCATATTAATTAAAGGGTTTTTTACGAATTATCGGTCATCTCCTTAACATTTTATACTCAAATAACATACCCATCGCGCTCTATATTAGCTATTAAGGCTATACACTGAGAAGCAATGACAGTAGTATAAAAAGGAAACGTAAAAGTCGGTACCTCGAAAGATGACTGTTGGATCACTACGATGGGCGGGTGGCACTCGTAATGACGAACTTCGTTGTATTATCATTGCACGGAACTAGGGCACTTTCTTCGTCTGGTATAAGGCTCCGTCAATAATGGCAGACACTCTACACAGGACATTGGGGCACGCTCATCATCGGTTCTCTGACTCCTTCACTCCTTGTAGACCCTCGGCACGGGACACTGGGCTCTCGACACTACTTCTATCTCAAACTTCTAACTAACTCTCCTCATAGGTATATGTGCCTTGACACTACTTATATCTCAAAACTTCTAACTAACACTCTCCATAGGTTATATATGCCTTTCTTTCTTATTTCATATTATTTTCTCTTATTAATGTTGACTCCGCCTCTTACAATTTCCATTGGTCATATTATTACCATGCCATCGCCATTCGTCCATGGCTGCCTCTTCTCAATCCCCTTTTCACCAATGCGCATCGAGGGCGGGATTTACAAAATTCTCCCTCCAACTTAACTTTTCCCATGCTTCGGCTTCAGGGTGGCTTGTTTTATAGCCATCATAAATTTCGTGTTCCCTTTCTTCTTTTCTTCTATTCGTGCCACTGACTCTCTTGAACTTTTATTTTATACTTCTTGCTACAAGCACAATCTATATTTTTTAGTTTCGCTTTATTGCTGGCTCTTTCCCCTTCTCTTTTTATTGCCCGTCATTTGCCATGTTTCTTTCTTACATTTAGCAATTATTTTACTTCATCCTGTAATTTTCAATTCTCCTGCCCCTGGCCGTGACACTACTGTCATGTCCCTATGACAAAAAGCAAATCAAGCAATCATCTCAAAGGCTGAAGCTCGTTTGCACATACATTTTCTCCTCTGCCTATGATACTTACTAGTACATAGGATGGAACTTTAACAGTGGCAACTAGGTATGTAAGAATTATACAGAAGAGATACAGGGGTGAAAATTCTATAGCCCTTCAAAGTAATAACCAGTATTGTTTAGCACCCGTTGCTAACGTTCTGGAAGCTGCAGGATGCCATTGGAAGCGCCTGCTTTGTTGATCCTTCGAATGGAGTGGTCTACAGCCTGCAGATTCACGGGTGGAATCCACGGAGCGGTTCCTTTATCTTGGGGATGAGATCAAAGTCACAGAGACGTAAGTCAGGGGACTATGGGGGATGGTAGAGCACTTCCCAGCCCCAGAGACAAAACAAGTCAGCCACAGTTTGCGCACAAGCATTTTCCTTCCATCAGTACGATGCAACAAATTATTTCGTACAATAAACCGGTAACTAAAACAAGGCTATGTTCATCCTGTGACTGTGCAGGCGTGTGAGGTTTGTGGGGAGAGCACATTCGCTCTGAGGTAAGGCAGGTATGTGACGTACGTCTGGTATAAGCTACCTTCATGGGTTCTGCTGCGGGGGGGGGGCTCTACAATAATGTTGCCACTATGAAAGTTCCATCCCTCGTATTTCACAGATGTGTGGCCCGAGGAAATTTACGAATTTATTGGTGTGGCCCTCGAACGTTAAAGGTTGAAAACTCCTACTCTAAGGGTAATTAATTTTGAAAGGAAAATCCTTTGTGTGAAAGGGAAGTCAAACGAATTCCCACTGAGTCGGAATGTCTAATCTAAGGAAATGATGCATGAAAGGTAGATACTAAGAGCATTAACAATCGAACGAGACCTTCGAAAAGTTAGGTCTTAAACTTTAGAATCAGTGATGAAACCGTGAAGGGGGGGGGGGGAGTTGGCCGAGACCATGATGACGAGTAACGAAAGCTTTAGACAGGAACTCACGGCTAGATGAAGAAGATATTAGCTTCTTTGAGGAGCAAACTAATAGGAGTCCATTTGGGCAGGCCAAGAGCAAAATTAAAAGCTGCATTGTTCGAGAAAGTTCCTTAGGGTTTTACTAGCGGAATAGAAAATTAAGTAACGGTAAACAAAGATACCCCGAATCGTATAATTGACAGTGTGCAAGATACGAAAAGGGAGGTTTACAGCAACTCGAAGCCATGTCTTTAATCAAAGATAAAATTTTAAAAGCTTTCTTTTGATGTAAGGAAAATGATTCATTGAAGAAGTTATTAGTGAATTACACTGCAAGGTTTTTCACCTACGAATACCAACTTCACAATTAATGGAAAAGGAAATTTGAAATGAGATAAGTTTTCAGAAAGATTCTTAGCCACATATTTGTCAGAGAGAATGTGTGGCCAGTAGGAATTAAAATGAATTTAGGAATAAATTTTTTCCATTTAGGAATAAAATGAAGTCTGTAACGAAATTTAGCCGCATGCAAGGTATGCCCATGGGCATAAAAAAAACCCTCAGAGTAAATATGGCAAGAAACGTCACTGGGAAGAACTTCAAAAATATCATTTATATACCAGACGATGAAAAGGAAGGGAGAAAGAACCGCTCCATAAGGTAATCCTGAAGAGCTCCCAGGAATAGACGGCCTTAAATGCGTCTGTTTCAGAGAAAGGTTGAAGATACAAGAATCATATTCCAAGAGATACCACAATATAAGAGTTTCCAGATCAAGTCTTCAATCCAAACCGAGTCGTAAGCACGAGCGATGTCTGAGGCAACAGCCATGTTGAAATTTTTGTCTTTCCTATCAAGGGATATATCATGGTAAAACTTGAAAAGAAAGCTACGGCAGTTTTTGAAAGGTAAAAACCCGAAATACACTGCTGGCCACCCAAATTGCAACACCAAGAAAGACAAGAGATATCACAACAAAATTTATTTTGTAGATAACATGTTGACCAAGTATCAAATGATTAAATTTATAGACTTCTGTGAAGTGTGGTTCCTGCCAAAATCAGTAGCCAGAGTAGCCGCCATTGTTGGAGATCACCGCTGCCACACGCCTCGGCATTGATTCAAAGAGACTTTGGATGAGTTCTTGGGGTACAGCAGACCAAGCAGCTTCCACACGTTGCCAAAGTTGATTTGCTGTGGCAGCTGGGGATGGAATCTGGGTCAATCGTAGAGCAACCATGGACCACATGTTTTCTATCGGCGAAAGATCCGGAGAGCGAGGCGGCCAGGGAAGCAATTCAATCTGGCGATTGACGAAGAACCGTTGGACAATGCGTGCCACGTGTGGTCGCGCATTATCCTGTTGAAATATGGCTGTGGGCAAGCCCTGAAGGTAAGGAAGGACAACTGGCTCCGACACCTCGGAGATGTAGCGCTGGCTGTTTAAAGTACCGGCAATGCGTACTAGAGGTGTGCGACAGTGATATCCAATACCGCCCCATACCATAATACCCGGTGCAGGACCAGTGTGGCGGTGCATAACGCAGCTGTTCAGCATCCTCTCTTCACGGTGTCTCCAGACTCGAATGCGACCATCGTGGTGTTGCAGACAGAAGCGTGACTCGTCAGTAAAGACAATTTCATTTCATTCTGCCGTCCACATCCTTCTGTCATCGCACCATTGGCGGCGGAGACGTCTGTCGTTCTGCGTCAAGGGTAGACAAAGCAATGGACGTCTTGCGGACAGACCACTCTGCTGTAAACGGCGTCGAATGGTACGCGCAGACACTGGATGATGCGTTACAGACTGCATGTGCTGTGCTATGGTTCGTGATGTGACTGAGCGATCCGTCACTGCCATGCGCACAATTTGCCTGTCATCACGTGAAGTGGTGCGCTGAGGTGGATGCGATCGAACACGCCGGTCCGTCGTACCCTCCTGCATCCAATGATCACATATCCGCATTACAGTTGTTTGGTTTCGTCCAACACAACTACCGATTACCCTGAAAGATAATCCACATTCTCGGTAGGCCACTATCCTTCCTCTGTCGAACTCGGATACTTGATCAAAAGATGATCGCTGTTTTCGACGAGGCATAATTGATCGTTTTTTTGTAAAAACCACAATAAAAACACAATTGCGGAACTTGAAATCGTCGAAATCTCCAAGCCTTAAATAGCGCTTTGAAGTGGCGCCACAGGCGCGCGTGATGTGCATCTGCGCTGAAATTCTAATTATTTGCATATCTCACCTCCGCTAATGCATGTTGTAAATTTCATGTTATTTGCATGTTTCCTTCAGGGTGTTGCATTTACAGTGGCCAGCAGTGTAGTTGGATTTGAAATTATCACACTCTGAAAAGTATCTTCCAGATAACGAGGAAGTAACATACGTTGAAAATCTTGAATTTAAACCTTGAGGACGATATGATGTGATGGTAGTACAGTTTTTGCCAAACTTTAAAATGGAAATGATGATTGAGAAAGACCAATCGCCAGAAACTGCGGTACATTTATACATAACATTTAAGATATAGAGAACAATTTGAGAATAAAGCGACAGGCTTCATTACAGAAAGACAGAAGAAAATTCCAGAGACTTTTTGCAAAAAGAATAAGAAATACGATCATTTAATTATGCAGAAGGCGAAGGATGTTACTTGGAGACATTCTAAGGTGCACCAGAATTAGTCATATGTCAATAAAAAAATACTGATAAAGAGAAAATGGCTTACCTTCAGAAGAACTCTCTAAAAAAAAAAAAGACAAAATAGGACAGAAAAAAGAAATAAACGTAGACAAAAAAAAAATACTGGAATAAAATGACACAAATACAGAAAAAAATAGCAGAAAAGTAAGAGGACAAACGGATAACAAACAAATTCGAAAAGGCAGTAGATGATCTGCACGTTAATTTGATGCTACTTTTGTTTGTAATTAAGGTAAATTGCACGTATGTGCTCAGTTACCTTAGATAGATTTCTCAGTTTTTGTAAGGATATTAAACTATTCTGGGTTATTAAAAATCTAAGAACATATTTTATACAGGATATTTACTTCTATATTTTATACAGTACATATTCTTGGTCTCGGGTGGGAAGATGTTTGATGGGTCCAGCTGTAAGTTTGCTTGGTGGCGATACATGTTTGGCTATGGCTGGTCAACTGTAGATCGATACTTTGACTGAGAGTCCCCGCTTCTCTATCGTGATAATAATAACACATATTTTCGAATTTGAATTAATATTCATTGGGCATTGTGACAGCAACACGTGGTCGTATGTCTCACGTCTTCCGCCTTTTTTGTGAATCCTAACCAATTTTCATTGCTTCCTCGGCAGGCGTCTCCCTGCTGCCGTCGCAATGGATTCTTGCTGCTTCTGGTGCTGGCCACCGTGGCAGGGTACACTCTGGGCGTGTTTCTGAAGCCCCTGAACTTCTCCGACCATACCTTACACCTCATCGGGTTTCCAGGACAGTTGGTGCTGAGGTCCTTCCTCATGATCATTGTACCGCTACTTTTCTGCTCCTTGGTGCTAGGTGAGTACTCTCTTTTCTCATAGCTGATTTCTTCCCATCTTTTGAATTGGACACAGCATGCATTCTCTTGCATAAACCTGGTAGAGAGAACAAAGGATGCTTTTTATCGGGGTAGTTGAGGATTGAACGAGTAAGCTCGTCACTTCTAAAGCACTAAACTGTTACATCAGGAGGAAAAAGGCCCATAATGAGGGCGAAACCTAAGTTGCTTAGTTTAAACTGGACTTTGCTTGAATTGCCCGAATATTTTGTGAAATTTTGTTAAATACTCTATTATGTTATACTTAAAATTTTTGTTAATCAGCAGACTTTAAATTGCGTTACGCTCCCAAAGCGTACGCATAAGAAATTATCCCCAATCAGCCTCTAATCCATCAAACCACCATCCATCAAACGCTGTACTCTTTCTTTCCGGAGTTCACTGAGCATCCTAAGACTGTTTCAGCAACCAAAAATTCTTTTGAGAAAGTAACTCTTTGTCTTTCCCTTCTCAGTAATAAGGCATTGGCCTCACACTTCACGAAGTGGCATGCAACCAAGTTCATAAAATTTTAATGTCTTACAGATTATTTTTATAACATGTTTTTACAATTAGCAAGTTGGAAATTTCCTTTTTTTTTTGTAGTGCACGAATATATGCATTCATATTGTGAAATCTTATTTCTATGAGGGGTTCTGTAATAGTATTTGAGTTTTTCATGTCTGATAGTTTCATGTTTGGAATTTTGAACAATATGAATGTATAATTCTTCACTAAACTTATTAACATACATTTAATAAATATGTAATATAAAGTCATGAACTAATTTTAGTACGAATTGCTTCGGAAAAATAAAAGAATGTATTTCTTGAAGTCTCTTGTCTACTTAACCATCAAGACCTTCCCACAAAATATTGAAATTCTATCTAATCTAATATAAATCATCAGAAGAATATACGTACGTAGTTATCTGGTTTCTATATTGTCGCTTGCCGTTAGAGAGAAATTCCTTGATGGTTTGGTTAATTTTAAATTCCTAAATACAATGCGACGTCCATTTTGTCGAGCCACCAAATTTTCACTGCCTTGAGAGGATTAAACTTGTTTGTTTACTGTTGGAAAAAGTTTATATATTTCTGTGTAAACCTGCAAATACTATGAATTTCGGTGGAGACTTCTATGTAGAAGCTATAAATTAGAAAACAAGAAATGTCATTCATCGCTGAAAACGTCCCCTTTTCAGTTTAAATTTCAGAAATATAATTTACTTCTGGGCAAATGAGAGGGACTTATCATATTCCAACCAATTTGTCTCATTGCATAGTCTATATTCGTAATGAATTTAGGAAGTTTCCCAAACTGAAGAGAAAACTCGAGAATTTACATGGGGATAGTGGTATGAAAATGTCGTAGAAAATGCGACCTGTCTTCCAGTGCAGTTTTAAAGCTGAGTTTGGACAAAGAGAAGTTGAGGAATTTATCGGTGATAGAAATATTGTAAGAGGTTACAAAATTTTACGTTGAAATATAACATTACTGACATTGGAGTGCAGCTGATTATCTATTAAAATAACTAAGCTTTTGAAGAGAGGGATTTAAGAGACGATATATTTATTACCTCGGAGTCTTATCGGACGAAAAATTTAAAACGCAGCAATCAAAAACTAAGCAAGTAAGACCTTTTCCTATTAAATAAATAGCAATTATTTTTAATGTAATTTTCTTTTAGGAGGAATGAGAAAGACGAAGCCATTTTATGCAAACTGTCGGTTATTAGCAAGGAAAAATTAAAATTATTGATCACCGTATGCTTTATATTAGCGACTGGGACTTTAATGATTTTCTTTTTGTTTTCCACGAATTTTTTCTGCGCATCTAATTTTCCAGCTTCAAATTTAAAAAACTCATGTCGAGTTACTGTTAAGGGGATTGACCTTTTTTACGGAAGATTCTAGTGGTTACTTTCCCCCTCCACTTTTACCTAAATTTTCCTAAGTCTTCATGACGGAAAAGAATATTTTAAATGCTTCCATTTTGCCGTTAAAGCCTTTTCTTTGTCCTTCTAGAACTATTATTTACCCGTCAACACAAGTGTGGGCTTCACCCACAGACGTGAGAGCCGACTTTGGGGGAAGGGGGAGGTTTGCTTATAATTTTTGCCTAAAACAGTTTTCGAAAGGTTATGTTGCATAATCGATTACGTTTCTTTCGTGAGACTGATTTATTATTATGCCAAAACTTAATGCTTTTGGTATAAAAAAAGAGCGGAAAACATCTTCAGATATCCCCCTTATTCCTTAGATGTTCCGGAAGTCTAAATATGTATTAAATGTGTACACCAGACTTTACATTTGCCTTAAACAAAATAGAAGGCCTCTTTCTCCCTCTTTCGATCTGTTCAAATCTGAAATTGATAGGCATGTGCGCCATTATCAGGCAACATACCAACATTTTCACGGATAAGGTTACGAATCCGGGACCAAAGAATTTTACCGACTTAATATGGTTTTTGTTAAAATAAACTGTATCTATTTTACACTAGAGGCCAGTGGTAAAAGAAAAATAGATCCTTAATTTAAAAATAGTTATTTATTAGATACATACGTAAGGCTTGCTAAGATGCGAAAATTATTAAAATTAACATAAAATGCAGTTAGATATATCACGATACATTGCATAATGCACTATGCATATCAACGCTAATGACTATATATTTCGTAATGTGTACCATCTCTGCCGGACAGGAGTGTCAAGTCTGCGGAAAGGTGGGGACACTCGCATGGTGGCGCTGACCATTGGCTTCTTCCTGGCACTGTCCACTTTTTCGGCGATCATGGGTGCGGTGGCCGGTCACCTCGTCCATCCGGGTACGAAGATCACATCTGAAGCGCCTTCCAACGAGGGTAAATGGTCGGGAAGGAAGGATCATATCTTGGATTCACTGCTGGACCTGCTTTTGTAAGTCGGACAGTCAATTATTTTCTCAGTACAGGGCCTCCCCTCTGACATCTCGGTAAAAGCTTCGACAATCTATTGTGACGATTTTTTAAAATAAATTAATTTCTGATAATAATTTAACTAAAAATAGTGCCCGGAATAATGATGTTCTTCCTTCCATGGCAGGTCGCAAACTATTGATTTGAATCACTTTTGAGTCGGCCCGTGTGCGGAGCCGCATCACTAACGAGTTTGCAACCTATAAGCAATTTCAGTCCCTAACCAGTTCAGTTTCCTTTGAGTCGTTCCGTGTGCGGACGGCCTTAGTTATCAGTTTCTTTTGAGTTGTTCCGTGTGCAGACGGCCTAACACTCATTTGGACAAATGTCTGAGAACTGGGAATTCAACTATGTGCCACATTACAAAGAGTTGGCCGCAGATTTAAAATGCCAAATATTACATTAATTATCAATTTTAAGATCGCTTTGTTTAAATTAAAATTTGAATTTATGTATTAAAAATTTACATCGCATTAATATTTTCATGTTTAAATATTAACTCCCCCAATTCAGAATATGAAATTTTCTGAATTTGCTAATAATTTGATTTGTTTTTGCTAATAATTTGCTAATAATATGTTTTGTTTTGAAATATATATATTAGTTACAAAATATATCTATTTATTAAAAATGGTGTATCCTTCAAAACATTGGCATCAAGGTTAAAAAAAGTTGAAAACCTTTAGAAAAGTGCTTTTACGCGAAGTTTTTAGAATTCTCATAATTTTTATCTTAGTTTTTCATACCATGTTAAGATTTTATAAGTAGACTGTTTAGATATAGAGTAGTAATAGGTGAGTGTAGCTATTTTAGCCTTGCAATGTTTCTTAACTGTTTAAGGTGTTGCTATTTTGTTTGGCACCCTCTTTTTCTGAAAGAAAAACAGAAAAAAATTTCAACTTAAAATTTTTTCTAGATATTTTCAGTATCCTAATTGTAACAACTGTCGAAAACTATATAAATAGTTAGCTATTTTAGTGATATGCGACGTATGTTCAAAGGCTGGTTGGAATGCTATGGTTATCTTCTTGCTACACAACGGTTAACAGACTACAACCTACAGTTTAAAGTCTATTACGAACGATTTTTACTATGAACGATTTATACTTTAAATTTTCATGAATTTTTCATCGTTCACTGTTTTTAAAAGATTTTAAAAAGCGGAATATTCGAACGACAGGGTTATTTTCGAGGTTTTTGAATGCCGTCTATTCGTGTATACCACATGAAATATGTGACAGACACGTGTATGCACTGCATCTACCAAACTTTTTTCTTTTGGACTTTGAATGCCTTTTAACTCGACTTTCATTTCTGTTTCAGGAACGCAATTCCCAGTAACATCATGGAGGCGGCATCCATCAAGGTTGGTATAAAAGGCAGTGCTGTTTTACCTATCACTCTTATTTGAAATTAGATTCTCCAGTAAGTACTTAACTTACAGAGGGTTGAGGCCATAAGTCTATAACCTGTTTCCTGCCAAACAAGCCTGACTTAACTCATCCTAAGGTAGGAATCATGGATCTAGGATAGTGGTGCCTAACCTTTTGATCATCAGGGACCAGTTAAAAAAAATTTCGCCGGGAACTCTCTCCCGACCAATCCTTTGAGAGGCACAAATGGCCTTTTATCTAAGGATAAACAAACCATTTGGGATAAACAACTTTAATCAAAAGTTACAAATAAACTTAATAACACTAAAACGCATTAGCTAATATTATATATATATATATATATATATATATATATATATATATATATATATATATATATATATATATATATATATATATATATATATATATATATATATATATATATATATATATATATATATATATATATATATATATACGAGGGTTGGGGCAAAAGTCATGGCAACTATTTTTTTTTCTTGAAGATACCAGTCCGGTTGGAAAATGTGACGTATACAGGAGAAAAGACAAGGTCTTAACTACATGTGTGGACAATGAATAGGACTGAAATATCGTAACACACTAATTTATTACGGTAGTATACAGGGCAATATGGCCTTCACCGTGCAAAAGAATGATAACACAGTACACATAAAGTTGACATGACAAACCTGGGCCTAAAGACCCTCAATGTAGTCCCCTGCTAGTGTCACCACATGCTGCCAACGATGTGAGAGGCGCTGAATACCATCAGCCTCACCATTTTCCGCACCATGTGTGAATCGGGTCTACATTGCTCATCACTGGTTGACACACGTCCTTGCTGAAACTTTCCTACCCACCGTGCTACTGTACGATATGGTAGGGCATTATTCCCAAGGGCTTCTACTAATTCACTGTGACATTCCATCGCATTTCTCCCTCGGAGAACGGCTATTTTTTTAGGTAAGCGCGCTGCTCAACACTGGTTACTTCCATCTCGCACGACACTCACCAACTGACTGATTTCAGAGCCCTCGCTGCGCTACTACCAGCTATCACAGAGTCATCTGTTGTTCTGCATACACACTATGCCTGCAGAACTTCCACACGACACATATACGTTTGTGATCCGTTCACATATCTACAAGAAAAAAAATAGTTGCCATGACTTATGCCCCAACCCTCGTATATATATATATATATATATATATATATATATATATATATATATATATATATATATACAGTCAAACCCCTTTATAACGAACTTCAAGGAACCAAAGGTTTTGTTCGCTATATCCGAACCATTAAAAAAAAAGTTAGAGTTCGCAAAATGTATAACTCATAGCTTCTATGTGTATTCAATAATGATGTATTGAAAGAATGATAAAATCTATTAAAAATGATCATTTATGAATTAAATTGACTAAAATTGATTACATTAAACTAGCACAATACTAATTTAATTAACTAAAAATGAAGACAAATGGAAATAAAATGATTTCATCTTTAATAGTTGCTCACTGTTTTGATACAGAAATAATCGGTAATCTTCTGCTGACGTGATGCCGATTTCAAAAACATTTTATGAATTTCTTTGTCCAATACATCAAATGACTCCAACACTCTTTCTTCCACTGTTTGTGTTGACAAAAATTTATGAATTACACTCATCGCTGCTGTAGCATCTGAGATGGTGGAGATTTCGTTAGTTATGCGCTCCTCTTCATCAGCATCAGATGTAGAATCTTCGATTTCAGAAGGATTCATTTTAATTTCTTCCACAATATCTTCATCAGTGGGATTTTCACATGTAATGACTTCATCATCACGTTTCGAACTATTGCACGCCACAATCTGAGAATGATAAAATTTTGTGCTTTTCTATCCACATCGCGATAAGTAAATCTTCATCATCTTGTTCTTCAACATTCTTTGCTTCTTCAACATTCGTTGTATCTTCAACATTTTTAAAAAGTTTGAGAATTAAAAAAAAATCAGTTTTCGACTGAAAAATATGTTCGTTACAGCCGATTCTTAAGACTTTGGAGGTTTGCTATATAAGGATAAATTAGCATTAAATACAATAGGAAAACGGCGGGACCAAAATTTTCGTTCGTTATATCCGGGAGTTCATTATATACCAGGTTCGCTATAACGGGGTTCGACTGTATATATATATATATATATATATATATATATATATATATATATATATACACAGTGAAACCCTGATGTAACGTTATTCAAGGGACCATAAAGAAATAATGTTACATGCGGGAAAACGTTAAATCGGGGTAAGACGAAAAACAAAACACTGAGCATAAAATAAAGTCTAATTTAGGCAACATACCTTTTATTTCTTTATTTACAATGGTTTAGACATCAGTATACTAAATTATGCTTTAAATAAATCAGTTATTTCACTTTGCGTCCTGTTTATAGCACAAATCGCATTCTCATTGACCTTCACTGTTTGAAAGAAACGCTTCCACTGTTTTCAAAGCTTGAAGGCTACTGTCGCAGAAGGACTTCCATGTTCCTCGTTTTCCTCATTGTCCGAACTACCCAGTTCTGAGTCTATTAAATTACTTAGAATCGGAATCCCTGATGTCATGATATTTAAATCGTAAGGTAGATAATTCTCGAGATCTAAGGTAAATGCACCTATAATGGGCCATGTCCAGTAGCCAATGACCCTCACCCCTTCTACTGCCTTAGGTAACAATAGACCCTTAATTTCTCGACATTTCTAAAGGGCGGCCCATTATAGGGACATGGCCCATTATAGGTGCATTTACCTTATATATGAGCAAGAAGAGAAATCACCCATTTCATTAGAGTCTTCATTTTCTCTCTCCTCGTACTCATATTCATCACCACTGTCCCCCCGGAATACCAACTTTTGCAAAAGGACGTGAGATATATTTTCCCATGCTGAAGAAATCATATGAAGAGATTCTAGAACGTTTCTCGATTTTTTCCTGCTTCTAAATTCTATACTAAGAAGGGAGTTTTTCAAATCTTGGTTTCTATACTTTACATTGAACAATCGTATGATCCCCAAATCACAAGGTTGATATTTGCTTGCACAATTGGCAGGGGAAAATTCCATTCGCACATTTTGTAAATTTAAATATACAACATGGATTGTACATTGATCAACAAACAAAATAATCTTACATTTCTACAAGCGCATTTCTTTGTGCAATTTGCGAAGAACCAACTCTAGCAGACTCGAAAAAGGAATTCCTGAAACGGTGACAATTTCCTTTTTTTCTTTTTTATTAGCCAGTTTTCCCATCTTTTCCCCATTTCGCTCCATTAAATCTGCTTGCTTTAAAATTTTCATGACAATTTTTGACTATTTTAGGAATTTTTGACTATTTCATTGATTTTTCCCCCTCTGAAAAAAACGTTAAATGCGGGAAATATTTAAAAATGAAAACGTTAAATGCGGGATTTTTTAACATTACAAGTATAGGAAATAAATTGGGACTGATGAAAAAGGACATTATATGCGGGAAATCGTTAAATACGGGCTACATTAAAACGGGGTTTAATTGTATATATATATTATATATAATATATATATATATATATATATATATATATATATATATATATATATATATATATATATATATATATAAGCCCACTGAGTGGCGGCTCAGAACGCTAACCACTATAGTATGTAGACGGCTCATTTACTATCGTGATATTCCAAGTTTTACAATTTTCTAACGGAATATGTCCAAATAACGAACGTGGTGGTCTTCCAAATCCTATCGTCTTCCCGAGAACTGCCGATGTCACACTTCGCTATCTGATAGGTAGTTTGTTGTTCGCCATGAATGGATTCTCAATTTGAACTTGAAAAGGTCAGTTCATTCGGAATCGTTGTTAAATAGTACGGAAAAACAAAAGGATCCGAAAATCCTCTTGGATATTGTCCAGATTTTGCTGGAATAATTCTCAGAAGTTGGAGAGGCTTGTCGTTATTCCACTGGACGAACATACAGTGATAAGATCATATTCAACTACCTGTCTTCTTTATTTTTCCAGGAGTACACCCACGTCGAGGTGATTAATGAGACGTCTTCTTCAGATGATGGCTTAAACAGTTCCGTTGTTTACAGGAAGACATTACAGCAAACGCGAGGAATCAACTTCATGGGTGAGTGAGCCATACAGTTCTATCTTTGAGTTTATTGATTTCGGTATTATTACGGGTGTTAACCAATGAAAATGATTATCGTTTTGGTAAT
The DNA here is from genome assembly GCA_907164885.2 of Dolomedes plantarius. Taxonomy (NCBI): domain Eukaryota; kingdom Metazoa; phylum Arthropoda; class Arachnida; order Araneae; family Dolomedidae; genus Dolomedes; species Dolomedes plantarius. Next base: position 8,625,068 of record OU015490.1, on the reverse strand, counting down.
CTTTTACAAAGATTTAGAGCACACAGAGCAGCCTAATGGTAGCGCGTCGGCTCCGAAAGTGCTCGGATCGAGTCCCGATTATTTGGGTATTCTTTTACTTTTGTACAATGGACTACATTAATCCTCTGTACAAAAGGACTCATAGGAATACATCTAAACTAGTTCACTGTCGGTGGAAGTCAGAAATTAAACATTACATACTAAGATATCCAAGTGATTAGAAAATCAGAGGCAGAGAACAATCACAATAACAAAACATATTGAGGTAAAAGGTTCATATATAAGTTACTAATTTACCTCGATAAAATCACTGTACTACACGAAAAAACTACTACGGAAAAAAAATTCAACATTACTAACAATATGGGGACTTTCATAACGTTTGATATTTCAGAACTATCGCTCGTTATCTGGGTCGAAGTAATATGACTCTTTCTCTTTATAGGATTCATGAAAGAACAAATAACCATTAAAAAGGTTCTGCAAAGTCCAGAGGAACGATACCTGCGTAAATCTTTACATAGATGGAGAAAAAAATTTCAGCATCATTTAGTTCACTAATTGTTGATCTAATGACATCTTAAGTACGTTACACAAAATGCCATATTTAGGTAACTGTTGGTAGACGACTAGCAGAGTCAAAACTTCCGAAATGGAGGTCTTTTATAAGTCTACAACCAATGTATGATCATTAGAAGCTCCTATTTGAGTGGTGCAATCATGGAAGGCATTCTGCTAGTTTCGCATAGCTTTCCCAAGGCTCTGAATTCGACCTGCCTTTTATTATTTTCTTATTAAACATATAAAATTTATAAGAGCAGTGTAGATAGGACCTAAATGAAGCAAGATTGGAATTTCTTATCAGGAAAATCTTATTATTACTATACGAACTTTATTACACTTTATTCTTATTTCTCCCTTGAAATCACCTTTTCCCATTTTCTACAGTTTTTAAGAAAGATTATTTACTTTATTTAACAAAGTAACCAGTTATGTGCTTATTTTCATACCGAGTACGAAATATTCATACGAAATGTGTTAAAAAAGTTTCTTGCTCTAGAACAGGGGTATTCAAATTGCTGCCCACCAAGTTCTTATGTGCAGCCCAAAACACTCACACTCGTTATCAGGAAAGTGAATTTATAAACAAAGTTTTGGAAATTTGGTCCTGAATTTATTTTCCTAACGCGGAGGCACTTGTCGCTTGTATGAGACCGCTGGCCATTCATTTAAGGGGTACCGCATAGGTGGCCAGCACTAACCCCTACAAGCTGGTCCCGTAATTTAGAACCGAGTCAAGTCACGAAACCGATACACTTGACCCCGCACCTCCAGAGGTAAATTTGAGAACTTGGAGGACATTGCAGCCACGACCGATTTTTCATGCACCAGCCGCTATTAGTGTACACGGCGGTGGATTTGCCAGCGACGAGCATCGAACCAGTGACGTTTAGATCACTGGCTCGCTACCTATGCTAAATGGGCCATCGCGACCTTGGGCCTGAAAAATACAAAAATTGTACAAAAATGTGCCACCTGCAGCTCACGTTGTTCGCATCAAAGTATGTTTGTGAATCATCCTATTCCAAAATGGAATAGGCGAAGAACGTATACAGAAATTGGCTTACCGATTCTTACCTTGATGACGTATTGAGAGTACCGTGTAGTAAGTATAAAGCTGATTTGTTTAAAATTGTCTAAATTTTGTCTCAACATTTAAAAATCACACTCATTTTTAAATAAACGCTTAAATACGTTTAGGTTTAGAATTTTTTTTACATTATTATATTACGAAGTATAGTGTACTATGTATACTATGAGAGATATATAGTGTACATTATTATATTATGAGGTATGTTTTCCCGCGTAACATAGCAAACATATGCATGTGACCCGCGAGAAAAAAAGGTTGAGTACGGCTGCTCTAGAGCTTAAATTTTTGAGTTTGGGAACATATAGAGGTTTGGCAGACGACTGACTGTCATTAAACTTAGTAGAGATTCCGAAATCGCATAAAGAAAATTCCCGATTATGAATAATGAAAAAAATAGGGAAACTCTATATGTAAAAGTTTGAGTTTCTATATGCAAATTAGATAGGCTACGCTTTAAAAAAATCAAGTAAATTAAAACAACTGACTCTTTAGACATAAGACTGAAAATGCCGTCTTCGATTTTAAAAAATACAGGTATTGCTAGTCAATCTTGAAAGGATTAAAAACCTCTATCAAGATTGCATAGTGATACCTGATTATCATAGCTGGGATTAATTATGTAAAAGTATTTATAAAAAGCTCATTTGTAAGTATTCTCAGCCCACAGTTTGTCTGGAATTCAGTGCAACAGATTTGAAATGAATTTTGTTGGAGGGTAGATTGATTTTTTCTTTTCGTTTGTCTTTTCGGAAGTTTTCCAATGTCTAGTTAATTGCTTTAGCCCGTGCTATAGCTAGTATCTCCCCTCTTATGGCCTGGTGATGGGCGGGTTGTAAGGTAGTCGACTGTAAACTGAATCTTTCTCTCTGTTTTGAAAAGAAAAGACAAAACCTTTGTGCTCGAGGAATAAACAGGAAATCCAACGTAAATAAAGCACAAATTGCAGTAAGGTGCAATTTTGCATACGGCCGTTTCGAAGCTGCAAAGGAGCTTCTTAATCAGTGCAAAGAACTTAGCAGCTCAAAGAGCCGAAAACTCGTTTTCGGCTTTTTGAGCCGTATGCGAAATTGCACCTTACTGCAATTTGTGCTTTATTTACGTTGGATTTCCTGTTTACTTTCTCTCTGTGTCCCGTAGGCCTGCTGACGTTCAGCATCGTTTTCGGCTGTGCCCTGGCAGTACTGGGAGAGAAAGGGGAGCAGCTGCACCAAGTGATCGAACAGCTGAATGTTGTGGTCACGAGCATCATGGGATACTGCGTCAGGTGAGTGTAAAATTGATAATCCGAGTGAAATGACAGCGAAATATGTTATAGCTGTTTTGATGGAAAAAGCGAAACTATGCGGTAAAGTTTCCGCGGTCTTCAGTGACCAGTAAGGCAAAAGTGATGCAACCAGAAAAAATATCATTATCATTATAATTATAATATTTCGGGTGAGGGGGAGGGAGAAGAGTAACCTCATTAGAAACTGGAATTTTCAAATAGAACTTGAAATTGTTGCGTAGTCTTGCTCTCTTAATTTCTTTTTTTAGATTTTGTGGCAGGTCGCTACATTTTGACAGTCTGATAGCGAAATTGCTGGGCCCGCTTTGATCTTAATTCTGTGTTTTCTGTGCAAAGGGTGTTAAGTCCAAAATGAGCTAAAATGAGTTATCAATCCATGCATGTTTGAAAAATCAAGGGTTACTGCAGGGTATAGAAAGCTAAGTCCAATTCCACTCACAAATATTTTTATTCACCAGGTAAAACTTGGGATATGTGAAACAAAACACAAACATGTAAGTGTAAAAGGGGTTAAGTCCCAATCAAGGACTTACTCAACAAAAATAAAATTAGAAAAATTTACTTTAAAAAATAATTAAACTTAAAAAAATTGACTTTACAAAAGCCTTTTTTCAATTCCGTTTTTCTCAAACCTACGATTTTGGACTTGACACTCTTTTCACTGCAAACACATAAAAAATCTTTGGAAGTTCTATCATTATAGTTCCAAGTTTCAGTCTGGTGTGTGCGAGATCCATTTTAAGATCTACCCAGTACTAATCCGATGTTTAGCTTCGGTAGATTCAATCTTTGCTCGAGAGCAGGTTCAGAAAAGCCGGGTTCGTATTCTGAAGTGAGAAGCACGGTGGAGGTATGCTCAGTCTGTAAATCCACTCGCGAGAGAAGAAAGTACTGACTTCATGGGTCTTCCCAATGGTGGTCAATTATGGCTAGGTTCAAACTGTCCTGGTCCTGCGTTAACGTAGTCAAAATCAGCCAATCTTCACTTCTTAATGGTTTCTCCTCTTTTTTGCACAGCCTTCTTCCTTTTGGTATGTTCTTCTGGATGCTCCGGGAGGGCCTCCAGTCTGGTACTCCCAGTCAACTTCTGGGCCCCGTGGGTCTGTATCTGGCCACGTTCTTCGGCTGCGTCGCTTTCCATCAACTATTACTTCTACCTCTACTGTACCTGGTATTAGTGCGGAAGAACCCTGTCCGATACCATCTCAACCTACTACCAGCTATGCTAACTGCTTTCGGTACTTCCTCCAGGTGAGTTAGATGTAGCTACTACAACATTCACTTTGTCTTCCGATAGATTGTGGACAACATGTTTGTCGCCTACTTTGGCTATTCGTCGGTCCGGTGTTAGATTACGGAGCTTGTAATGGGCGAAGTATAGATTCCATTAAAGCTTCTTCACCAGAGTTTATTTACTTACATACATTTTATCGTGACTGAAATAGAAGTTCTTCATACTTTATGCATAAATACAAATGCGCGGGAAAATATTACTCTGATAAATTTAGTACAAAAGAGGCGGGCAATTTCTAGCATCCTAGTTGGCCATTTGACCTAGTTGGCCATTCGAGCAGGATAAGAGGCAACCGAAGTTCAGCGTACCAGTCAGATCCTACCAAAAGCTACTCCCTAAAATATTATGCTCTCTCATTTGGCCTCTTTTTAAGGCCATTGCCATGATCAACTTAGGGGTCTAAAATTATCGAGTTGATATTTCCTACAGATATAGACCTTTGACGTATTTGGTCTGATTGGAAACTTTATAAGATGACAAGCGGTAGGAAGTGTGGGTAGGATTTTAAGATGAAAAACGTTTGGGGAAGTTCCAGATGGTCTATGTTTGGATCCAACAGCTTCCTCTGACTCTTGTTTTTTTGTAATTGTGTAGAATGCAAACATATCATTAAACATAATTAGAGAATACATTACGTAATCATACTCTCAAATGTATTGGCATAATTGTTTATGAACTCATATGAATAATGTTTGAATACGTATTATAGTAGTTTATACACCAAGAATTGTCTTCGTATGTCGGTGCGATGGATGGATTTCTTAAGCATTATGATTGGTAGTCTTTGGTTACCAAGGCGAAAACAGATCACTACGTGTACTGGCATCCGTCTAGCAACTCAAAATTCCGAATGGCGGGACGTTAGCCCGTAGACTAATCTGAAGCTGCATCTGATTCTGGAAGAAAAAAGACTGGGAAACGGGCAACAGCTTTTTGGAATATTTAATTAGATCTTAACTGTTATAAAGAAAGAAAGAAACAAAAAAAATCTAAGGCAGCACTTTTCTCGCTCGCACAGTTGGGAAGGCGATTTCTTTACTATACGATGGGCTCTCCTCTTGACAATAGCGTGGCTGGCTGGATCGCGCTTCTCTCCTCTTGGTCGAATTTGACTCAGCTCCCGTGGGTCATGGCGTACGCTCGACGAGGGGGTTCGGCAGGGCTCAGAACTGGAAGGGGAACTCCATCTAGAGTTAAAGGGCTGGTCACCGCGTCTTGTCCTCTTCTTGAGTCGGCAAACGTGCGTCGCTGGCTCGGGTCGGTGCGGGAGTCTTTCCGAGTGATTGGCACTTCAACGGGCAGGTATTTCCCGCACTGGAACAGGGGGCTTGCGTCTGCTTCTCCAATAGTCATTCAGGCTGTTTAGCTAATACTTCTATCTCTACTTCAGACTATTATCACTATGGCCGATCGTCAAATCTACCTTCTTCTTTCGAGCTCAATCTACATCTCTTAGGTAGACTACGTGTATCAGTACGACTGCCTCTCTATGCCAGGTTCAGTCTGTACATGACTGTGCATCACTATCTATCTCCCTAACTAAATCTGGGGCTTACATATCTGCCAGAATAAATCAACTACTGCATGTCTCTGGCTCATCTCAAGTGACTCTCTACATCAGGCTCGGTCTATAATTTACTCTGCAGCTCTAACCTTTTCCATTACTAACTCTCGGGCTTACATACCGTAATACTAAATCAACTGCGACTAATTCAGCTTCTGCTTCTGCCTACATCTCTCGATTTCTCAAATCAATCTGCTCTGCTGCACTTTTCTTACTCAGAACTTAACTTCAAACCTTTCACTCTGGACTTACATTGGTGGCCACCTTCTGACCATTGGGCCAACTAGGACCTATATTATTGGCCGAACATATATTTTATGATTATTCTTCTCCCAATCTAAATTGAACGGGGCGCCCGTCCCAGTTTCTGACGCCCTCCTTTCTGGGGTTCCCCCAACTCCCAAATTCTCACGCCTCTCTCCGACCTCCTGCGAATACGGACCTGCTGTCCTCCTAACGAAGTCAAGATCATAAATTCCTTTATCTCCCATTTTAATCTTTAACTTCGGACCCCTTCGTTTCCAATTTTTGCCTGCTCAGTTCTTTAAATCCATCTGGTAACCACTTACTGCCCGTTTCTGAATATATTCTCCTCACATTACTTTGTGCATGTCTTGCATCTGTTCTATTTACTAGAACTCTGTTGCCCCCACTGAGACAGCATGCTGCATTTCCTACACTGTCCCTGAATATTTCTCCCCTAAACCGGAATTCACACTGAAGATAAAAACTGAGTATAGGTGTTTTGCACTTTCTAGAAAAGGACTTAGTTTTTCTTACTTTCTGCCTCGTATTCAAAGCTATTAAAGAAACGCATGAATCGGGTAAATCTAGTACATTAAAGAAATTCAAGCGAAATAGCTATAATTTTATCAAGCCCATCAGCATATTCGGGCCTGTCTTCCGCTTTGGGAATAACAAGTGGAAAGTCTGTTGAGGTGTATGTGACAAGTAATAATTTACATGACTTTAGACACTGATTCCTGATTTTTTTCCTTTGTAGCTCTGCAACTCTCCCAATGACCATCCGGTGCGTCGAGGAAACTAATCGGGTGAGGCGGAATGTGACGCGTTTTGTCCTTCCCCTGGGCATGGTGGTGCACATGAACGGGGGAACTTTACACAATGTATTGGCATCTATCTTCATAGCTCAATTGGAAGGAATCCATCTCGGGATGTCTGAGACCGTCGTCATGTGGTGAGTGTCTATGCTTCCTCGTTCTCCCCATTGAGTATAAAAGCTTTTCCTATTTCCTCTTTTTTTGAAAAGTTGGGTCATCCAACTGATTGACTTCATCCGAGAATAGTAGGTCTCAAAAGTAGGTCGAAACATTTAGATGCTGTGACGACCGTTTTCTAATTTTAAATTTGTTACCTCCCGATTCGCTGAAGGAATGACCTGAAGATAGGTTGCCCGTATCAGTTTCACAGTAAAATCCATCCCTCAAAGTTTGTGGCTTGTTCCTAGGCAGTCCACCCACGAGGCTCAATACGAGTTCAGAGGAATGTCTCGGAGTTAATTCCAGGGTTAGTCTGCTGTTGATGTGATACATAATAGAGTCAGTATATGTTATCCCTGTAAAAGTAGCCTCTGCTCAAGCATAAAAATGAATGTATTTCTTAAACTAACATGTTACTAAATAAGGAAAGCAATTCTACTTTCGAAGTACACTGAAATTTACCTATCTCTCTCTCTCTTTTTACCAGCGTGACGACCATCCTCTTGCTCATCTCTGCACCGGCTACCATGAGTGGAGGGAATCCCGTCTATCTACTGACCATTCTGGCTTCAGGGGGAATCGACCGACCTCAGTTCATATCCATCATCCTGTCCATGGATTGGTTCTTGTGAGTACATTTTTAAATTGGCGAATGAAATTTATAGTTGGGAAGAAGTTATTTGCCTCAAGCGATGGTGACCTATTTGCTACCACTTTTGCTCATACCTCAAAATAGTGTTCCCCATAGCTTCGCGTGAACCTTAAAGATGCTATTAGGCCTGCCGTACGCCGAGAAAACGCGTGCCTTAAACACGCATGTCTGCGCGCGAAACACGCAAGCTGCGTTGAAAAACCAGTTATTTCTGCGCCGAGAGGTTACATCAGTCAGACATGCGACATGATAGCGCCATTTAGTAGCTGTCTCTAGTGTCGTAGAAGTAATGCTGACTCCCCACCAACGGCGATAAAGACAAAATACAAGTCTATTCGTTATTGCGCATGCGTATAACAAACAATTTAGTCTTCTTCAAGTTTGTGTCTGTCTCTTGTATCTGCACTTTCAAGTCTTGGAAACAGTCCAACTTTTGTCTTTGTCGCTATGCTTGACAGCCAATCAGAATAGAGAGATTGTGGCACTCGATCGCTGACCTAACCGAAACACAAAAACAATCGTACTCTTTTGTTTACTTTCCAGATTGCATTACAGTGAACTATTTCAGTGGTCAAAATTTTGGAAGAAATTTTAATAAATTTCGTCAGCCATCTTGTAGAAGCAGAAGGAGAAAAAAGTTTTGCTTTCGAAAAGAAGCTTATGCGCATGCGCAAATGAAATGTCTTTTTCCCCGTTCATTAGCGGTGTGAAGGCTTTTATGACAGCCACAGAGACAAGCAACAAAATGTTTTTATCTTTTCTTACCGTCGCTGTTGGTGTGGAGCCACCATAAGGCGTGCAGCATTTTAGTCGTGTGTCGCGTTACGTCACAAGCATGGCCGGTCAAACTCTCCAAACTTATGATTTCAATGTGCGCTCTTTGTCAGTTATTCAACGCAGATTGTGTCAGACATGCGTGTTTCAGACAAACGCTTTCTTAGTGTGCGACAGGCCTTTAAAAAAGAAGAAGAAAAAAGAAGATCAAATCGAAGCTTCTGTCGGTAGAATTCATGCAACAATAGACTTATTGAATAGAGGTCCATTATTTCAATATTTTACATTTATAGGACTAGAAAACTAGATAAAACCTAGGTGGATTGTTTCCGACGATACAAAAGGATGTGTATAGCCTTTGTTAGCTTAGCAACAATATTCATACAGTGGCTACTTAAGGCTGTGTAGCAGCTGAAATCGGAAATTGAAACTCAATGTTAAGCTGTGGAGAATTTTCTCCTAAGAACAAATTTTTAAGAAATTTAAAATTTTTCCGCAGTTAATAATTGCAGGGGCATTATATTATCGACTTATATCCTGAAAAAATCAAAATTGTTCAAGGAAATGGGTAATTAAAATTAGAAAAGTTTTGAAAAACCTGTGCATTGCATTTAGAGATATATTTTCAAAACAGGTAATGAAAAAAAGTATTTGCCAATCAGTAAAAAAGAAAATATTTAGATGAAAATTTCTAATAGTTGTATTTTGGAACTGAAGGTCTGTAAAATCGGTTGAAGTAAGCCTTTAGGGAATTTTTTTGGTTTTAGTATGATTCTGCATATTTCGCTGCTTAGCCAATGCAGGCTTGAAAACACATGCAGCTTTATTTTGGTACATTTCAAGCATTTTTTCCAGAACAATAATAGATAATATAAATACCGGATAACATTATTACAGAAATTGATAATAATGTTAATTTAAGTTAATATGTGGAACATGATATGGTTGCCAATCTGTGGCGAGATGGCTCCAATGTGGCAATACTAATTGAAGAACCATGTGGGGAAAATTGTGCTCTTTCTAGCAAACCCAGAAACGAAACGCGTCAAGCCTCAACACAAAAAATGGCTTGGCGGAAAACCATATCATGTTCTTCATGTTTACCATTTGTTGGTGACTTGCAAAGTGAAAGAGAATTAGGTCTTATAACAGTCCGATAATTGTGATTCTGAATGTGGCTATAATAACCTTTATTTATTCAATACAAATGTCCAGAAGATTGACTATGCCGTCATTAGTTCTCTTGCCTTCCAATACCTCTGAACTTTACAGTTTAAGATCACAAGTGCAGAGCACGAGCCCAGATGAGTAGCACCAAAAATTTGATCTTGACCGCACAAAGGACATAAGGGGGAGCTCCAAATTTTGAGCCGGTGCAAATATGCGGGCAAACAGTCATGACCTATAGTAAAATGGAAAACTGCCACAGCTACACTTGTAGGAAAATCAGGGATGTCCTGTATGCCCTTAATCAAAGGAGCCCATGACTTGTCGGTAGAGTCACACAGCGCTCTCTGCTTTATCCCAGTAGCATAGCGTCTTTTAATCAGGAGTTTTGGCGAAGAGAGACGGCTTTTCAGAGATCTCTAAAGGACCCTAGCACCCTTTTTTGCCAAAAAGTCAGCAGCTTCGTTCCCAGGGATCCCCCCAGTGGGCTGGAATCCACTGGAAAGAGACTTTGAAAGATCTCTGCACTCTAAAATGCAAATATTATCTGTATATTGTCTATTTGCAAGAGCTTGAAGAGCAGATAGGGAGTCGGATAAGATAACCGCTCTATGGAATGAAGACGGGCGGACAGTCAGTTTCTTTAATGCAATATAAATAGCCTCAATTTCACAATCGTAATGAGTGGAATGAGCACCGATGGGAGAATAACAAGAAAATAAATCACAGTACACACCGGCCCCCACTCCGTCTCGCTTCGTGAGGGGGCTCGAATCGAATCCCGACGCACGCCATTAAATACGTCCGTGTCTAGGCCGGATTCGGGCACTTTAAATCCGTAGACCGGAAAGTCCCTGTATAAGGTCAGAGAGGGTGGAAGAGGGTAAGATCCCCCTAGATGTCAATCAAGGGGGGCACTCGGTGAAATTTGAGGTGGTAAGTAGTTAAGACGGGCTCCAACCCTTGTGGTGCTATATAAACCGAAACCTATATGGACTTGGTCTGGAACTTTCAACCAGGGGGCATTAGAAACACTAACAACAACATTAATTTAGAAACAACTATAGTTGGATACTAATCCCCAGTTTACTACGATGTTGGAACAATACTGCACTAACAATCACCCTGTTTGGATTGTTATCACATGATCGTAAATTTTTCGACAGTGTGATTTAAAGAGACAAGTTGACAGACCTGAGTAAATTATCTCCTCTCTTTCAGGGAACGGGTCCGTACCATGGTGAACGTGGTGGGAGACTGTTACGTGGCAGCCTATGTGGAGAGCCTCTGCCGTGACAGGCTACCCTCCGAGGATGAGCCTGGTTCTGGAGAATCTTACCCTTCACCGATCTTGCACGGATATAACCCACATCTGGAACAGTGACTCGAATTGTGTCTTGCCTGTGAGCCATTGATTAGGGTGGCCTGAGCCGAAAAGAATTGTGAAGTATTGACAATCGACCACCTTTAACCAGAACCAAGCTATTAACTTTACGGGCCTGTAAGCCACCCGGTGTTAAAGCAACTATGACACATCGAACCCAATGGACTTTTTCTACATAAACACTAGGACTCATCAGGATATGTTGAGTTATTTTCTTTGCGAATCAGAGAGAATAATATTCATTTTGAAAGCGAGGAGTATATTTCATAATCTTGATCTACTATCAAAGATAGGTTTGTTGGTTTAGAACGCTAGGAACTCTTTTTGTTACACAGGGGCCAAAATAGCCCGGCACCTACAGCTTAATTCCGATCCTGAACGACTTCAACCATCTATGTCAACAGTGGGACTCGAACCCATAGGCCCTGAACCGAATGCCAGCCCTCAAGTCTTCCGACTAAAGCTTGGATTTCATCGATAGGATAACTCTCCAAAGGGTTCAAGACCCCACGGTGAAAACGACCTGTGCAGAAAACTAACGAAACTACCGCGGGTTGTTAACGTAGGATTACTTATCGTTGCTTACATCTTTTGTATGTATATATGTATGTGTTATGTATATATGTACGTATGTATATATATATACATACATGTATGTAAAAATTTTGACGCATTTTGGTACTTTTCTGTTTAACAGTTTACTGCTTGTCCAAGCGACTGGGTTTGGCGCGCTGCCAAAATTATAACTCGCGAGGTACGGACGGACGGATTTAGCGTCTGAAATTTTGCTTTCTTGAGGACCATTGTGGAAGAACGTAATCCTACGTTAAAAAGGTGAACGAACAAATATGCTTGGTATCAAAACATACATTATTGTGTGGTAGATATGTCCATCAAAACTGTGGATTGCTTAAGCATGTATAAATAAATGCTTTTTGGGCGAGAGATAAGAAAAATTTACGGAATCTAGTTTGTCGAGAAAGGGTAGGCTTCCATATTCTAAGTTGCAAATTAGCATTCTAAAACCCTGTAAATGAGCTTCTTTGCTAGAGTAAGGCTCGTGAAATCATTATGCGTATGCAGTTGTACTTGTTAACTATATCGAGGTAGATCAATATTGCGAGTATTTCGAGTCAGAAACATTGCAAGAAACTTATGGAGTACTCTTTAAAACCCTTTATCACGATTTCATGTCCATAGATTAACAGAGCTTTCTCAACAACTTATTAGGAAAAAAGGATGACCAGACTCCAAATAAAAGAGCCATCTCTTATCCCGGTTAATGTTTATTCGTTATCCAATCATCCATTAAACGGGCACCATGCTTGGTGGTTCTAACAAAGAGTACTGAACACTGGCAGAAAATTACATAAGACAAAGTAATGTTGAAAATACATCAATACATGGACGACTAACGCCCTCTACGCTAGAAAAACACAACTAATTTCCGTTACAACTTATTCATACCGTGCACAAATCTGTGATTTATATTCTTCATTCACTGTTAGGATGCCTACGAATTATCACAATCCGCTTGGCTGTGATTGAAATAGTGCGCCCTCGTTGCATCCTATTATCCTTATTCCATATATATTTTGCCCTCACGAAAAGGGTTGTCTCCACTGATCATCAAATGCTTACTCAGATTTGTTTTACTTTATCTCATGCAGCCGCAATTCGCTCTTCGGATTCTTCGGAAAATGATTGTCAACATACAATTGTCTGTGTGTCTTCTCAAAGGATGGCTCAATCTCTCTTGGGCTCGAATCTGGAGAGCTTTATATGGACACAAGATTAAGAATATCAGGGACCCAAGGTAGCCTATCGGTAACGCGTCGGCTTTCGGTACTGAGGGTGCTCGGATCGAATCCCGACAAGCGCCATTTAATACCTTCGTGTCTGGGGCACGTTGAATCCGTAGACCGGAAAGTCCATCTAAGAGGTCAGTAGGTGGGGGAGGTACGATCCCTCCAGATGTCGCCCCTGGGAGTGCTCGGTCAAAATTGTAGTTTCACCTAGCAAAGTCGGACCCCAGCCCTTGTGGTGCTATTATAAAGCGGAGCCTCACTACTCAGCCCGAAGCATGGACGTACCTGGTGTGGAACTTCCGGAAAGAGGGTAGGAACAACAACAACAACAACAACAACAAAATATAAAAAAAAATTACCATTCAAAATAACTTCATATCGAAATGTTCTCCTAAAAAGTGACCATATATTTCTATGTTTGGTAAACCTATATTTTTGAGGGCTTGTGTGTAAAATAAATTAATCTATGCAATATCAAAATAGAAACTGACCGTAAGCGTACGTTTGCTTCTTGATGAAAAATCCTTTGTCTTCTTTCCTATGGATTTAAAAGTGCTTGTTCTGAAACAGAAATACCGACAAGAGGATACACTGGGTCTCGGTTTGCGATAGAACTAGTTGGAACTCTAGTTATTCTGAGATACCATGCGTAATAGATTATTAAATGAAGTCAGATATTTCAAGAATTCAAAGCATAAAGCTTCGTAAAGCAAGTGATTCAGCGTCTGATTCAGTGATATAAACAGAAGAAATTCGTCCATTTTGGTAGATAACAGATACATAATTGTTGACTTGTCCCACAGAACTTCAGTTCCTAATTTCTTCTTCGAAGGGATAAAGACCGTTTACTTCAGGCTACAGTGTACTAACCCTATTGGATTCGCTCACATCAAGGTTAACCTATGGAAAAAATTAGTCTATTATTGACAACTACATAAATACTGATAATCCAATAGAAATGGTATTTTCAGATAGCCTAAACTTTTCTGCACCTTGCAACAGGATTCATTTTATAAATTTCGTCCACCGAATGAATTTAAGAGCATTTAAAACACACTATACCACATTTTCCCTCCGAATAATTTAAATTTTAAAATATTATTTGCTTAAAAAAATGCCCTAAGGTGTAAAATTTCTTTCTATAATACGGAGTACTGACCAAGTTCGTTAAGGCTGCTGTGTATTAATCCTATTGGATTCGCTCACCTCAATGTTAGGCCGTCCGCACACGGAGCGACTCAAAGGAAACTCAACTGGTTAGCGACTGAAATTGCTTATCGGTTGCAAACTCGTTAGTGATGCGGCTCCGCACACGAGCCGACTCAAAAGTGATTCAAATCAATAGTTTGCGACCTGTCATGGAAGGAAGAACATCATTATTCCGGGCATTATTTTTAGTTAAATTATTATCAGAAATTAATTTATTTAAAAAAATCGTCACAATAGATCGTCTTTGATCAATCGTTTAAAAATAGACTGCATATATGGGGCACATATTCCATACAACAAAAACGTTACAATTTCATTTCATCGCTAGGCAGAAGTCACGTGACCCGTTTACGTCATTTGGCAGCTTGCCAAAAGAGCGGCTGTAACATAGATTGTGTAATAACACGCACAACGCAAGAGAAACTGGCGACTGAAGTTGCTAGCGACTCGACACGTTGAGTTGCCTGCGACTGATTACAAACGCGTTGCTGACGGGTTTGTAACCAGTTGCGCCGTGTGCGTGGCTCCATTCAATTACATAGGTTACGACTCATCACGGACTGGTTTGTGATTGGAGTCGGTTATCAGTTTCTTTTGAGTTGCTCCGTGTGCGGACGGCCTTTACCTATGAAGAAAATGTGTCAAAGGATTGCCGACTTGGATTAAAAGATTTTTTTTTAAATTGTCCTTCGTAATATAGAAAGAAATATTAGATCTTGGGACATTTTTTAATGCAAATAATATTTTTAAATTTAAATCATTCGGACAAAAAATCTGGTCTAGTGTGTTTTAAACGCTCCTAAATTCCTTTGGTGGACGAAATTTATAAAGTGAATCCTGTTGCAAGGTGCAGAAAAAAGTTCAGGCTATCTGAAAATACTATTTTTGTCGTATTATCAGCATTTATGTAGCTGTCAATAGTAGACACATTTTCTCCGTAGGTCAACATTGTGGTCAGCGAATCCAGTAGGGTTACTACACAACAGCCTATAGATCAGGGGTTTCCAACTTACAAGTGTAAAGGGCCGCAATCGAAAATACCTGTATAGTGGCGGGCCGCAATGTAATCAGGACCATACCCAGGACTTTTTTTCTTGAGGGAGGTGGATTTGGAGGATTTGTGTATAGTATGTACTATGAAATTTTTAAAAATTCGAGGATGAACTTCCAACAACGAACTTGATTATAACTGGCCAACTTTCGTTAATTGCACAGACACACACAAAAAATGTCAAATAAGAAGTGGGGGGGGGGGTATGAAATAGTGCATGAGTGGACACCCTACTTTTCATGGAATTCGAGGAAAATCAAACTTTTTTGTAAATGAACAGCATTTGAAAACAAAGATTTTTACAAAAACATTTTTCGTTAACTAAGAATATCTAAATTGATGCTGCCAGTTGGAAACCCCTGCTATAGATCTTAAGGAGAACGACTCCTAAAGGGAAGCGGGGTTTTGAGACTGCTTATGAATTGTTATTATAACCACCCTTTCCCAAGCGATTTTCATTTTAACTCTGACAAACTTGGGAACTTTTCAAAAAGAACATTTTGCTAGGCTGTGAATCTGAAAGTAAAACTGTGGTTTTTGCAACTATTCTTTAAATAGTTTTTGCTATCAATTGGTGGAATTGGAAAATCTAGCTGAAACGGCAGCGTATTTTAAGGAAGATTCTTGTATTGTTTAAGAGGATGGGGAAGAAATTTCCCTTTACCGAGATGAGAGCGATTATCCTTAATGGAGATGGTGATTAGTTGTATTTGAAAGCGATACTGAAAAACTTTTTTTGATCACGAAGCACACACTATGGAAAAAATAAACTGACAACTAATGTATGTTTAGTATCAAAAGTAATTAGTATCGAAATATCAACGATTAGCGGAAATTGTAAACATTCACCCACATTTTTTGTGTGAGGAGGGGGAAAAACATTTTAGTTGTATGTGGCTACCCTGCTAATTAATTTTGTGTACTCTGTAAACTGGCAATCGGTGGTAATTTACTGAACAGTGCTTCTATTAGAATAATTGTAATTCCAATATTGTAAGTTTATGTTATATTTTGTATTGTGCATAGTGTAAATATGTTT
The DNA here is from genome assembly GCA_907164885.2 of Dolomedes plantarius. NCBI lineage: Eukaryota > Metazoa > Arthropoda > Arachnida > Araneae > Dolomedidae > Dolomedes > Dolomedes plantarius. The sequence goes on along the minus strand of OU015490.1, from coordinate 8,608,967 downwards.
CTAATGTTCTGTATGTATATGTTTGAGACCTTAATTTATGATCATTATGTTTTGTTTCACCCTCATTAAAAAAGAAGAAAGTTTGTGTAAAGAGAATTGTCCTTAACTGCGGTCTGTCCGCTATCCATGTAATATGAGCTTGGATCGGTGGAGGAGAGGGTCGTAAGGTGGACTGTGTCATTAATTTTCTAATCATAAAACTCAACGCCTTTATAATATTTTTATTGACATACACAAAAAAAACACACAACAACTAAATGGTTTTGCCCCATGGGAATACAAACTATACAATGTAGATCATACTGCGGTGAAAGCAACTTTCGCTTGTGGTCGGCGTGCTACTACTAAACCACTGTTTGTTAACTTTTAATAGTCAACAACCACTTGAATCTGAAAATAAGCTCTCCCACCCCATTGAAAAATATGTTTCTATTTTTTTTATGTAGAAAAGAATATTTATTGCATAAAAATATTAATACATATAAATTACATACTATATTATCTATATATATAAAACAGTTCCGTAACTGACTCACTGACTGACATACAACGCACAGACCAAACCGCTGGACCTAAAGGGCTGAAATTTTGCATGGCGATTCTTCTTATGGTGTAGGGGTACGCTAAGAGAGATTTTTTAAAAGTTCTTCTTAATTTCTTTAATTAAATTTTTAAGCTGTTTTAGTAACATTTTTTTCAGTTTGCATTTAAAATAATAATTTAAGGGTCATAAAATTTAAATCACGACAAAGATCATAAAGATTCCTTTAAAATGAGATCTTTTTCGAATCTTTACCTTTATTTTCTGATTTTTGGTGAATTTTTAAAGATTAATTTTTAGAATTTAATTTATTAAATGCTGATCACGTGATTTCTTTTTCTGTTACTTTAAATAAATTTATCGTCACGTGATAACAGCTAAATAGACAAAAAATATTTTTTTTTCTTGCTAATGCGGCAGACGATTGGAAATTATCCAAAACAATATTAAAATACAATAAATATATTATGTTCCTCAAACTGTATACGGTGGTTTTATAAATATATATATATATATTTTTACATCAATTGTATACATTGATCGTCGTATTTATTATATATATATATATATATATATATATATATATATATTTATATATTTATATTTTTTGGCATTAATTGCATACATTGACAGTTGTATTTAATTTCAATGTACTCCGTAGCGAAGTGCGGGTTTTCAGCTAGTTACATATAAAAAAATATCTACATTTTTAATGGTTACGTTGTTGTTTTTTGTCCATAATTTTCCTTTTAAAACGAGGTTCTTTTTTTGAATGAGCCAAGTGCATGTCACCAGATGCCTCTAAGCATCAGGTTTTGTTTTGGTGTTTGGTGTCGGGTGTGTTTGGTGTTTGTTTTGGTGTCGGGTTTTGTTTCTGGGTTTTGTTTTGGTGTGCAAAAATGATGAAAATCTCATTTCACAAAGGTAAGTGGTGGCTACTGGTAAAAATGTCTCTAATGCTGATTTTGCCAATTCTGGATAAATTTTTAAGTGCGCCCACCACACCTGTTCTAGGACCAGCTTTTCAAATTCCATTTCAGTACGTGCATTAGCTCGTATTGCCATAAGATCGTCTTTTAATAAAACGTCCTTTAATAAAATTCAATGGACCGTTGTCGTCCATTGAATTCAGGTCAAACAAAAATGGATCCATCTATTAATTTTGCTTATATTTCCCGTATCCATCAAATGATTCACTCAATTGGTGGAGGTGTAATTTAATTTCGTAAAACCTTCTCTCGCGCCCCTAGAAATGCTCTCTCACACCCAGGTTAAGAACCACTGTACTAAACGATAGCAACAGATGCTTATCACGTGATTGTGCGGGGGAGAGCTCGTCCTCTAGAGGCATCAGGACGCATCAGATTGTAACTACAGTGGAACCTCGATGTATCGTTTTTCAAGGGACCGATTGCACTGAACGATAAATGCGGGAACATAACAAAGAAATATTATCATCGGGACTGGATGAAATAAATGACACATACGGGAAAACGATGATTCGGGGAACGATCGATCGAGGTTTTACTGTATCTGTTTTGCTGTCTGCCCTTTTCGGTGGGAGATACGTTTGTAGCTCAGTGGCGTAGCGAGGGGGGAGCAAGGGGGTCTACCATGCCCCGGACGGAAACCTCCTTTTGTTCAAACGTTCCGTTCAGGAGTCTTTGTTTTTTTTCGTGTTGACCGGGAGAAACTTGGGGATCACACCGTTTGAGGGGGGGGGGGGCTTAGTAATGCAATAACACACATGCACACATATATATTTATTTAACATTGTATGGTCCAAAAGTAGGAACCGTCTATAAGAAACTTTCAATGGTCGATGAATTAGCGAACTGTACATTGAAATAAACATAGTAGAAATTAACAATAACAAGTAGTATTTATTAGAACCTATTAGAACATGTAAGAATATGGGAACCAACCGAGTCGTGCAAGAGCTCGTGTTCCGACCAACTATAGAACTGCATAGCACATGGCTGACTACAAAAATAGTGCCAATATGGCGAGCCCCAAGCCACTGATTGGCAACCCTAATGCGGTTTCATCGGGCGTCACAAATATAATAAATAATAAAAAAGAATGTTAAGTAATCGCATGCTTGAAGGAAAAGGCATTTCTTAAACTGTCTTTCAATCGCCCTCTCCTTTTTTTGTGTGCACAATTTCGAAAACTTATAGTGTTCGATCACTTTGATGAGACAGTGTAGTTCAGGGGTGCCAAACTCAAAGGCTACCTTGGACCAAACAAACAAGGTTTAACTATAGGTGGGCCGCAAAAAAAAGTCAATATTAATAGAAAGGTAGGTTTATTTACCTAATTACAGTATATTCAACATAAATATATGCATTTTGTTTAATAATAGCAAAAAAGAGTATCATTAAAAAAACATTTAGTGAATTCTTCCTATCGTATTATAATTCTGCGTCGGTTATTTTATTATATATTATTGTGTGCCAATATATTGGCCGGGCCGCAAAAATCTTCGCCGCGGGCCGCGAGTTTGACACCCCTGGTGTAGTTGTTTTAATCTCAACTAAAGAGCTGACGTCACTTATCGTGCCTGTACTTTAAAAATCTAATCATGCGTGTTGAAATGATGATCACGATGATTTACGGGACTTGCAACGATTTTTCTATAAAACCACTATTGTTCTATAGAAATCATTCCTTTTGTTGTTGTAGATGAACCGAAAATCAACACACAATGAGACTTCCTCCTTAATTCTATTGAATAGATGCATGCGATGAACTGGTGCTGCCATCTATTGACTTAAAAAGTTACGAAATGCTTCTTTTGTTAAAATCTAAAACTATATATAAGAATATAGAATGATTGGTGCCCACACATTTGTCAGGGAGAATATATGGTCAAATAGTACACCATTTAGCAACAAAATCAAGCCCTTTCTCTAAACGAAATTTAGCCACATCGGAAGTATGCCCACGCGTATAAGCAATCATTAAATAATACATGAAACGTCGCAGGGGAGAACTTAAAAAATACCACTGATATAGACCAGGGGAACCCAACCTGGGGGGTAGCGATCCCCAAAGGTGTAGCGAAGTTTTTTTTGAGGGGTCGTCATAGATTTAACTTAAATATTTTTTTTTTTTTTGTTGCGAATTTCACTGAAAAATTTGTCAACATTTATTGACCATGAAACTATACGGCAGTGATGTCTTTTAAAGAGCAAATGACTCTTTCAAAACGCAAACCCCAGTTTGTTAGAATTCTACTACCTTCATTTGGTGGTTAATGAAATTCGAGGTTACTTTGTACGTACAGTGCACAAATTCTAAACATCAGTTTGTCTCTCATCAGTCTCTGTTGTCACTTTTGGCATAACAACTGCAGTTTTCCCAACGGAAAAAGCAATTTTATTTATGTAACAGTTTTTCTATTTGTATTGTTATATAATTCCGAATCCATACAGAAGATGCATTATTTTTCTTGAGGCTCTGCTCTGTTCTGTCCTTACTTTTACTTACCCTTGGCTAAGCGACGAATGTTTCTCAATGTTCTCATTTCTTGCAAATTTACTTTTTGTTAAATTAAACATTTAGTAGTAATTAAAATTATTGAAAATGCATTTTAGTGTCTTTTCTTTGTCTTAAAAGGCCTTTTTAATGAAAATATGCAGGGTGGGAAGCTGTGTGTGTATGTGAGGTGGGTCGCAGGGTGCGTAGAAACCATTGATGGGGGGTCGCGACTCAAAAAAGATTGGGAAACACTTATGTAGACATTGAAATGGAAGTGAGAAAGAACCGCTTCTTGGGGTATTCCTCTAGAGCTCCCTATCTCACAGGACGAGACGCTTCTCCAACAGGCTTTAATGCGTCTCACAAGGAAAGTTGGGCATCCATGTTAACATATTCCTAGAGATGCCGAGTTGTAAGAGTTTATCTCACCGTCAATTTGGCGCTTATATTGTTTGTAATTGAAGTAAATTGTACGTATGTACCCTGTTACCATAGATAGATTTTAAGTTTTGGTAAGTGTATTTTATTTTTCTGAAAAATATAATATTTTAAACGAAATATTTGTTTTTATATTTTAAACAGTATATTTTCTTGTGGTCGGGGAGATAAGTTTGACGGGTTCCAGCTGCACGCTTTTAGATTGCTTGATGGCAGTACATATTCTACCAGAGCTAGAGTGAACTATAGATCGCAACCTTGCTGAATGCCCACGCTTTTCTTTAGTAATAATAATACCGCACGATTTCGAATTCTATTGAACACTCATTGTGTATTGCGAGATGAACAAGGGGCTATATGCTTTGGTCTGGAGAGCTACGGTAATATTTTGCTACACGAGGGCTAATTAATCGGGACCTACTGCTCAAAGCCGATTCCGAACGGCTACAAACTTGCATGGCAAGAGTGGGATTCGAACCCACAGACTCTGGTACCAAATGTCAGCGCCTTAGCCATTCGGCCATCGTCCGGCGAGGTTATATGTCTTCTACCTTTCTCCTGAGAGCTATTACCTATTTTCCTTGCTTACCTGGTAGGTGTCTCTCTGGTGCCGTCGCAATAGTTTCCTGTTCCTTCTAGTACTGTTAACCGTGTCGGGGTATGGTCTGGGCGTGGTCCTGAAGCCCCTCCACTCTCCAACCTCACTTTGCACTTCATCGGTTTTCCAGGACAGTTGATACTGAATTCCTTACTCATGATCATCCTACCTCAGATTTTCTGCTCCCTGGTACTCAGTGAGTACTCAGTTATCTCTCCTTGAGTTCGGATCCAAGTTTGCGTCTGTCGCCTCTCTTAATTGACCAGATACCATTTTAGGCTTGGTTGGTTCCTAGATAGTCATTTCAACGATACCCAAAATTCACAGCTTTGTTCTCTTTATTTATGGCATCACGTTTTTCCGCCTCTCTCATTAATTGTGTGTCGTTGAATCTCTTCTCGTGCCTCTGGTGCATCCTTCTTTCGGTCAATTCTTCCAAATTAAATTATTCAAAGTCATCTCTATCCTTAGCCATCTTAAATGGCTACCTCTTGCGTGCTGATCTGGGCGGCTCACGCTCTCCTCTGGCTTCTACTGTGGGACTGGGGAGGGGGCAAGCGGGTGCTTGGAAGGATTAGTTCATTTGGGGTCGTCTGCTGCGGTCTGCAACCACCGGTGAGGGCAAAGCCTGGGGGACCGGAGCAGCCATATTGGGCCCATCCGGTGTAATTGAGTAACTCAATTATCTTGAGCGCGGTGGCCCAGTGGCAAGATCAGTGCCCCATTATTTACTCGGAGCAAGGACGCATGACACCATGAAGACTCCTGACACCATAAAGCACGCCAGGAGGAAGAGGGCTTATGATGAGGGCTAAAGTGAACTGGACTCTCTTTTGGTTGCTCCTATATATCGTAACATTTTTTTAAATACTCTAATTGGTTATGCAATAAATCTTTGTTAACCCGCAATCACTTAGTAACGCTCCCCAGCCTCACAAATTAAGAATTAATAGTAACATGTTGTCTACTCCTCATCCATAATATATGTATTCTTTCTTCGCGGGGTGCCATACTCCATGTTCACTGAGCAAACGTCATCCTATAATTGTTTCCGGAACAAGGAATACTTTTCACAAAAATAATCCCCCTACTTTCAGTAATTAGATATGGGTCACTGACGTCACAGAATGGCAACTCAGGTCAAAAAAAAAATTTCATATTTCACAGATTACTGTTATGACTTGTGTTTTAAAATTCGTGTGTTTGAATTTGAGTGCATTGTTTTTGTATTATACGCATAGTTGCATCACACGTCTTGCAATCTTGTTTTCTGTTAGGGGATCTGTGAATAATATTTGAGCTTTTCGCATTCGATAGTTTCACATAAATTGGAATTTTGGACAGTATCAATGTATAATCAGCGTCAATATACTGTATCTTCAGCGACCTGATTGGCATATATTTAGTGCATAAGTAATACAAAGGCATAAATCAATTCGGGCAGTTTTGCTGTCAGAAAATTGAAAAATTGTACAACTTGTAGTCTATTTTCTATCTAATCACGGTATAAATAAAATCTAAACACTTTATTAATACTTTAATACAATTTTAAATATTTAGTTTTTAAAATGCTTTTGAATTATTTGCATTTTATACCTATCTTTTACAAATTTTATTTTAGATTAACAAGTAACCTGCATGGAGAAATTCATCAATGGGCTCGTGGTGGTCTTGTGGTAACGCGTCGGATTTCGGTGCTGGGGAATCGTATCGTTCGGATCGAATCCCAACCATTCAATACCTCAGTGTCTAGGCCGGACATGGGCACTTTAAACCCATAGACCGGACAGTCCCTCTATGAGTCAGAGAGGGTGGGAGAGGGTACGATCCCCCCAGATACCGCCCCTGGGAGGGTGTTCGGTCAAAATTGCGGAGGCACTTGGCTAAATCGGACTCCGACCTTTGTGGTGTCATTATAAACCGTACCCGCACTCCTCAGCCCGATAGCCTATATGGACCTGGTGTGGAATAAAGTTTGGCCAGGAGGCATCAGAAAAAACAACTGCAGAAATTCGTCAAGACTCATTTATTATAGAGCAGGTGTTCCGAACCTTTTTCCTACATCGACACCTTTTAAGGGGGCACACAACCTTTAAAACTTGATTTTTTTTTAATTTATACCTATGGCTTTATTTGGAAAATTAATCCATATTTACAGGCAACACAAACAGCAAAGAACTAAGCATTGAACAGATGCATAAAGCACAACAGTGAACAAAGTCAGATAAAGGGTGTTAAAAGTTCATCATATCTCTAGCGTCCCAGTATAATTTGGTAAAGTTCTCGCTTTTTAGGGCTTCCGGATCAAGTCCTGGGCATGTAAGTAGATGATCTGCATTCATATTGCCAGTCCTGCAGACCTGGCATTCACTTTTGGTTAGGATGCCAATTCGGTTTAAATGTTCTGCTAGACAGTCGTGGCCTGCTTTAAGTCTGAAATGTGCCACTGCTTCTGTACGGGATTTATGACTATAGTCTTTCCAGCTGTCCTGGATCTCGTCCCAACGTTTCCCTTTATATAGCAAGTTCTGTTCTGTCTTAAGTTTTAAAGAGATTTTGTTGTAGATGTTTTTCTTTATTGAGCCTGTAGAGATTGGATGAGTTATCTGTTGTTCTAGGGTTCCCTTCTTTGCTAACGAGTCGGCTCTTTCGTTACCCTCAATGCCAACGTGCGATGGGATCCATTGAAACACTATCACTTTATCATTGCTTTCAAAGAGTTTAATATTTTGTTTTATTTGGGAGATACCAGGCAATTCAGTGCGACGATTCGTCGTAACAGCCTGTATTGCAGCCATTGAATCCACCAAAATTACAGCTTCAGTAAATAGGTTGGTATTTAATATGAGGCTGTTCATTGCCAATGAAATTGCTTGGATTTCAGCATCAAAGCTAGACATGTCCCCTCCACCAGGAGCAGAATGAGAAAATAGTTTGCTATATACCCCGGCACCAGTCTTATCTAGAAGCCTGGAACCATCTGTGTAAATTCTTGTCCATTCAGACTCAGGGTATTTTTCATCTAATACACACAATGCGGTGGTTCTTAAAGTTGGTTCCAGAATTCCTTTCTTGCCCGAGTTATCTATTTCCAGGTGATTTTCAATGTCCATAAAGTCTAGGGGGTTTACCAAGTTTGTATTCAAAACCGTCAATTCTGTAATATCAAATTCATCCAATAATTTTAGACAATTCTCAATTGGGGACACCTGTGTTTTTAATATGCCCGTACCTCCATAATTAATCCAATTCGCCTTCTGTGAAGCTCTTAATCTAATGAATGTTCCCAAAGATTGTCTCTTGATTTCAGTGACAGCTAGAGTTGTTACTCATTTAGCACCACCCAGGAGGCTTGTGTGATTTAAGGATATCACGGACGCGAACAACATTACCTCCCAGGGTAATGTTGCTCGCGTCCTGCTTCAAAAAAATCGATTTTTGGTTTTTGCTATATTCTGATGTTTGGGACATTTCTGAACAATATGCAAAAAACCGCATAAAAAAATTCGAAGTACTTCTCGAGTTATGAGAGTTTATGTGATGCTCACTCTGTTGCCATGGCCATGTATATTCCAACTTTAACTTCAGTTTTATTTCTTAAATATGTAAATTTTTGGATTACGCGCGCTGTTACTCCCAAACTATGTATCCTAGACACACAAGATTTTTATCAGATTTTTATTTTAAGCTTCTTTACATACTAAAACCAAAAAAATAAAAATAAATTTGTAAAAAAAAATTTTACACTTGAAAATGTTTTAAAAAATTGATAAATTTAAATTTTTAAAATATTTTATGTAAATTTTTCAGTTTAAACTATATTTTTGTATATTTTTTAGTTTTTCATTAAACTTGAGTATATTATTAATTTAATTTGACCAAAAAATAGTTTCTGTATGCATATTTCTTAATTTTATGATGCGCGAAACATCCAATGATTTTTTCCCCTTTTTAGTCATGTGTACATTTAAAAGTAAAATCTAAAAATTATTTATGGAATTACAAGTTCTATTTTTGTATAAAATATAACTGAAGAACTGTAATTTTGATATAAAACAAAAAAAATTATATACGGTCATTTCAGTGTAGTCAAAGGTAGTGTGCCCCCTTAAAAGAATGATTTTCTTCATCGACCCCCTCCCATTTTCTCTATAATATACAGCATACAACATAATTATAATACTAATAATTGCACATAAAACACTTAAAGATGACAATTTGACTAAGAATATGAACAAAAAATTAGAAAATGTGGTTAAATTGTTTTATGTTTTATTATGTTTGTACTATTTTCATTTTTAAGTTCATAAATATAAACAAGATTTCAGAAACACAGACTGTAATTGCACAAACATCGCCAAGAGAGAAACGAAGCTGCTTTTGATTGGTTGCATCGGGAGGACGAGTGTGCTGTTTAAGGTCCAGTGAATTTCCCCAGTTCTGCCTTGTGTTGATACACATATAGAAGATGACGGCGGCATTCGAGGCATGTACAAAAGCGTTACGACATCTGACTTAAGATGCCTGGATCACTTCGCCCTATGCAAATCTGTATTTATACATATTAAAACGGATATTATTATCTAATAATTACATTCCTAAAAAATTAAATTTTAAAACAGAAAAATTTATCATAGACACCCAATAGACCCCTGGAGTACTATAGACCCTTTTTAAACTTCCATCGACCCCCAGGGGTCCACCTGGACACCGTTGGGAATCCATGTTATACAGTATAAATAAAATATCTGCGAGGTGGAGTAAAGTACTGACTTTAATTCGAGCATTGTGTTACTGCTGTTACTGATAATACTGTATTTTTTATAGAATAATCATGTTTAAAAGTTATTCTAAGTTACCTTTTACAGAATATTTCAAAGTATTATTAATAGATCTTTATAATTATTTTATTAATTAATGCCAAGCTTAGCAACAATGGGTAAGTGTCTCCATAGTATATTTCATTACTTTTTATAGAATATTTCAAAGACTTAATTTTAATACTTATGTTGCATAATGTTTTTTCATGTGAAAACTAGAATTTTAACTTAATACAATTTAATATATATTCGATCAACTTAGTAGTTGCAGTTTTGCAAGCATTAATCGAACAACTTCGTTATTAAAAACTCTATTAACAACATTAATAAACTGTATTAGCAGTTAGCAAAGCTTGTTTCAGATTTGAAAATTTACCTATCGAATAAAGTTTTGGTTAGCAAAACGTGTATCAATTGTTTAACTTTGATTAAACATATTATCTGATCTTTTCCCACAGTATACTCCCGTGTATAAGATAATAACAATCTACTTCCTGTGTAAACACTAGGGGTTAGATTTTTGAAAGTCGTTCTACAATCGTTGCCAACTCTTGGCAACTCTTGACAAATAAAATAAAAGGAACGTGAACGATTCGTTAAATGATAGCAAAATAATTATTTATCTTATCATTGATTCATTTTGAGAAGATAACTGTAACGGAAAATTAACCGCAGATAATCAAGATTAACTAACGTGACTTGTATATTTTTCAATTGGGTCTCGTTTTAGAAGTATGGATAATTATAAGCTCCAGATTTTTTTCCAATGCAGAATATTTCTACTAATGCCGTAAGTATTTTATATGTTTTATAATAATATATTTTAAACCATTAAGTTTTGAAAATGTTAACTATGACAGTATGGTATATGCTTAGATTATAAAATCTACAGCAGAGTTTTATTCTTAACAAAACTTATTTTAATTTTAAGATCTATTGTAAGTAGGTTCTCATATAAAAATATTGTCTGCGTGTACCCCTACCGCTGTAAGATTTAAACCTTGGTCAATTTACTTCTAAAATGAACTCATGTAAATATCTTCTAAACATGATAAAGTCTGTATTATTTCTGTTGCTGTATGGATAAAATATTTTTGTAATTGCATGTAGAAAACTATCTTATACGAAAGTATATCATGAATTTTAATTTAGCAACATTTATGATATGTATATTTATGTTATTAAAAGGAAGTCATATGCTATTATGTAAATTATGTTAATATATAGATGTTTATGCATGATTTAAAAGAAATTATACTCCTTATAGAATGATAAAATTTTAAGTGTTAGGAAGCGTTTTAAACTTATAGTATAATTTTTTTTTAACAATCGTCGGAAAATAATTTCTGATGTAAAACTTATTCAAAGTTATTATTTGCATAATATTTCAAAGTAATATCAATAGGTGTTTGATTTTTTTAACATAATAAACATTTGTTTCGATGAAAGTTTTGCAGGTTATTTTGTTAAGAAAACTAAAATTTTAGGTGCGATGTATGCTTTTTTCTATGTAAAACAATTTATTAATGGTTATATCTATGTAAAATTATAGATTAGATTTAAAACATAGTAAAAAAATTTTTAAAGTCTTGAAACCTTTATAAAGGAACTAGTAAGTTTTAATATGTTTTAAGTTTATATGTATGTGCGGGACAAATATAATATCTTCTTATGCAGTTAAAGCTTGTTTTTGTAAAAAATTATATGAATTAAGTGCATAAACTATAGATTTTAAAGGTAAGATCAAATGGTAATTATTTTCTATACGAAATGTTTCATAGCGTTTGCAGAATATTTAATGAAACCTATCATAAATTAATTTGAAGTTTCCATAATATATTTTATTGCTTTTTATAGAATATTTTTTTCAAAGATTTGTTATCTGTTTAGATTATAATTGTGAAGTTAAACTACCTCTATTGCAGTAGAATTCAAACTCTGATCCATTTACTTCTAAAGTTAAGTGAACTGCTTTAAATATCTGCAAATCTTCTAAACATAATAAAGTCTATATTATTTCTGTTCTTGTATGTAAAAAAAACTATCTTATATGAAAGTATAACAAGAATTTTAATTTAGCAACATGTATGATATGTATATTTAAGTTATCAAAAAGGAAATTATATGCTCTTATTTAAATTAAGTTAATATTTGGTTGTTTACGCAGTCTATGTTGATATGCAGAAACTATTCCAATTTAGGTAGGATATATAAACATCTTATGTTGAATAAATACCTTAAAACCCGTGAAAATGATAATATTTAGTTGTTTATGATGATATGCAAACACTATTCCAATTTGGATAGGATTTATAAACATCTTAGGTTAAATAAATATCTTAAAATCTGTGAAAAAAATCTGTGGAATTTAACATTATATCGCAATTTAGGTAATCGTTGAAAGCATGTAAGGTTTAAAATCATATATTAATAGTCTACATTTCTGGATAAGATATAATATTTAGGATTAAAACTTGTAAATTTTATCTTTCAAGTCTTTATCTCTATAAAATGTTTTTAATTTTAGTAAGCGTCTTAACTTATAACATAGATTCAAAGTTTTAAAAATGCTTATGGTTTGAAATAAATTCAAAACTGTACATAAACTATATAAATATACTTAAATTGATACATATATTTTTAAGTTTCAGGTTCTAGATGGAAATTGTATTATTTAAAGTCTTCATGTTTGCACATACCCCTTACTGCTGTAGGATTCAAACCTTGATTCAATTACTTCTAAAATGAACTCATGTAAATATCTTCTAAAAATAATAAAGTCTGTATTATTTATGATAATGTAAGAATCTTCTCTATTAACATCGCGAGACAAATTTGATACCTTCTCTTGCAGATTTAATAGTATGGATTGTTATGGTATGTATATTTAATTTAAAGAATTATCAAGATTGAATCATATTTTAGTTTTTATTTCTAATATTAAAAGGAAAAAATAACCCTACTGGGGAATTCTCACTTTGTTTGAATAATTTTATGCGTACTTCTAAAGTGAAGTTAACTTCTGTGAATCTTTTAAACATGATAAAGTGGATATTCATGGTTTTCAAGTTTTGTTTATCTGGTAAAAGAACTTAAGGTTTAAAAATACATTTAAAACAGCACATAAACTGTATAAAGATAATCAAATTGACGCATACATTTTTAAGTTTCAGGTTCTAGATGGTAATTGTATGATTTAAAGTCTTCAAGTTATGTTTAAATGGGTTTAAAGATAACAAAGTCATTTTATGTTTAAACCCTATCAAAAGTCTATCTCTATAAAATGTTTTTTAATTTTAGTATGACATTTTAGTATATGCATTAGAAGAAAGCATACGCTTTAGTCGAAGTAAGATATAGGTTTTAGATTTCTCAATGCATTAAGCACGCCTTTACTTTATGGTTTTCAAGTTTTGTTTATCTGTTAAAAGCATTTAAGGTTTAAAAAATACATTTAAAACAGCACATAAACTGTATAAAGATAATCAAATTGACGCATACATTTTTAAGTTTCAGGTTCTAGATGGTAATTGTATAATTTAAAGTCTTCAAGTTATGTTTAAATGGGTTTAAAGATATATCTAAATTATATTACACTTGAAATTGATATTAGCATGAAAATTAAAGATATTTTAAATTTAACAGCTGTTCTGAATAATTTTATGCGTAAAAATATCCTTGTTAATATCTTCTCTTATAGATTTAATGTTAAAAGGCTTGTAAATACTCCTTTTAATAGAATATTTTTTCAAATATTATTTATAAATTAGATATGTCTTTAAAGTAATAATAAGTAATTATAATTATTTTTTACTAATTACTACTGTCGTTAAAAAAATAGTAAGTTAATAATATATTTTAATTTAGAATTTAAACTAAAATAAAACCTTTTTACAAAATCAAATTTTAAATGTAGTTGTAATTTTTACCAATAGATGGTGCCTGCAGCGTAAAATTGCCTAAATCATAATTTTAAAAGTTAAATTTAATCACTAGATGTTGCTAACGGCGTAAAATCGTTTTACAATCTTAAATATTTAAAGTTCTAGTTTAGTTCAAGTTTTTCCCGCTAGGGGGCGCTTAGTATGCATTATATTAAAAAAATAATTAATTAATTAACTAGTTAAAATAATATAATACCACAGAATCCTCCATCATATTTCTCAAGTTCCCTTTAAAATATTCACTCTCTAAATACCCTATAATACCGTACAATGACAAGATCCCGGTGGCTCGATCGGATTACGACCGTGTCACTGGTCAGCTAACATTTTCGACGCGGGTTCGAAACCAGCTCCTGTCAAGTCTTGAAAAATATATATTCCTAATTATAAATTGTAGTTCTAGCTTTCAGCATCAGATGGCAGCACTGAAAAAAATATGCCATGACCTTATACGTAATTTAGTTCTATATTTGACCTATAGGTGGCGCTAAGATCGCAACATGCTCCTGATTTGTCCTCATCTACCACCAGCGGGCGCTGACGTCATCAATAGACCACGCCCCCCCCCTTGCACCTCGCACCGCTGCCCGCCCCGATTGTTGGTGAAGCCTCATTTTTATACTACTCACTGGTCCCAACACCTCCTCACAACACAATCAGAGCGGCCTAATTGACGAGCTACTCGCCTAGCTGACCACCCAGTTTCCATCATCCCGACGATTCTCCCCCTCTCAAACTGCGACAACTACTTATATTGTCTTCGAACACGGCGTAATGGCATGTCTATCTCAGCTCTTCCTTTGTAAATGATTCAGCACACTCAAACAAGCTTTGGTTACCTGTTTTATACTCCACAGAGTACGATGTTCAACGCCCTCTACCGGCTATACGTAATGCGCAATCACGCTGCATTTCTAATCATTTGCATATCTCCCCGACATGTACCTTCATTGCAAGTTTCGTTACGATCCCGCAATTATTTCTTGGTGCGCTAATTTTTTTGTCCATGAGTGTATTATGCAGTGTATTGTATGAAATCTAATTGCACTGGAGACAGAGCAGTTAAGAGTAAGAGTAGTTTCGTTATTACCAGATCCGAAGTATGTGGTTAAATGTATTTGGTCCCAGATTCGCAACCCTATGCATGAAAATGTAAATATTTTGATTGTTAATGGTGTACATACTAATAAATGTCCGTCTTTAACAAACTGAGAGAGGGCGAAAGACCTACCTTATTTTGTTTGAGGCAGGTCTGCCTTATTTTATTTAAGATACAGGCAAAATTGGATGTGCCCATTTAAGAGATTCAAGGACTTCTGGGGTATTAAGAACAAAGATAGATATGTTCTCCGGTCTTCAAAAACCACAAAACCACGAGGTTTTATGGTTTTTCCACCAAAACCCCGAAGTTTTGGCATGAGAATAAATCATCCTCGCGCAGGAAATGTAATAAAGATAATTAACTTTTCGACTACGTAAGATAACGTTTCGGAAAATGCAATACTAGTTTCCGATAAATGCTATGACTAAACATCCCACTGAAAATAAATGCCGATGGGTGTTAACACCCGCATATGGAAAAAAGTGGATAATAACAAGTTGCTTTTGTAAAATAGACGACACCATTTTTAGTACTTAAATAGCTCTTCTGGCAGTTGGGGGCCACAGGCATTTTATGAACTGGATGAAGGTACCATCTATCTCTCATTACCGCAAAGAATGCCCCTATCTTTAAAGAAATATCCAAAGATTCTACCCGTTCTCATGTACTCAATAACGTGAGAAAAAATAGACCATAGAACTTGAATGTACCTCGTTTTAGGTAGAATCTGAAGATTTTTGGGGAAGGTCCTCATGATTAGGAAGATTAAGAGATTGCAAGAAGTATATCCTTTTTATTTTTGTGACAGCAAATCTGTCCGAATTGCTTTATTGCTTTACATTACATAAGCACTAAATATATGCCAATAAACTTACTGAAGATTTATAAGTTGATACTGTTCAAACTTCCAAATTACGTGAACATATCAGATGTGAAAACCTCAAATATTATTCACAGATCCTCCCACTGATACAGGAATACAAGATGGGAATGCAACTATGTGTATAATACAAAAACAATGCACTTAGATCACAACTTTTAAAAACGAGTAATATCGGTAATGTGTAAGACGTGAAAATTCTATGACCTTGGTTACATGCTTCTCCGTGACGTCAGTGGCCCATACCTTATTATTGACAGTGGAGAGCCGGATAGTTTTTTCTTTTCTCTGTAAAGCATCCCTGGTTGTGGAAACAGTTACAGGGTGGCATTTGCTCAGTGAACATGAAATATTTTTTTATTTCCAATGGCAAGGGAAAAGAGATTACAAAGGAACGATGAAATGAAAACAGAAGACCGAAGTCATTGCCCTAGGAGCGTTCTTGCTTCCCAATATCTCGACACCTCTGTAGATCCGCGAACAGCCCCACATCGGAGCAGGTGGTCCCTTTCCATACTATCCCCGTCTTCTTCTACTATCCCGCAATTATTTCTTGGTGCGCTAATTTTTTTGTCCATGAGTGTAATTCTAAGATTTTATAAAGTTGCTTCTCTATTATTATAAATTTAAAAAGGCTAATCAAATAAATGTTCTGATGAAGTTTTAAATACTAAATAATTATTAATAATTTTGTTCTCTTTGATAAAAGTAATTTTATTTTCGTAGCATAGGAACACTATGTTCCTATGCTACGAAAAAAAATAAGGGAGGCATACTTTTGTCGACAATGCATGATGATGTAACAGTGGATGACGATTCTGGTAAATCAGCGATTATACTGGATTACAATAAGACAAAAGCATGAGTTGATGTGGTGGATCAAATGTGCAGCTATTACACGGTATCCCGCATATCCCGAAGATAGACTTTCTCGTTGTTTTTTTGTCTCGTTGTTTTTTGGACATAATAGGAATCAATTCGCAAGTTGTCCTTAGATCCAATAAACCGGGCAGATTTGAAATAAGGCGATTGTATCTGCATTATTTGGCTTTAGAACTTCTCGAAAGCCACTTGACCCACAAGACCCGGGCAAATATTACATCTCTTCTTCCAGACATAACTGGATTCTTGCTAAAATATAAAGTTGAAACTTCCCGAGAAGCAGAACCAGAAAATCAAAATCGCGCAAAAAAAAGAGGAAAAAAAAGAGGAAAGTGTAATATATATGTGGACGGCTAAATAATGTAACTACCACGATAAAATGTGGTAAATGTAATAGTTTTTCATGCAAGGCGCATTGCAAAATCCGTACTATATGTTTACAATTTGAAGAAATTGAAGAAAAGTGAAGAGAATTGAACAAATTATTTGTGTTTTAAAAATAAATTTTAATTTTTTATGAAAATTTTTTCTTATTAATTTTTTTCCTTTAATTATAAATAATCTCAATATTATCAACATTTTATATCTTGTCATAAAACGCAGAATTATTATTTCCAATTTCAAAAAAATAAAGTTAATTACAAAAGGAATAATCAAGGTTTAAAGAGACGTTGCACTCTACGCAACGCGCGCCTGGTGGTGTTACAAAAATTGGCGCGCCCGCTGAAGGGTTAAGTGGTAAAATTAGATATCAATCACACGTGCGTCTAGCAGCTACAGCCACGAGGAAACACATTGTGACGATACTGGTGTTCTCAACCTGACAGTCCATAGTCACGTGTTCGAAGGTTAACTTGACCAGCGTAAACCTCCACGAATTTGGCGTGAAACCAGCAAAACGTCTTTGGCGCCAACGCCAAGCGTTTCTGCGTCACGTGATCACAGTTCAGCGTAAACATCGTTTCCTGCGTTATGTAAAAAACAGGTTTCGCTGCCAGCTATTGAAGGTCAGTTTTTCCGGCACTCAGAATTTCATTCACCTAGCGAAATGTTCTTCCGCTCCAAGAGATGAGGGTAAGTGGCAGTAGTGAAAGTGAAACAGATGGACGTATCACAGTTAAACTGAATCAGTAGGATCGAAAACGCTGAATACGAATTACTCAATTCTGCAACGAAAAGATGAAGCTTTCATTTTGCATCTTTGCTGTAGGAGGTAACTTAATACTTTCTTCTCTTTTTTTCGCCTGTTTGAAATGTGTTTTTCTGACCGTTTCTCATGCTTTATATCGCATGAATATTGCGCATTCATAATTTTGAATGAATGCGCATTCGGTGCTATAAGGATAGTTACTAATGCTAAAATATTATGGTGGTCGAGAGGTGACAACTTGGGCTTTATTGTAAGCTGTTTATATTTCAATTTACGGCATTTACATTATGGGGTGGATCTCACGCGTTTTGAAATTTGTTTTAGAGCATGAGTTCTCTATCTAATCGTTTTCCGGTGACAAATTATCGTGTTTCTATATTTTAAAACGCGTTTATAAATTAAAATGAAAATTATTTTGTTAATAATTGAGGTTTATAAACTATAAATAATGAAAATT
The DNA here is from genome assembly GCA_907164885.2 of Dolomedes plantarius. Lineage (NCBI taxonomy): Eukaryota > Metazoa > Arthropoda > Arachnida > Araneae > Dolomedidae > Dolomedes > Dolomedes plantarius. The sequence goes on along the minus strand of OU015490.1, from coordinate 8,590,672 downwards.
ATAATATTAATATGTTTAAAATTGCGAATTATTGTTTATAACAATAATAATAATAATAATAAATATAAAAAAACCTATAAACCACTAAACTATTGGTACCTTATTATTTATCTCGTTGATAAACTGGTGAAAGGTATATCTTTATATATGTATATATACATATACACACACACACACACAAGACCTCTCAAAAATGCCATTTATTAGGTTTTCCAGAAAATAACTTCGGTTTTTTCATCAAAATAAAAAAACGATTTTTTACACAAAAAAAATAACTTATTCAGTAGTACATTTACCATTTTGTTCAATATTCATTCGCCATCTTCCAGGAAATTTCACGATTCCACTTTCAAAGAAATTCTGATCAGCAAAAAAATTTCGAAGTGGGATTTGGCACTGTTATCTGAAATGAAGGTTTTACCTGACATGGAGTTTTGCAGAGCAAGGAACAAGTGGTAGTCTGTTGGTGCAAAGGCCTTGGCCATATGGATGTGGTAACACATCCCAACAAAGATCCACTAGTTTCTGACGAGTGACCAAAGATGTATGAGGTTTGACATTATCATGATGGAACACATACCTTTATGATTCACCAATTCTGGTCGTTTCTGTTGCAAAGCATCTTCCAATTTTGTTAGTTGTTGGCAGCACACATTGGAATTGATTGTTTTGTTCCTTGATAAGAGCTCAAAATAATTAATTCCCTTATAATCCCTCCAAACTAATAACATGACCTTCATTTGATGAATATCAGCTTTTGATGTTGTTTGAGCTAGCTAACCAGGCAGAGACCATTATCTTATGCTTTCAGTGTTATTGTAAACAATCCATTTTCCATCACCAGTTATCAGTCATTTCAAAAAGGAAGCATTTTCGTCCCGTTTCAAAAGGAAATCACATATGCTGATACGTTGTGATAAATGAACTTCTTTAAGTTCATCTGAGATCCAAACATCACGCTTTATTTCATAACCAAGCTATTTCAAATGGTCATAAGCGGATGTTTGGGAAGAATTTAGACTACAGCAAACTTACGTACAGTTATGTGACTATCAGCTTCAATCGGTGCTTTCAGTTTGTCATCAGCAATCTCAGTTCGAACTGAAAGTAGTTTCCGGACAAACCAATACAATTATCCCGATAACATAGAGATAATTGCAAAGACGTGTTTTCACTATAATTTAAAAATTCAGATTAAAAATTGGAGATAATTGTAAATTAGTTGACATTGCATTGCTTCCTGTTTTTTTTTTTATAATCTTTCCGCATGTTTACAATAATTCCAAATTCTCTCTCTCCCTCTGTCTCTCTCTCTATATATATATATAGAAATATATATATATATATATATATATATATATATATATATATATATATATATATATATATATATATATATATATATATATATATATATATATGTATGTATGTATGTAGTATGTATATATATATATATACATATATATGTATGAATGTATGTATGTGTATATATATATATATATATATATATATATATATATACACTCAAGAGCCAAAACATTATGACCACCCCTACATTTTGCAGTGAATTCGCCTGGATGACGTGGAAGGCGCGTGATCAGGTGGAAGTGGTATTTAACTGCTGCTGGAGAGTCTGAAGAATCATTCTTTCACTTACTTCTGTGTTTGATGGGAAAGGCTGCGGATCTAAGCGACTTTGATAGAGGGCAAATTGTAATAGCTCGAAGGCTCGGAACAAGTATTTCCGAAACTGCACGACTCGTGGGTTGTTCGCGACCTACAGTTGTTAGTACTTATGGAAAGTTCATGAATGACGGTGAAACCATCAGTAGACGACATGGTGTTGGACGTCCACACGCTATCAAAGAAAAAGGTAGTCGGAGACTGTCTCGCATGGTGAAGCAAAACCGGAGCCAGGCAGTGGCTCGGCTGACAGCCCAATACAATGCAGGGCCAAGTAGAATAGTATCGCAGCACACTGTTCAGCGGACACTGTTGGATATGGGGCTACGCAGCAAACGTCCCACTCGTGTGCCTTTGCTGACCAAGCGTCATCGCCAACTGCGCCTGCGCTGGGCCCGAGAACATTGCGACTGGTCCATGGATCAGTGGGAGAGAGTTGCCTGGTCAGATGAATCACGGTTTGTCATTCATCACGCCGATGGCCGCGTCATGATACGCCGTCTTCCAGGCGAACTGTTGCTCCCTCAATGTACAGCAGGTCATACACAGGCCGGTGGTGGCGGTATTATGCTTTGGGGGACGTTCTCTTGGGAGTCTCTGGGACCCGTGGTTGTGGTAGAGCAGACCATGAATTCTACAGGGTATCTGAACATCATTGCGGACCAGTTGCACCCTTACATGGCCTCTGTTTTTCCAGCTGGAAATGGAATGTTCCAACAGGACAACGCCCCGTGTCACAAGGCTGAAATTGTGTTGGAGTGGTTCCAGGAGCATGATGCTGAATTCCAGTTAATGTCCTGGCCGCCAAACTCACCGGATCTCTATCCGATAGAACACATTTGGGATGTCATGGGACCGCAGCTCAGAGTTCAAAGACCACCAATTCGCAATATCTCGGATTTGCGTGACCGTTGCTTAAACATCTGGTACAATCTGTCTCCGGCCATCTACCAAGGACTTGTGGCATCCATGCCAAGGCGGGTTGAAGCTGTGTTGCACGCCAAAGGTGGGCCAACTCGTTATTGACAGGTGGTCATAATGTTATGGCTCTTGAGTGTATATATGTATATATATATATATATATATATATATATATATATATATATTTACAATACATATTACGTCGTACAATGTATTTAATTTCATTGTACCAGGTGGTAATGGACCTGGTTGAAATTCAACCTATCCCGAAATTCCCAATGTATCTATATAAAAAGAAAAGCTAATCTTAGTCAATCTTGATTATTCAACCTATGAACCCTCCTAACCCCTCAATCTATCAATATCAATAGAGGGACTTGATATCGAACAAACTAGGTAATTTTGAGGGGAACTCAATGGACCTGGTTTAATAAACCATTGATAGACCACTGAACTATGGATACGTTGTATATGTTTTTTCAATTTTTATTTTCCAGCTTTATTTGGAGGAGCTTCCTCTGACGTAGCTTGCATGATGCAGAAAGTTCCAAACATATCTCTGAAACATATGCTTGAGGATCCAGTCTCCTATTGCAAGTACGTGTTTAACTTTTGTAAAACCCTCTTCCTGCTTAATCTTCCTGCTTAATATATATATATATATATATATATATATATATATATATATATATATATATATAAATTTTCGCATTAAAGAATCAATCCACCGGTTTTAAGAATCAGTTTACACTCTTCGTTTTACTTTCCTTTTTCCAAGATAGCCACTTAAACCCTCAAAAGGCACGAAGTTTTCTTTTTTTTTTAAAGAAAGATTGATACGATGGGATGGAATATAGTCATAAAATTCATCCCTTTTGTTTGTTAAACATAACATAATAGTTTCCCCTTAAACGCTTTAGCACAACACTGTCCTATTAGCTTGACCCGGAGGCACCTTTACCCCACCCGGGGGCATCTTTACCCGTCCAGGTCCGATTTCACTTTTCGCCAGTGACAAACAAAAATAGGGACTCTTTTTTTCCCACCTGTCACATCCTGGTTGCGGCTTCCCGGATCCTGAAACACATAAATCTTCGGCGAAGTGTCGACTATCACTTAGGCAAACGTGACATTAATAGATTCAGCACGTTATCAAACCGCGAAACGTAAGCTAGAAGGTGAATCTTCGTCTGAGACTATTAGTATTGAAAGAGGTAAAAACAGCCTCCTGAAAACTTCATAACGTCAAACTACCATAGAAAACTCTTTCTTGCTCCCTTCCTGTAGTTGAAATGTTAAAACTGTTAAATAGGTATGTTGTAACAAATATTGGATTTTTATTCTTTTACTATAATCATGTGCATCTATTTAAAGGTCTAAAAATTAAGTTGTATTTTTAAAATTATAAAAAATAATTTTAATAAAAGATAATTAACGTAAATTAAAGAGTATTTTATGGTAAATTATCTAATATATGTATATATAGGTGTGTGTGTGCCTGTCCAAAAACCTAAATTTCGGCTATAAGAATCCACCGCTTATAAGAATCAAAAACAGTAATAACAAACGTGATTCTTATAAGTGGAAATCACTGTATATATATATATATATATATATATATATATATATATATATATATATATATGTATGTATATATATATATATATATATACACACACACACACACACATATATATATATATATATATATATATATATGTGTGTGTGTGTGTGTGTGTGTAAGTAAGGATTTTATTGTACTGGATACTAAAGCCCTCATCCTCCATTTGAGTCTCAGAACGCGCCTGAGATAGTCTCACTGGGCTATGAGATCGGAGTCAGGAGAAGTAGTTCACGAACCTACATATTACTTTTTGTGTGCGATTGTTGCTGATTTCTAGAATCTTGAAGAAGCTCATATATCTTATTTTTTCTCTTTTTTTTTCTTTCAGTAACATCGAACAAAAGTTTGAACTCGCGCGTGAAGGTCTAAAGACTTGCACGCGTCACAAAATAGATATCGACGAAATGGAAAGCGTGCTGAAGGAAATGTGCACTAACGGTTCAGATTTCAGACGGGGTAGGTACAAATTTGACATTCTTCTTTTCTTTTTTTTTTTTTTCCAAATTTCGGAGATTAAATTTTCCTGATGTAGTTCAAAGCTGAGAGTTCTTAGTTCGTGTGGTTCATTATATTATCGGTATTATGTTAGCTATATATTACATTAGTATGATATTATAAATATAGATACGTATATACACACACACACACACATATATATATATATATATGTGTGTGTGTGTGTGTGTGTGTGTGTGTGATGTCCCGTACCTCACGCCGTGGAGGAGAGGCATAGCCCTAATCGGAGGCGTAGCCGTCACGAAGATGTGATGCAGTCGGGCGAATTGTAGATCCAGGGAATCACTTACGAACCTTAGGCGAGACACGCACTCTTGGAGCCACTGATGAAATACACCACTTCGAAGACTTGCTTTATTTATTTGAAGGCATTAGCTGCAGTGGCCACATTACTTTGCCCGACAGGGCGCGGATTACATTACAAGACAGAAGCGGACCGCAGCTCCGACAGCAACGAGACTTAGACACCAAGAGACAGAAATCTTCTGTTCACGCACATAGTAAATAAGTGCTTTGCGATATTGACGCCAGAGAGACTAGACTACTTAATATTTTAATTGGGCGACTTTAGATTCGTGGAGTTCACGTGTCCACTTAAGTTTATCGAGGACTTTACTGCTAGATCCCGCGCTTGTTAGAACCGCGACCTCTTGACCTGGGTGCAGGATAAGTGGCCATAAAGTTCTTATAAAGTGCGGTTTTTGACGTTACAGAACCTATAAATTCAGAGTGGTTCGAGGGCTCTTCAAGATTTTTGACACTATACTGACATTCGGAATCTCATAACTTCTAACACTCATATGTAGGGATGTTATTGAGTTCAGCTACTTCACATGCCTGTATAATGATCTGCAGGGATAATATAATTTATCTTATTTTACTTTTAGGTTGCAACTTTGGAAAATCTGGTCGTGCTTCAATAACAGGGTAATTTTAAATACGCTTTAGATATATAATGGTGGGTCGTTATTATCACATATATATATATATATATATATATATATATATATATATATATATATATATATATATATATATATATATGTATATATATGTATATATATATATATATGTATATATATATGTATATATATATGTATATATATATGTATATATATATGTATATATATATATGTATATATATGTATATATATATGTATATATATGTGGGAAGCGAATTCTTAACTCATCAATAACTTCACAACACATGTAATTTAATTATCTATATTCAAACTTGATTAGATAAAAATAAAAGAAGCTATATACAAAAGGATTTGAGTTGAGTTGAGGTAACATCTACAACAGTCGCTGGCAAATTACAATTATAGTTCTAGGGGCCGTCTTGCCCAAACTTCAGTTACATTACAGGGCCGTCTGCCCTTTTTCGCACGACCGTCAGCGTCGGCATTTAGGGGTCAACTCCCAAGTAACACCTCTCTCCGCGGGATGGCACTATCGTCTCCTCGTTTACTCAGCGCTGCAATGTACTCGTTCCCATATATATATATATATATACACAATATATATATATATATATATATATATATATATATATATATATATATATATATATACATATATATATATATCTTCTGTCCGTGTGTATGTCACTGAACTCCTACTAAACGGCTGGACTGATTTTAATGAAATTTTGTGTGTGCGAAGTTGATTCGAGAATGGTTTAGATTCACAATTTGAACCGATAGAAAATGTTTTTTTAATTAATTTACATATTTATGTGTTATTGTTGATCTTTGGTTAGTTTAGGTACAGAATTGGATCCGGTAGGCAGCTCTGCAATCGCGTTTGAGAATTTTTTTTTATTTTCATGAATTTTAATGATGTATACACGTGCATTCAATAATTTGATCCGGTAGGCAGCGCTGCAATCGCGTTTCAGATTTTTTTTTTTATTTTCATGAATTTTAGTGCTGTATACACGGCATTGAATAACAATTAACTACAAATTTAAATTGTCAATTCTCATTTGATTCCATGCAACATATGAAGTATTGAACAGCTCATTGATTAGTCATACTAATAACCATATTAATGAATTTTTTTTCATTCTTGCTAATTTTAAGACAGGTCGAGTTGTGATAACTGTACGCGTAGTGGTGTTAAGTTTTTTAAAAATATTTTTTTTTACATATTTTTTTATCAAAACGGTCCAAACAATTTATAGTTTATGTTGAACCTCTCTTCACTTCTACGGGTTCACTTTGGTTCGTTTCAAGACGTTCGCAATGGTACACAAGTAAATTTTCATAGCATAAAGTTCAGCACCACACCAGTGAATATTCAAAAGTTTTTATTTTCTCTCACAAACACAATCACAACACTCAGTTATCCACAGAACTTATTTTACACTACTATATACAATTAACTACTTCATCTCCCTATGACTGCTATCAAACAACAAAACGCCAGCGCTTTCTCTGGGGTCTATACACCCACGCACTGCTCTGGACTGCAACGCTCCCTACGAGCAAACATCAGCAGACGCACTAAAAACACCGCACGCCTTCCTCGCGTGGGCAACAAGCAGTATCTAACCTCCCCTGCCATCTGCCCAGGGTATCCCGTCTCCGAACACCACACGAATCCCTTATCAAGCCGGGGTCATTGCTCTACCCCCCCCCCCCTGCTTTCTTGAGAGGAAAGTACAGGGACAAAACAACAGGAGTTGACGCGGTAGACACGACAGTTTATTAAAATAATTTTATGATTTTTGGATTTATAACGTTTGAACAGCACAACGTCTGTCGGGTCCGCTAGTATACACCGAAGAGCCATTACATTATGACCACATGTTTAATGCGACGTAGGACCACCTTTCGCCCTCAAAACCGCCAACACCCGGCGTGGCAATGACTCGACAAGTTCCTGATAGGTAATCTGAGATATCTGGTACCAAGCGCTCACCAACTGGTCCTGCAATTCTCGTACATTGCAAGGTCGTAGCGTGACAGCCCGAATTCGATTTTCCAGTTGGAGCCACAAATGATCTATTAGATTAATGTCACGTGAATTTGGAGAACAAGACATTACTTGAAAGTCACAAGAATGTTCCTCGAACCACTTCTTGACGATTCGACCCTTATAACATGGTGCATTATCCTGTTAGTAAACGTCATCACCCGCTGGAAACACTGTTGTCATGAATGGATGCACCTGGTCTGCAACAATGTTCACGTAGCACAGAGACGTCAGGGATTGTTCTATGGAGATTATGAGTCCTAATGTGCTCCATGAAAATATCGCCCACACCATAATACCGCCGTGACCAGCTTGTCTCTGTCCAACTGTACATCCGGGAGCCAGGATTTCCGTTGGAAATCTACGTATTCGCACGCGCCCGTTAATGTGATGGACAAGAAAGCGCGATTCGTCGGACCATGCAACTTTCTTCCATTCTTCTATGGTTCATTTCCGATGTTCCTTAGCCCATTGCAGGCGCCGCTGGCGATGACGGGCCGTCAGAGAAGGGACGTGCTTTGGCCGCCGGCTTCGTAGGCCCATACGCAGCAGAACACGTTGCACTGTGTGTTGAGAAACACTGTCTCGGTCACCACTGTTGTAGCTTCTCGTAATTTCGGCTGTTGTAGCTCTTCGGTCACGGCGAATAATACGTAACAGTCTCCGCTCTCCTCTGGAATCAATGCGCCATCCATGCACCACTTTCGATAGGTGCTTACAAAGACTGCACGTGAAAAGCCCACCAAACGCGCCGTTTCTGATATCGACGATCCCAGGCGCCAAGCCATAACGATTTGACCTTTATCGAAGTGTGATAAATCAGCTGCTTTTCCCATTATGTCGCTAATCACTATGTTTGGAAAGACAATGTATGGGCCCTTTATATACTCCAACTTCAGCCGCGCACGTGCCGTGGTTTTGTTTCTGAGAGAGCTCATTGTTACAGAAGGTGGGTGGTCATAATGTACTGGCTCTTCGGTGTGTATATATATATATATATATATATATACACTCTTAGACAAAAAAAAAAGACGCACCAAGAAGGGGTAATGCAAATTGGACACAAACTGATATGCTTACACGTTTCAACGAAAAATGCAAAATTTTAAAATTTTGGCGACCAATGAAGGACCACGTGTCGCTGCATCACATCTTAACTGCGCAACTGGCAGGATGTTAAAGAGGAGAAATTTCGATTCCAGGTCATAAATTCTTTGCGAACTTCATTCCGAGTACTCAGGTAAACAGTAACTATGCCTCGCATGCATGTGAGCGAACAATATGCGCAGATGTCAGTAGATGTCAGAGAGAGGACGTGTAGTTGGGCTCAAAGAAGCCGGTTGGCCTAATCGGCGAATCGCTCGACATTTGGATAGGAGCGATGCCACGAGTAGACGATATTGGCAGGAATGGTTGAACCATGGCTTAACACAGCGTCAAGAAGGAAGCGGTCGGCCCAGAGAACCGATAGATCGTGAGGACCAAGCAGTTGTCAGAGCGGCACTCACAGCCCCCTAGATTCATCATTATCATCAATCCTACGTGCAACTGGTGCTTCAGTGACCGCATGGCCTATTCATAGGCGGCTCAGAGAAAGGGGGCTGAGCTCACGACGCCCCCGTTGGCCTCTGTACACCGTTGGCGGACTACCGTTGGCCTCTGTACACCGACAAGCCCGTTTGCAGTGGTGTCGGGCACATTCGACCTGGAATGTCACTAACTGGAGTAGAATTGTCTTCAGTGATGAGTCTCGCTTCGAACTGAGTCCCGATGACCAGTGAATACGTGTCTGGAGACGTCCCGGAGAGCGGTGGGATACCAACCTGACTGTCTTCCGCCATACGGGTCTACAACCAGGAGTGATGGTCTGAGGTACCATTTCATTTTATAACAGGACCCCTTTGGTTGTCATCCGCGGCACCCTTACAGCACAGCGGATATTCTGCGCCCCGTTGTGTTGCCCTTCATATCACGCCCTCCTGGGCTTACATTTCAGCAAGATATTGCCCGCCCGCACACGGCGAGAGTTTCTATTGTTTGTCTTCGTGCTTGCCCATTGCTACCTTGGCCAGCAAGGTCGGCGGATCTCTCCCCCATTGAGCACGTTTGGAGCATTATGGACTGGGCCCTCCAACCAGCTCGGAATTTTGACGATCTAACGCGCCAATTGGACTGAATTTGGCACGATATCCCGCAGGAGGACATCCACCACCTCTATCAATCAATGCCAAGCCGAATAACTGCTTGCATAAGGGCCAGAGGTGGACCAACGCGTTATTGGCTTTTTACCTTTGTAAAGCTCTTTCTCTTGAATAAATCATCGTTTTTCTCAAATTGTAATCATTTGTTTTTCTGTACAGGCACATCACATCTACCGATTTCGTCCCATTCGGATAATTCCTTCATGGTGTGTCGTGTTTTTTGTTTTTTTTTTGTCTCTGTGTGTGTGTGTTCATGCATATATATGTGAGAGTGAGTTTGGCAACACAACTGAACTATTACTACAACTTCCACTCCTACTACTGCGGCACGAAGGACTTTAAGCGGATGTGTTGTTCTGCAAGCTCCCGATGTTTAGCTCTTTTGATGCTTCTGTGTTTATTTTTTAATTTTATACTAAGTGTTAGTCCTGTCTTGTAAACATCGTCTTGTTTAATTAAATGTTCAAAATAATTAAGTCTAATGATTCACTTCTAAAGGAAGGAGTACTAACTCCTTCCTACATGGGTGCTCGGCCCTCGGACTCGAAAAATACCCCTAGCATGCTGAACTTAAAAAAAAAAAAAAAACTTTATTTTCTTTCGATGATACGACTTGATTTCGACTTGATTTCGACTTGATTTCGACTGGATTACTGTTGTCTGTCATTTTGGATTTGGATATCGAAAGCGAAAGCCAAAGTGATGTGCCACGGACTCTGATGATACTCTGATGGGATGATGAGAACCAAAACCAGAATTGTAAGTAACTTGGATCATATTAAAATTATTTGATGCATACGTTGACGCTTGTTCAAGAAAATTTTGATGATTAAGGGAATTCTCAACTTATTGATGATTTAAGAAAACTGAAAGATATTTCAACGTTCTTTTGATGCAGGAATTTAATTGATGCTAAATTCACTTTTGATGGTCTTTGACGTTGAATTTATCACTTCTGTTTTCTTGAAGAGAATTCTATTTCGATGAAATTATTTGATGATTTGATGAAAATTTCGACATTTAACTTGAAGAATCTTGTTTCCTTGAACAAACCACAACATAACATATATTTTGAAAGATCGCGAATTGAATACTTTTGAAGATTATTATATTATTATTTTGATGCATAATTTTGACGAAGCGAATGTTTATTTGATGACAACTTTGCTTATTTGATGCGCTTTGATGTTGAACTTAATTCTGCTGTTTTCTTGCGAGAATATTTTTTATTTTGCAGAATGCTTTGATGCTTTCGATTTCACAATTTTGATACTTTCGATTTCCCAATTTTGATGCTTTTAACATTAGAACTTTAACTATTATTTTGATGCTGCATTTACATCCTCTATTTTCTTCAACAGTGATTTATTTTGAAGATTAATTTGATGAATATTTTGCTGAAGTAATATCTAACTTGATACATATCTAAATTTACGTCATCTGTTTTCTTCAACCAGAGAAATTATTTTGAAGAACTTATTATTTGATATTTGATGCTTATTTTAGTTCATAATTTTGTTTTCTTGAACAAAACCTGTTTTAAAGATTACTTATTTTGATGCATATTTTGAGAATCAATATCTTATTATTGAATTGGTATTTGAAAAAATTTCGATTTGAAATATTATTTTCTATTTTTGAATTTGAGTACCTACGTATTATAAGTATTGATTTTGGTTTTGAATATTTGTATATTTGTGTACTATAATTGTTTGAACCTAGTATATAGTTATGGCTACTCTCAACGATTACCCCAATATTGCAAAATCATTAAAATTTGGTGGTACGAATCAAATAAAGGTTCTACATCGTTTAATTTTTGGTACAGACGGCGACAGACAAAATCGTACCAGATTACGTAAATTTACAGGTTTTAAACAGCCATTCGTGTTGGAAGCAACGAAACAGAAAGTACTTAAAGAGTTTTCACTTAAAGACTTGATTTCTATTTGTAATCTACTTCATTTAGAATTTTCAACTGACCCAGACAAATGTGCCAATACCATTCTTATGAGTCTTAGTGATTTATCGTTATTAAAAGCAGAATTTTCTAATCTTTCGGAATGCGAAGTGAATGATGACTCACTTCCGGGTGCACGTTCATCCCAAACTAACAGCGTTATAGAGGAAAATAGATCTCCCTTTTCCCCCACCATTGACGCAAAAGAATCTTCGAATAAGCAAAATACACACATTTCCGTTGGTGAATCAGATCAAAATTCATTGCCTTCAGTTGAAACTGCGAATCTCTCTTTCCAGTTGTTTAGTCTGAAAGACGTTGTTGATTTAATAAAACCTTTCTCGTCTCGTGATAATTACAGTGTTGAGAATTTTATATCTGACGTTGAAGAACTTTTTTGTTTATATCAGATAAACAATCCAATTCACCAAATTACTTTTGTTAGAAAATGTTTAACTGGTCCCGCTCAAACTTTAATTAGGTCTATTCGTGGAATTACAAATTGGGAACAATTGAAGCACCATTTATTAGACGAATTTTCGGACAAAATTAACGGTATTCAGTTACATAAATTAATGGAATCTCGACGTATGAAACCGTTTGAAACCCTACAAGAATATTTCTTAGCTATGAGAGATTTGGCACACAAAGGTTCTCTCGATGACTCCTCTCTGTTTGAGTATGTCATAAACGGAATTCCTGATTCAACAAACAATAAAGTTATTCTTTACGGTTGTAAATCCGTCCCTGAATTTAAGGAAAAGTTGAAAATTTATGAACAAATCTTTAACAGATCACAAAATTTCAGACAAAATAATCAGAAAAAAATTGATGCTTCCTACCTCAATGTGAAAGTCGATAATACACGTAGCCCAAATACACAGCCAGTATGTTTTTCCTGTGGCTTGAGAGGTCACAAAAGCAACCAATGTTTGAATAAGTCACATGGTAAACAATGCTACGGATGTAAAAGTTTTGGTCATGTTCATGCTAATTGCCCTAAAAGTTATCGAAATTCTAAACCAAAACCTGATTCTCAAAAACCTATTTCTGATAAAACTGTAAATGCACTTTCTCCTGAAACTTCATCGAAAAATCCCATGCATGTTGACATTCAACTTGCAGGAATTCAATTGACAGCACTCTGTGACACTGGGTCACAGGCAACCCTCATCAATGAGAAAACCTATCGAAGAATTGGTTCGCCACCATTGCAGCCCACCAACATTCCCTTTTCAGGAATTGGCAAAAACCAAGTTCACAGCATCGGATTCTTTCAGGATTCCATCGAAATTCAAACCATTACTTTACCTGCTAAAATACATGTTCTAGAGGATGACTTGATTCCTTTTGATGTGATTATCGGAATCGACTTTTTGCAGCAAACCCAATTTACATTTGATGAAGACGGTATTCGTTTTACTCTTGATAATAACATCTTCGTTAATATTGCTAATATTCCTGATGACGAAGCTTTCCCATTTGATCTTTCACACATTTTGAATTCTGAAATTCGTGAGGAAGTTCAAAATATCGTTACTTCCTACAAACCCCATAAAGTTCAAGACACTGAAATTAAAAGGACTATTTTATTACAAGATGAAATCCCCGTAAATCAACGTTCTCGACGACTCCCTTTTGCGGAACAGAAAATTGTAGAAAAACAAATTCAAGATCAGGGCCAAATATGCATGTCTGAAAAACCTCTAACATCTACTCAAGATAAGATTTCTAGGGTAGAGAAAATGGATAATCCAATTGATTTTGAACGTGATGATGATGATGATGATGCCAATGATTTAGATTTGTTTCATGATAATGATGATGGAAAATATTTAGATGATGCTGATGCCAGTGATTTAGATTTGCTTCATGATAACGATGATGATAATGCTTTTGATATTGGAACTATCAAAGCAACTCTTGAACCAAAAATATTTGATGCCGATGATGATGCCCTTGAGAATGAATCCGTCAAAAGTGAAAAGGTTGAACCAAAATTTCAAGTTATTGAAGCTCCCAAACCCCCTGAACAAATAGCAGCTTTTCAACAACAGAAAAACATTTTTTCACAAAACCCAGTTCTTCGTGTTTTTCAACAGGGATACCCATTAGAACTCCACACTGATGCCAGCTCCTTAGGTTTTGGCGCTGTGCTCTTGCAACAATCCGATGATGGACAGTTTCATCCTATTCATTATTTTAGCCGTAAAACTACAGTTCAACAAGAAAAATATCATAGTTATGAACTGGAAGTTCTTGCCGTTATTGAAGCGCTAAAAAAATTTCGAAACTACTTGTTGGGAACAAAATTTAAAATTATCACCGATTGTGATGCTTTCCAAAAAACGATGCACAAAAAAGACCTACCAGCTAAAATTGCTCGATGGGCATTGATGTTAGAAGACTTTGATTATGAAGTTTGTCATCGACCCGGTAGACAGATGAAACATGTTGATGCTTTAAGTCGTAACCCCATTCTTGTAATTACCTCAAATGATATCACTCAAAAGGTGAAAAATGCCCAAGACCAGGATGAATTTATATCTCAAATTAAATCTATGCTTGAATCTACACCTTCTGATGAATTTTTTGTTAAAAACGGAATTCTTTATAAACTTCATCAGGATGCCGAACTTTTAGTAGTACCACAAATGATGCAGAAAGAAATAGTGCTAAACGCCCATTCACAAGGTCATTTTGCTTCACAAAAAACCGAATTAATTGTTTCTCGTGAATTTTTCATTCCTAAACTTAAGAAATTAGTTCAAGAAATTATTTCGAACTGTATTCCTTGCATTTTGTCCTCGCGAAAATCTGGAAAACAAGAAGGATACCTTCACCCCATTCCAAAAGGTAATGCACCCCTTGAATGTTACCATTGCGACTTTTTAGGACCTTTACCATCGACAAAAAAATGTTATAAGTATCTTTTTACAGTAGTTGATGCCTTTTCCAAATTTGTATGGATCTATCCCGTGAAGTCCACCTCTACGAAAGATGCCTTAGACAAATTATCCTTGCAACAAACTACATTTGGCAACCCTTCAAAAATCATTACTGACAAAGGTAGCGCATTCACATCTTCAGAATTTCAAAGTTACTGCCAGGAACAGTCAATTGAACACATTTCAATAGCAACAGGTGTGCCACGTGGCAACGGTCAGGTTGAGCGTGTTCATGGCACAATTATTCCCGTTTTAACTAAGTTAGCTCTAGATGAACCTGACAAATGGTTTAAATATGTCCCAAGATTGCAACGTATCTTAAATAGTACCACCACACGCAGTACAAAATTCACACCCTTTCAACTTTTAATTGGTGTTAAAATGAAACAACAAGAGGATCTACAGATTAAAAATCTTCTTGACGAGGAACACCACCAAAGAATTCTTGATGACAAAGAAGCGTTACGTATCGAAGCTAAACGAAATATCCTCCGTTTACAGGAAGAAAACATACGACAATATAACAAACGGCGTAAACCGGCTTGTAAATACAAGATCGGTGACAAAGTGGCAATACAACGAACTCAATTTGGAACCGGATTAAAGCTCCGACCAAAGTTCTTCGGACCATATGAGATCACGAACATCAACCCCAACGATCGTTACGAAGTTCGAAAGTTAGGACATCACGATGGTCCAACCATAACATCAACTGCAGCGGACAAAATGAAACAGTGGTGCAGAAACTGAACACCAATACCACTGTGTTGAACACTGCTTGATTTTTTGAAATATTTTTCCTTTTTCTGCTCTTTTTTTTTTTATCTTTTCAGAATTATTGTTGACAACCCAGCCGCGGACGTCTGGAAAGTCAGAACGGCCGTGTGAGAGTGAGTTTGGCAACACAACTGAACTATTACTACAACTTCCACTCCTACTACTGCGGCACGAAGGACTTTAAGCGGATGTGTTGTTCTGCAAGCTCCCGATGTTTAGCTCTTTTGATGCTTCTGTGTTTATTTTTTAATTTCATACTAAGTGTTAGTCCTGTCTTGTAAACATCGTCTAGTTTAATTAAATGTTCAAAATAATTAAGTCTAATGATTCACTTCTAAAGGAAGGAGTACTAACTCCTTCCTACATATATATATATATATATATATATATATATATATGTAATATCATAGCAATAGGCATCGTTGGAACAGCTATAAAAGCTATAAGTTATTTAGTGGCTGTCTAATAGTGGCATATTTGTCAATAAATTTATGATACACATTAATTGAACCGAGAAATCTTTGTAAAGATTTTACATTATTGGGTGGTTTTAGCTTTTTAATAACCTCAATGTTGGTGTTATCCGGAGTGACAATCCCATTGGTAATTTCATATCCTAAAAATTTAATTTGTTTTTGTAAAAAGGAACATTTTGAAAATTTTAGTTTTAAGTTTTCCTGTCTGCAGATATCAAAAATTTGTTGAATGTGTTCAATATGATTAGAATAGCTATCTGAAAAAATTAAAATATCATCAAAATAATTTGCAGCAAATGTAATTTTATATTTAGTTAAAATTCTACGAATTGTTCTCTGAAAAATGCTGGGTGCATTGCGCCAACCAAAAGGTAAACGTAGCCATTCATATAATCCATTATGGGTTGCAAAAGCGAGTTTTTCTGTGTCATCTGGGTGAATAGGGATATGCCAGTAACCTGAGGCCATGTCCAATTTTGAAAAATATGTACTTTGAGCTAGTTTATCAATCAATGTCTCGACCAGAGGTAATGGTTCGGCATCCGACTTCGTCACCTGATTTAATTTCCTGAAATCAATACATAACCTATTCTTTTTGTTTTCATCTTTTTTATAAACAAGTGTTACTGGTGCCGAAAATGGAGACGAACTTTCTTTTATGATATTGGCTTTTAATAACTCTTCAATTTGAGTATCAATTTCTTCTTGTTGTTTTGGTGAAGTTTTATATGCGCGTAACGAAACTGGCAAATCGGAAGTCAATATCACTCTTTGGGGTTCTATTCTTACTGATCCCACGTCATATTTATTTTTCGCAAATATGTCTTCATATTCCTCTAAAAGTTCTTTTATTTCGGAACTTCCTACATTTTCACTCATTTTCGTTTTTTCCTCGACTGTACTCTGATAATGTATGCACCCATTACCAGAATCCATCTCGGAAACATTCGAAAATGTTAAAACTTTTTTATTTTTAGACTTTGTCTTTACTTCCTTTTTCTCTTTAACGTTATTAACATTTAGCTCAACATGATTTTCGGGCACGATATGCAAAGACAAATCGCTGCATTCAGAACTAGAGAAAGTGATCAGTTATCTCCCATCCTGCTCAACAATTTGGTTCGCACAATTAATTACCAAACGAAAATCAACACAACTCTTTAAACCCAAGAGGGCATATGGTAAATCGGTGTCAAGTATGAAAAACTCTGCCGATTTAACAATATTACCAATTTTAAGGTAGAGATTGCATGTTTTGTTAAGCTGTATTAGCCCTTTTGTTTGTTTCACGCTTATCACTTTATTTTCTCTAATGGGAACATTTAATTTTTCAACAATTTTACTTGGAATTATATTCAACGTACATCCAGTATCAATATTTAACCATATCTTATTATTTGAACTCGAGTTATTTTCATTGTTTGTTTTTCTTTTATTATGTACGTACGTTTTGTTTTTTGTGTATCCGGATACTATTAATTGTCACTTTTCGGTTTGTGGCTTAGGCGCTGCAAATTCAGGCATAGATGGTCTATTGATGCAAGAGAATCCCCAATGATAAGAATTCATGATCCCTATGTTTGCGCAAAACTTACAGGGGTTGGGGGGCAACTCTTGCACCGCATGCGCCGTTTGAGCCTTTGCTGGTTTTGAATTATTATACCTTCGTGGTGTAATTTTCTTGTTCTTACTACATTGGAAAGATTTGTGTCCTAGCTGTTGACAAATAAAACAACGGATTTCCGGTTTAAGTTTTTCTGTCTTTCCATTCGTATAGGGTACCCGATGGAACGGTACTTTTACTTTGTCCATGTCTTTGCGAATTTGTTCGTAAATTTTCAATTTATTTTTAAACTCAACTAAATTCTCACATCCATATAAAATGGCTTTGTTCTGTGTAGTGTCATTAATCCCGTTAATGACGTAAGTGATTAAAGCACCTTCGTCTATATTACTTTGATTAGCAATTTGTTTCATGGTTAAAAAATATTCTTGCATTGACTCATTATATTTTATTTTACGTTTTTGTAGGATGTTATGTATTTCCGCCGAATTATATGTTACTTTAAACTCTTCAAATAATAATTTCTTTAGTTTGTCAAAAGAATTGACTGAAGTTTCACTACGAATGAACAGAAGTGCGTTCCCCCTAAGACAACGTTTTGCGAATAAAAATTTATGAAACTCAGATAAGGAGAATAATGCAGCATGATTTTCAAAAGTTTCAAACCATTGTACGATATTTTCATGTTTTTCTCCCTTAAAGAGAGGAATCACTGCCTCAATGTCAGAGAAGTTTACCATAATTTTTGTTTCTCCCATGTTTGACAATTTTGAATTTTTATCGACATTTTCGATTTTAGAATAACTGTTTTCCTCGTCATTACTGCTTTTGATTTCATGTTCTCTACTTGTATTATTTTTCATTTTGACTCCAAACGTTTCGGTTTGGGTATCATTTTCGTTATTACTTATAAGGTTTTCGGTTTGAGTAGTATTTGCGGTAATATCTGTAAGTTGTACCCCACCTGTTTCGGTTTGAGTACTATTTTCATTATTGACTTTATTTGTGGATCCGGACTGAAATTCAGCCTGTTCTGTTTCGAGACTAATTTCGTCTTCCGAAATGTCCTCTGCAATTATCGAATTTTTAAGAAATTCGAAATTAGATAAGCACGAAATAATATGTTTAGTAATTTCCTCTTTTTCACCTTCTCCCGAAATATTTAAAATATCACAAATCTTAATCAATTCCGCTAACTTAAACTGTTCTGAAATTTCATTCACTTTAGCTAAAAACTCTTTATCTCCAACTTCATATTTAAAGCCACAAAAATTTAAAACTCTATTACGATCTAATCTCGTGTTTCCATTTTGGAATATGAGTTTATCTAATAACTTGACCGTTGAAGCTTTTTGCTTCTTCAAAGCTTTACAAATTACGTCAATATCCTTAAGTAACATGGTTACAATATTAATATACAAATTCCAAAATATTTACACATAAAGCAGATTCAGTTATAAACCATTATAAAACTACAGCATATTGAGATAGAAACCATTTGTTAAAATTATTCATTATTCAATTCAAAAAAAAATTCCTATCCACATTTATTTATGACTTAATAAAGAAAGAAAAATTACTCACGTAATGATTCACCACTTCCTTGAACGAAAAAAAAAAATAATAAAAAAAATTTACTCCTTATGTACAGTTTTTGTTCATATTTCACTGGAATCGTCATGCACGAAACGAAAAAAAAAATCGGCTTAGATTGTCCACTTTCCTGTATTTTAATCCTGGAAGCATTGGACTCGCACTGTTCTTTGATTAATCCACAGGTAGCACTCAAATAGGAAAGTTTCCAGGCTTTGGGATCCAGTTCGAACAGAAGGTTGGTCCTTTTCAAAACAAGTGTATTCACACGCAAAAACATTATTGATGTCGCAGTGGCCGTAGAAATACTGCATCGGAACTAACACCTCTTAAAACGCTGTCTGTCATCCTCCATCTGTATTCCAGCTTCCGTTTCGGTTTAGCATAAAAGTCGGCGGGCAGAAAGCACTCATTCCTCAGAGAGCGGCGGAGGAGCCCTGCTCCAGTCATAAACTTTAGCCCTCGCCTGCGTCCCACAAAATTTAATCGTTTTGTCTAGCCCCCTTTATTGTCCTGACGGCTTGTAATATCATAGCAATAGGCATCGTTGGAACAGCTATAAAAGAATTCTTGGGACGCAGTAAACAGTCGAATGATTTAAAATAGTTTTATTGTTGTTTATATGGAGTTCCCCATAGGGAGGGAGCTAGACCGTGTGACATATTCTATGTACAATCATTATAAAGAAGAGCCCGGCTTCATGCCGTGTTCACATTTTATATCGGGAACATACAGAAGACTTGGTGTAAGCAATAATCCCTATGACGCTATGCTACGTCATGGACTAGGGCGTGTCCGATGATTCTTATCGGTTCAGTCTCCCTAGACAGAGGCTGTTCTAAGTCTATCAGGATATTTCTCTGTCTATAGGGGAACGAAGGGATTAACTACTGCAAACTTTAAGAGCTATTATATCATCATTAGAAATGGAATAAATTATGTTTTATAGGAATATAGACAAGTCAGATAATTAATATAAAAATTATTTTTATATTACATATATATATATATATATATATATATATATATATTATTTTTCTTACTTTTCCAGATTTCGAAGAACATAGGCCGTGTCTCCATGAAAACCATAGTATATCCCAACTGAAATGCGAAAGTGAAACATTTCGCAAGTATGGTCACATTTCGCGGAAAGAGTTGAGAGATTATGACAGAGCGATGGAATTATGCAACGAGTAATGTATTTTTGAATACTTTATCTTACTTACAGCATTAGGGACTGTTCACATAGAATCTATCTGTGTCAGCGTAAAATTTTTTAACCAATCATATACCAATCATTGACCCATTTAACCAATCAGCGTCAATGGAGTCTTTTACGCTGACGCTGACGGATTCTATGTGAGCAGGCCCTTATACTTCTAGCGTTATCGGTTAGAGGGACTGCACCGTTTCGCATTCTAACTCGTTTGTCATAGGATGGTTTTCTGGTGAACAGTTTTTAAAACATATTAATTTGAAGCTTTACACTACCGCGTGCATGTCCTGAGAAGAAATGGATGAGTAGTGAAGGTCATGCAAGCAGTAGATCCGGCAGTGTAAAAGCAGGATAAAGGAAAAAGCAGGTGCTAGAACTATCGTATTGACAACGAAATAGAAGTTCAATGAATAGAAGTTCATATATATATATATATATATATATATATATATATATATATATATATATATATATATATATATGTTGTACCTCCGAAAAGCGAACAGTCACGGGACCAAAAGCTTTGTCCGTTATTAGGAGGTGTCCGCTATTGGGGAGGACAACCTTTTTATAAAAAAAGTTTTAACACTTCTGTTTGACATTTGATTGAAAATTACGGTTGCAATTTAAATTAAAAAGGAAAAATTAATTAGGTAAGAAAAGAATAACTATTTACTACTTTACCTTTTAATTGTGTGCTAATCCTTTTATCTTGCTTTAAATAATCCCAAAATGCAATGTATAGGAGCTAAATTACTTTAATTACTACTGAAAAAAATCTTTTAACAAAGTTTGATTTCTCTTTTTTATACAGCAAACCTGTTTTTCAAAGTGAATCTTCATAGGATTTAGCTTGGCTAGTCCCTCCGAATCTTCAGATCTCCCATTGTTCAGAAAGAACTATTTTAATTGTTCGCTGTATTTCAGTGCTTCCGAATATTTCAGTGCTTCCGAATAATTTTGCAGTCTTCCATTGGCGATTCCTCATCATCCTCCTCAAAAAGGGCTAGTGCTTCAGTGGTGTCCTGATGAATGGAATTGGAAACATGCAGGTTTTCTTCCTCAATGGATAAATCGTCTTCGATCTTGACATATTCTTCAACAGTGACATTTGAATCCAAATTGGCTACTAGATCCTCAAGTTCTTTTCGCTTCTTTCCGTTGTACTGTCAGTTGCCTGTACTGTCAGTTGCCACTTTGATTGTACTAAAAAATCTCGCCTTCTTAAAACATTTTAGAACGCACCCAGGTTGCACCTTTTTAAGGACTGACGTAGTCCAGGAAATTGCATCCAAAACAGATACCGATTTTGCCAACTCTTCGCTGGATTAGCAGGAGATAATATGTGAAAACACGTTTGAAATATTTTGAAATATTTGCCAAAATAATTGAAAGTTTTTGAAAAATACCTGTCCGCTATTCGGAGTGTCCGCTATCTAGAGGGAATAACATGGATTGTCCTATATAAAGAGACTGGGACTTGTAAAAATGTCCGTTAATTAGAGGTGTCCGCTATTCGGGAGTGTCCGTTAAGGGAGGTACCATTGTATATATATACAGTGAAATCTCGATCGATCGTTTACGGATCCATCGTTTTTCCGTATGTGTCGTTCATTTTATCCAGTCCCAACAATCCTATTGCTTTGTTATGTTTCCGCATCTATAGTTTTCCCGCATTTATCGATCATTTCAATCGGTCCCTTGAAAAACGATAGATCGAGATTCATGTAGTGGGCCGTCACAAGTCAGGAGTTGGATGAACGGGAATACAAAAGATTACGTTTAATGAAATTCTTGATTAGATATATGGTCAGCAGCTAGACGCCACACAGGTGAACAAGTGATTGAAATATGAGGTGGGAGAAGACGGCTTACTACACTCGGCCAACCTGATAAACATGCGCCTTCGCAAGTTCTGCATCTAGGAACTGAACACAAATCATCTCCTGAAAAATAAGCAAAGAACACAAATAAATGTTACTATGTTCATCAATAGAGAGTTCTTGATGATCTTCTTATAAACACAACTGTCTCATTTTTTTCTTTTTCTTCAGATTTCTTACTTCAAATTTATACGTCTTTCACAAAAACACCTTTATATTATACGTCGTTAGGATTATAAATCCTTTTAAAATTTTACATCTTTTCTATTTTCTTCTTGAATTTATACGGCTTTTCGAATTTAATTTCTTCTTCCGTCTTTAAAGTCAAACTAAATTAAAACTTTACATTGTCGCTGGGTAACCATGATTTGATGAATTCAGCACAGGTGGTAGTGTGAGTAGGTCCTCCATGACACCCTTCCTTAACCACATCGTATGTATTACCATCTTTGATCTTTGTAATTTTATAGGGTCCGAAGTACTTAGGTTTAAGTACCAGGTGTGGTCCTAACTTTACTCGCTTGATCGCAACCAAATCACAGACGTTATACGGTTGCGGCTGTTGTCTTCGTAGGTTATATGACCTTCGTAGGTTATAGGACCTCCTGAATTTTGAAGCTTTGTTTATTGTCGTTTTTACAGAGTTCATTTTGCTGGGTCTCAAAGTCAGCAAGGAATTCGGTGTCAATCTCGAGTCCTCTTTCAGTAGTTCTCTTATCTGATATTCCAATGAAAATAACACTTTCTTTGTTTTTCAACTCTGAGAGCATCTGTTCTTTCTTCTTTCAACATTTTGTTGTAAGTTCCAAGTTCATCGACCATTTCTTTCATTTGTGATACTACACTGCTGGCCACTGTAAATGCAACACCCTGAAGGAAACATGCAAATAACATGAAATTTACAACATGCATTAGCGGAGGTGAGATATGCAAATGATTAGAATTTCAGCGCAGGCGCACATCACGAGCGCCTGTGGCGCAACTTCAAAGCGCTATTTAAGGCTTGGAGATTTCGACGATTTCAAGTTCGGCAATTGTGTTTTTCTTGTGGTTTTTTCAAAAAAAAGATCAATTATGCCTCGTCGAAAACAGCGATCGTCTTTTGATCAAGTATCCGAGGTCGACAGAGGAAGGATAGTGGCCTACCGAGATTGTGGATTATCTTTCAGGGAAATCGGTAGTCGTGTTGGACGAAACCAAACAACTGTAATGCGGATATGTGATCGTTGGATGCAGGAGGGTACGACGGACCGGCGTGTTCGATCGCATCCACCTCAGCGCACCACTTCACGTGATGACAGGAAAATTGTGCGCATGGCAGTGACGGATCGCTCAGTCACATCACGAACCATAGCACAGCACATGCAGTCTGTAACGCATCATCCAGTGTCTGCGCGTACCATTCGACGCCGTTTACAGCAGAGTGGTCTGTCCGCAAGACGTCCATTGCTTTGTTTACCCATGACGCAGAACCACAGACGTCTCCGCCGCCAATGGTGCGATGACAGAAGGATGTGGACGGCAGAATGGAATGAAATTGTTTTTACTGACGCTTCTGTCTGCAATACCACGATGGTCGCATTCGAGTCTGGAGACACCGTGAAGAGAGGATGCTGAACAGCTGCGTTATGCACCTCCACACTGGTCCTGCACCGGGTATTATGGTATGGGGCGGTATTGGATATCACTCTCGCACACCTCTAGTACGTATTGCCGGTACTTTAAACAGCCACCGCTACATCTCCGAGGTGTTGGAGCCAGTTGTCCTTCCTTACCTTCAGGACTTGCCCACAGCCATATTTCAACAGGATAATGCGCGAACACACGTGGCACGCATTGTCCAACGGTTCTTCGTCAATCGCCAGATTGAATTGCTTCCCTGGCCGCCTCGCTCTCCGGATCTTTCGCCGATAGAAAACATGTGGTCCATGGTTGCTCTATGATTGACCCAGATTCCATCCCCAGCTGCCACAGCAGATCAACTTTGGCAACGTGTGGAAGCTGCTTGGTCTGCTGTACCCCAAGTACTCATCCAAAGTCTCTTTGAATCAATGCCGAGGCGTGTGGCAGCGGTGATCTCCAACAATGGCGGCTACTCTGGCTACTGATTTTGGCAGGAACCACACTTCACAGAAGTCTATAAATTTAATCATTTGATACTTGGTCAACATGTTATTTACAAAATAAATTTTGTTCTGATATCTCTTGTCTTTCTTGGTGGTGCAATTTGGGTGGCCAGCAGTGTACATTTTCTTTTGTGCAACAGCAAAAATATTTGTTTGATTAATAACAACAGTAAGATATATATATATATATATATATTGTCGTGGGGTACGACATATAAAAAAAAGAAAATAGAAAAGGTGCAGGAAAACCAATTAACAAACGGGACGGAAAATGGAATAGTAAAATGACGCCAGACGATACGAGAAGAATGTCGTGGGGATACGATATGTTAGGAGTTCAAAAAGGGCAGACAACACAATTAAAGCGAACAGTCGGTGGTGCTATGAGAAAATTGAAATGGCACTTGATCAGACAAAGAACCGGATGAAGAAGAAGAAATTGAAAAGCAATAATTAAGAGTCGAAACAGCGAGGGGTATAGATAGAGGAGACATCGAGATGAAAAGGGAATTGTGGACAAAGAGAAGAGGACCCCACACATAGGAGATGTTCTGGGAAAACACGATTCCTAGAAAAACAGGAATGAGTCGAAGGCGGGATTGTTCGAATATAAAACGCCCCTCACTCTAATTGGTTAAAGAAATGATTAGGGGATGAAAAAGTTAACGAATCAAAGTGGAAGTAAAAAAAAGGTTGAACATGAGAGACGAATGAAAATGTAAAAGGCTAATTAAAAATAGACAGAGTGAGAATATAAAATAATGATATATTGATTCTGACTCTCAGACTTAGCACCCAAAATAGAGAGTTGTAGCCTCGTAAGCGAGAAGGCAAAAGAGAATATATGGGAGATTGCGCCCCGACTTAGCGCATCGCTGTAAGCCGGCAACCCAACGATGAGAGGAGCATAGAGGAGCATCGGAGCCGAGATAGATTGCCTGACCCCCGCAAGCTAGCGATGAGAGGAGCATAGAGGAGCCTCGGAGCCGAGATAGATTGCATGACCCCTGCAAGCTACCGATGAGATGATAGTAGTTGAGACCCGGAACCCAGACAGAGTGCCTGACCCCCCACAAGCAAAATATGGAGAACCGATCCGGCCATTAAAGTCTGCCTATTCCCACGACAGGGAGCGAGTTCGACAATCGTGTTCACCAACGACAGTGAATCCTGAAGAAAGATATCCCAATAGATGCACATGAATATGCCAGCCAAAGTCCCCTTCTGCAGTCTGCAAAAATGGAGGTAACCTTTTATTAACTATTGCCAAACGTCGTTAAATACCCGAGTCTTATATTATAGGAAGTTAAGGAATAATATACATATTGCGTACTGAAATGAAATTAATTTAAATAAATGAAATAGTGCTGTCAAATAATACCTTGATATAATGAGTATTTCTTTAGGTTCATAATTAATAATAATATAATTGAATGTGTACTAATATTTGTATTGTGTTAATAAATTAACGTATTGTTTAGAATTCAGAGTAATGGTATCATTGCCTACCACTATACCCAATCACGACCCACCCAAAGTAATCCTACCATATATATATATATATATATATATATATATATATATATATATATATATATATATATATATAATCTGTGGCTTGGTACGATTCTTAAGATTTCGGAGGTTTTCTATAAAAGGATAAATTAGCATTAAATACAATAGGAAAATGGCAGGACCAAAATTTTCGTTCGTTATATACCGGGTTCGCTATAACGGGGTGCGACTGTATATATATATATATATATATATATATATATATATAGACACATAGTGATACCTCGGGTAACGAAGATGTTTCGTTCCAGAGTCGCATTCGTCGGCCGAAACAGTATTTGACGTAGGTTTCTATATAAAAAGCTCTATATAAGCTTCTATATAAGAGCAAAAACTCACCAAAGAATGAGATGAACAGCTGCCCAATTGGATGAAGGAGAATGGAAAGTAGAATGAAAAACTGACGATCTTTACAGTATTATACTGAAAATTTATTATACACTTTATACTATTAAACTTGAAATACGTGAACATATCGTTTAATTCGTTCTGAATGCTGCCAGCTATTTAAAGATAATTTTTATAAAATAGTAAAAGCCCACTTTAAAAGAGCAAAAACTCACCAAAGAATGAGATGAACAGCTGCCCAATTGGATGAAGGAGAATGGAAAGTAGAATGAAAAACTGACGATCTTTACAGTATTATACTGAAAATTTATTATACACTTTATACTATTAAACTTGAAATACGTGAATATATCGTTTAATTCGTTCTGAATGCTGCCAGCTATTTAAAGATAATTTTTATAAAATAGTAAAAGCCCACTTTAAAAGAGCAAAAACTCACCAAAGAATGAGATGAACAGCTGCCCAATTGGATGAAGGAGAATGGAAAGTAGAATGAAAAACTGACGATCTTTACAGTATTATACTGAAAATTTATTATACACTTTATACTATTAAACTTGAAATACGTGAACATATCGTTTAATTCGTTCTGAATGCTGCCAGCTATTTAAAGATAATTTTTATAAAATAGTAAAAGCCCACTTTAAAAGAGCAAAAACTCACCAAAGAATGAGATGAACAGCTGCCCAATTGGATGAAGGAGAATGGAAAGTAGAATGAAAAACTGACGATCTTTACAGTATTATACTGAAAATTTATTATACACTTTATACTATTAAACTTGAAATACGTGAACATATCGTTTAATTCGTTCTGAATGCTGCCAGCTATTTAAAGATAATTTTTATAAAATAGTAAAAGCCCACTTTAAAAGAGCAAAAACTCACCAAAGAATGAGATGAACAGCTGCCCAATTGGATGAAGGAGAATGGAAAGTAGAATGAAAAACTGACGATCTTTACAGTATTATACTGAAAATTTATTATACACTTTATACTATTAAACTTGAAATACGTGAATATATCGTTTAATTCGTTCTGAATGCTGCCAGCTATTTAAAGATAATTTTTATAAAATAGTAAAAGCCCACTTTAAAAGAGCAAAAACTCACCAAAGAATGAAATGAACAGCTGCCCAATTGGATGAAGGAGAATGGAAAGTAGAATGAAAAACTGACGATCTTTACAGTATTATACTGAAAATTTATTATACACTTTATACTATTAAACTTGAAATACGTGAACATATCGTTTAATTCGTTCTGAATACTGCCAGCTATTTAAAGATAATTTTTATAAAATAGTAAAAGCCCACTTTAAAAGAGCAAAAACTCACCAAAGAATGAGATGAACAGCTGCCCAATCGGATGAAGGAGAATGGAAAGTAGAATGAAAAACTGACGATCTTTACAGTATTATACTGAAAATATATTATACACTTTATACTATTAAACTTGAAATACGTGAACAAAGTTTTAAATCTTCGTCTTCCAAATTTTCGAAGTTTAATCAGCGTAAGTCTCATCTTCTTCAGCAGTGGCCTCTGTCTTTTAACGTGATTCAGACACTCGTATTCAACCAAGGCACAAAGTCTCTCTTCATTTCGTCTTTCTTGGGATGTCAGTTTGGAGCCTAAGATGGAAACTATTCCTAGTATTGCAACATTTTTTTAAATGTCACCTGTGTGTATTCTTCCCTTTTTATTGCTGTCCTCCTCCTCCTGCTCCTCCTCCTGTTATGAGCATATTTTATCCTCCTTGTCTCTTTCCTCTGTTTCAGTTGCTTTTTCAACTCTTCAGGATAGTTCTGTTGTCAGATCTTTTGAGTGTTCTTCAACTTATTCTTCTACATGTTCTTCATTTACCTACAAATTGAATGCTTTGCCCGACGAGACTATCTTATGTACAGTATCATCATTTTCAAATTATAAATGAATCTCCCATAGTAGAATTCAGCCAAGTAAAAAAATAAATGCTTTAAGCACACTTATTTCTCGCATTCACAGCGACAATGCGCGTGCGCCGTACTGACACTGGTCTGAGAAGATTTTTCTCAAGGGTCAGTCAATAAGTTAGTTGCAAACCTCCGTAAAAATCTCGGTAATAGAGACATTTCGTTGAAACTTTGTGGCAATACAGAGCATCAGGTGCTGTGGTATGTGTAGTAGCAGCTTTGACGTGGTAGTTTTAGTACTCTTGCTAATCAGTCGTGAATGTGTTTCGGCAGCTGACCAGTGACGTCCAAATTTGAAGTGCGTGCATTAATCCGTTTCCTGTGGGCAAAAGGTTGTGACTGCACTGACATTTATTGGCAGTTGCACGAAGTGTACAGTGATAACGCAACATTGCGCCAAACTATCGCCAAGGGGTATCTCTCATTCGAGAAGGGCCTTACAAATGGCCGCAGGAAACGGATTAATGCACGCACTTCAAATTTGGACGCTGCTGGCAGCTATCGATACATATTTACGACTGATTAGCAAGAAAACTAAAACTGCCACAAAGCTGCTACTACACCCACCACAGCACCTGATGCTCTGTGTTGCCACAAAGTTTCAACGAAATGTTTCTATTACCGAGATTTTTATGGAGGTTTGCAACTAACTTATTGACTGACCCTTGTACATTCGTCATCAAATCCGAAGCAACTTACGCTATCAGGCGTCTCACTTCTCGCTGTCCTAAACAACCCAGTCGGGTTGGTTGGTTTTCCCTATGTAATGTGGGCAGCTCATTTATTTGTCACGCACATAAAGACGGGAAAGATAAGCTCTTGGGATGGCCCAACCGTTCATGTTTGCTGTTTAATGTTAGTGCGCATCCGCTAAAACATTCGTTAGACTAATCCATACTAGTTACCCGATTCCGAAATACGGCGAATAAACATCTTCGTTCGCCGAAAAAATCGTTAACAGGGTCACTCGGTAGTCGAGGTATCACTGCATATACGTATATACATATTTCCACGAATATGGAAGTATAAGAAGTAATGGGTTAGTAGAAAAGGTCATACAAGCGGTAGATCCGGCAGCGTAAAAGCAGGAGCGAGAACATTTGAACTGACCACGACAGTGAAGTGATGGCGTACAAACTCACCAGAGGTTGCACTAGTGTCAAGTGTCGCCAGGACAAGTCGATCTCTAAAAGAGAGATACAGATATGAACGTACTCTAATTCGTAGCATACGCGACAAGTAGAAATCAGGCGATATTTATTTGTTTGTTTAAAGTTGGAATACGCACAGTGGTGGGCTATTTTATTTGGAGTGAATGAGATTTGTTAGTCAAACATCCTAAATAGTTATCTATAAATAACTGGTTTTGTTGTATGTTCTTGAATCATCTGTCTGTTTCTTACCTTATATTTGTTTACCCCCCCCCCAATATATATATATATATATATGACAGGCGTGTGGTTTGCCTGCTCTCACCTTTTCTTGAAATTGCAGTCATCCTCCTTAAAATATTAGTGTCGAGTGGAAGGTAGTCTAAATCCAGTAAACAAACATAGTTCCAACGAAATCAAGTTTATTTTACTATCTTCTAGCAACCACTGATCCAAGTAGCGCATCCATCTTTTGCAATTTTCTTTTTGGAGACGTGATGAACACACGTCCGTCGTCATTGAATTTATCCCGCTCTCTGCTAAAACCTTTTGTGAAATTTTAGGCGCAAAACTTTCTCGCAAGCCCTGTGAAATATTTTAGAATCCTCTCCATCTCTGAAATTACGTAACAGCTTCGTTTGAGCTATCCACTAGGGTGGGTCGAAAAAAATAAATATTGTTTTTTCGGAACGCTTTAGTGCGGAAAAGTTCCCTACTGTAAAAAGAAGAAAAACGGCATTAAAAAATTAAAATCGGTTAACATCTTCCATTCGCGCATCGTACTTGAAGTTTATAAAAAATTGCAAAAATCACGATTTTTTTGTAATTTTTTTCTGTTTCTTAAAACTTTTAAAATAAACATGCTTTAGTTTTTTATGCTTGTTTTATGGGTTAAATAACCTAAATAAATTAAATTCTGATCAATAATCTATTTTTTTCCGTTCACACAACGTCTTAGAAAGAACAAATTTATCAATACTTTGCAATTTTCACTGTGCTGCTCTTCTTTCGTTTTGCTAGAGCAAAACGCACCAGAACTCACTTGAAATAGGTTGAACTGGTTTAAACTCAATTGAAGTCAATTCACACTTACTGAGGAAAGTTGGGGTCTTTTCTTTGACGGGCAAAAAGATGATACTTTGTTCGTTGAAAAATAGAATGCCAAGTAATTTCGGAAGAATGGGAAAGAAGAACACTATTCTCTTATTCAGGAACCTGGATCCACTTATATTGAACATTTATCTCCTTCATCGAGTCTATCAAATAATATAACTCATAGCATTATTTCTCGTTTGTCTGAACTATCAATATCACTAGAAAAACTACAAGTAGTAGGGTGTAGTGGCAATGTAACCAACTCTGGATGGAAGAACGGTGTCATCCACCGACTAGAAAATCATGTAGGACGCCCGCTACAGTGGTGCATGTCTCCTGCATTTTAATGAGCTTCCTTTTCGCCTTATTTTCCAACATATTGACGGTCAAACTGCAGGCCCTAATTCTTTTAGTGGGTCGATCGGGCAGTAGCTCACTTGCTGTGAAAAACTCCCTGTGGTTCATTATGAACCCATAGATTGTTCGATTCCTGATATAGACAGGAATTTGTTGAGCAAAGACCAACAGTATTTGTTTGACATTTCAAATGCATTCACTTTGGGACAATGTCCAGAAGACTTGGCAAATAGGGACCCTGTCCTTTGTCCCATACCAGATGGGTAACTGCGGCCAACCTTAGGTTTTATATGAGTCCTTAGGTTTTATATAAGTTCATCATATCCATCCGGAAACTTAAAAGAAATAGTTGGCTTCATCTTGAAATCTTATATGACTATGTGGTTTACTATAAAAAAGAACAAATATTTTACTGACGGACGAAAACATGTCTTTCAAGCAATCCAAACATCACGGTTTTTATCCGACGAATTACTTCAAGTTGTAGATCCAGTAATTCAACGAAATGCATTCTTTGCGCACCCAGACAATGTTCTGTGGGCAATGCTTGTTGAGGAAACGTATTCTGAATATGTTGAAGAGAACATATTCGGGAGCTTGGTTACAGAAGGATCTTAAAAAGCAAGACAAACAGTCCCAAATAAGAAGACTGATAGAAATTTCGTACCACCAAAGATAAACTTTCAAGCTTCCGATTGCATTGAAATTATTAATTGGAATTCTTGTGTGGTGTATCTTACCCCAATGGTGCAGAACCTAAGTGAAGATGGTATTAAATCATTCATTAATTCTGATACTATGCCGATGAGAGAAATACTAAAGTTTCCCGGTCACACCCAGGCTGTGGAGAGGTGCGTCAAAATTGTGACAAAGGCCTCGAATACAGTATGTGGACTTGAAGCTAGAGATGGCTATATCCGAGCAACACTCGAGTCTAGATCTGTTATGCATCATTTCTCCAAAAATTAGACGTTAAATATGTATAGATATAAAAAAGAAAAAGTAAAAAATAGAGTAAGCCAAATAATCCTACTCTATGGAAAATCTTTGTAAATAGATGTAAATATAATGTAAACACCACACCCAAGAATTGGATGGTTGGTTGGGTAGGTTGTGGGTGGAACTCGACGTGCAACCATCTCCGCGTGGTGAGTTCTGGGTCGTTTTGTTCTAGCAAATCGAGCGAAGAGTTGCACAGTGAAAATTGCGAAGAATTGCTAAATTTCTGTTTTTTCAAAGACGTTGCGACAGAAAAAATTAGATTTATGATAAGAATTTAATTTATTTGGGTCATTTAAACCTTACAACAAGCATAAAACGCTAAAGCATATTTATTTTCAAAGTTTTAACTAACAGAAAAAAATTGCAAAAATACCGTGATTTTTGCAATTTTTCATAAACTTCAAGTACTCCATCCGCGAATGGAAGATGTTAACCGATTTTAATTTTTATGCCGTTTTTCTTCTTATTACAATAGGCAACTTTTCCGCACTAAACGTTTCGGAAAAAAAAATATTTATTTTTTTCGACTCACCCTACTATCCATCCTTAGAGCCCGTGCTTGCTCCAGAAATAGACAGCTCTCTCGACCACAGACGCGAATCAAGGTTATCTAATGAAACGGGGAAATTCCCTCCTATTTCGCGCGAAGCGCGTGCTGATATCTGAAAGCAGTGACATTTAATGCCACGAAATAAATTATCCTGAAGCCCCCCTTTAAATTTTAACTTAATTATTTCTTTCCCAAATAATTTCTTGACACACACACACACACACACACACACACACACACACACACACATATATATATATATATATATATATATATATACAGTGGAATCTCGAACGATCGTTCCCCAAATGATCGTTTTCCCGTATGTATCGTTTATTCCACCCAGTCCCGAATAAATTCCATAGAAAACAAGCAAAAACAGACCGCATGGATCATTCCTCGATCCATTGTTTTCCCACAATTTTCGTTCAGAATATTGCAGCTTTATAATAATTTATCGGATCGATCGTTTTTTCATAATAACTGAACCTGAAATATAAATGTCTAGATTGAGCTAGAATGACGCTCTAATTAAACAATGAGCAGAACATTTGAGATGCACGCTCTCATATTTTTGTCCTATCCTGTTTAGCCTGGTTTCGCGTTATCGTGCCACTCTCATTATATGTTCGTCGTTGGTGTTCCTTAATTATTTATCCCCTGGAGTATCCCATTTTCTGCAACTCATTCCAAATTCTCCCACTATTCAACATTTCTGTTCTTATCAGCAATGGCTCAGATTCAGCAAACATGAGCGGTTTCTGCTGCCCTCTGGCTTTTCTGTTGGCCTAGGGATGGAGGTGCCTTGTTGTTTGGTCTAGGGTGTG
The DNA here is from genome assembly GCA_907164885.2 of Dolomedes plantarius. Taxonomy (NCBI): domain Eukaryota; kingdom Metazoa; phylum Arthropoda; class Arachnida; order Araneae; family Dolomedidae; genus Dolomedes; species Dolomedes plantarius. The sequence continues at coordinate 8,557,348 of OU015490.1, read as the reverse complement.
AGAAGTTTCTGATTGCTGCAGTCTACACTGGCCGAAGAGGGTTTCACCCGGAATTCAGAACTTCCTGGTTGTCTTATGTCGGACGCCATCCAGTGCAATGGAATGGTTCTAGTTACAAACGATTCACGGTGCCGCTTCTTTATACTCTCACACAATAACCGATACCTAAAAGAATGCAATTTGCAACACAGTAAGAATATTGGTAACTTGTGAAGAGAAATCCGCCAAAAAGCAATCGAAGATTAAAGACTTTTATTTGAATCAAAATTCCTGTGTATCTACGTGTTTTTCTTTTATTATTATTATTATTATTATTATCTTGGATTTCAGTACAACATTGTAATTTTATCTTCAATTACACTTCAGGTATGTACGCATTTATGTATGTGAGTAAATACATTTTAGGGATATCAAACTTTAAGGTATGTTAATACTGTTTTGTATGGTCCCGCATCTATCGTTTTCCCGCATCCATCGTTTGTAGTTCAGTCAGTCCCTTCGAAAACGATAGATCGAGATTCCACTGTATATATATGTAGGTTGACACTTATATCAAGCTTTATTTTTCGCTCAGGTTTTCTGAATTTCAAGCGAACTGTTTGAGCGAAAATGTTGCCAAGCCGTGCGGCGAAGGAGCTGTGACGGTGTACAAGCGCCTGACAGATTCCGTCAAACCTCTGCTCAAGACAGTCTGCTTGGAAGCCGGACACGTCAGAGCCCCGCCATACGATGACGTCGACATTTGGTTCGGTGACGATGACATTTGGGTGCCAGCAAGTGCCACGTGTCACTCGACCACTCTCTGGAGCATCGCGCTCGGAGTTTCGATCGCATCAGTGGTGGGGGCTGAATGCCTAACGTTTGCGATAAGCAACCTATTCGGACAAATGTGCAGTCGGTAAGGCGCTGTGCATCTGATTACGTAATAAATTCGTTCATTTACGTGTCAAACGTTGTACAACAGAATGTTCCCCTCCTAATAACTGAACAGAAAGGAATTTTACGAACTTTAGCGAATCCGTCCCATCTGGATAAATTTAATTTTTAGAAATTTTCTCTTTTGCTTTTCCTTCCAATCGGAGATTTTGTAATTTATTGCAGACTTATATAGTTAGACTTATATAGTTTATTATTAACTAGATGGGCTTATATAGTTTTACTTTAAATTCCTTTCGTGCAATTTTGATTTCAACTCGACCACCCGAGCCCCCCCCCCCTCTTTAGCCGCCCACAAATCGCAGATTTAGAATATGCACACTAACTGGAATATGGAGAGATATTTTCATTAAATATTTCAAGACATCCAAGATTAAAGCACCCAATTCAATTATTCTTCATATTTTGGCCGGATTATGGCTGAAAGGCTAGGGCGCTGGTATAGGTACGAGCCAGTGGGTTCGAGTCCCACATATATATATATATATATATATATATATATATATATATATATATATATATAATTTCTTTGGGCTCAGAAAAGAAACTATTTTTTTTTTACCCAGACTTCAGTCGCGTAAAGCTCTGTTACTCGGTAATAAAATTATTTTGACGTGAACGAAAGTTTCTCGGTCTGTAAACAGACGGCAGGAATGAATTAAAAAAGGCCCCGTTCATCCTACATCAAATGTACAGAATCCATACACGGCTGAGCTGAATTACACACTCTACAGATTTCCATATAAAAGCATTCTTGAGAAAACAGTCAAGTGAATGTTTAATAGGCACATTTATTGTGAACTCTATTTATTTCGGATGAGATTAGGGACTGACGGGAAATATATTTTGGTATGAGATTCGGTGGTCCGTAAAAGGTGTTCGCAGCATATTTGTCATGATTTTTTCTTCTTTTAAATATTTTAATTTATTAGAAACAATAAAAGTCATTATATACTTTCATATTATTATTTTTTTTATAATTTATATATAACAAAAGTCAGTATTTGGAAATCTTAGCCATTCCAATAAAACCATCTGTTTTAGTTCAATATATTCAATTACTGTGTGTGGTATACAAATAATTTATAATAAATATTTTTTAGTGTAAGATACGCTTAAAACGGAAACTTTCACTTAGTTCAAACAGGAAAAGTCTTTCACACTTTCAGGCCCAGTAATTCAAACCGAATCGTAACATGTAACATTTAATTACAAAATGAAGTAATGCATATTATTAGTAATTTTTTTTTTACTTGGAGCATACACTTTTATGTATATACTTTATACACTTATTTTTATGTATATTTTTTATTTGTTTCATAAGTTATTACATAGGTTATATTTCATATTTTAAGATTTTGCTGAGTTAAACATCAATGTTAGAGTTCCGCAATCAATTAATCTCTCTCTCTCTCTCTCTCTATATATATATATATATATATATATATATATATATATATATATATATATATATATGAACTTAATTGTTAACAAACTTATTTTTTTGTGAACTTAATTTTCTTTAAAAATAACTACGAGATTTTCTTTTAGGTATTTTGCACATATTTTTGTGTAACAATTGAAATTAAAAATCTTTTATTATGACATCCAATGAATTTTACTTTGACCTTAATGACAGTCTGAATATAAGACATAATTTCAGCTTAAAATTTCAAGTATCAGAAGCAAAATTTTATGAAGGTACGCTTTTGAATCGGGAAGCTATCTTAAAAGAGCGATTTTTAAAAAAGTATCGACATCCTGACCTAGACAAAACATTGACGACTGAGAGAATGAGAGCAAGGGCCTTAAATAAGTGTATTGATATTAGAATAAGGTGCCCAGCTGTATACTTTGTGGATTTGCAAACTAGATACACAGTTCTTCAAAAAACCCCAAATGTGGACACTGTTAAAAAAATCCTGAAATCACAGCTTGATAAAGAAGGAATTTCTAGCACAACTTCTTTAACACCTTTAGCTCTTAAAATTGATGTTGACATAGCTAAAATGCATAAAAATGAACTTGTTCGTGGCGATCTCACAACTTCAAATCTTTTGTTGAAGAAAGAAGATATATCAAATATATTTTCAGGTTTAGAATTTGATGTGTATTTTATTTATTTTGGGCTCTCCAACAGATGCAACTGTTGAAGATAAAGCAGTTTATTTGTATGTTTTAGAACGAGCCATTTCAAGTTCACATCCAAATTCTCAGACATTTTTTGATTTTATAATAGAATTATACTTAAAAACAGTTGGTGAACAAGCATCTGTGATTTCAGACAAACTGGAAGAAGTTCGACATAGGGGAAGAAATATAAGTATGGTTGGATAGTTTGTGTTTGAAATTTTTATGGAAAAAAGATTTACTATTATGGAAAAGAGCTGATATACTCTTTACATAATAAAATCACTGATGTGAGAAATTATTTTTGTTTTTGAATTAAAAAAGTTTTAACAAAAAGCATATACATAATTTATTACATTAAATAATTTATCATTTGAGGCGGTGAAAGGCAAAGTGGTGTAAGTCAGTAAGTCAAGTGGTGTAAGTCAAAGAGTTTAACTGCAAAAACTACAAAAAATTCCTCCATAAATTGAACAAATTATAATTAATAACAGTTATTACAATATTGCAAATAATAACTATTTACAATTCCACTATAAATTGAACATGGAGATTACATATTTGCCCTCAAATGAAAAAAGTTGAAAATGTGACTTACACCACTTTGCCTTTCAACGCCTCATTTATTACTACTCCTGAAAATTGTCTTCTGAAAATAATAAACTCAGAATAGCTGCTGAGGTTGATAAAATATTTAATTATCTCTTTTTACCCGAATTTCAGCAATATTAAATTATTTTTCATATCACTGACCTTCAAGGACGTTTATGAATTTTTGCTGTCTTCTAGTTATCCAAATTTTATGGTGCAAACACCAAAAAGACATGGAAGAAATATTTCTTACCATTATTTGATGGTATGACAGGATGTTGTTACTGTCACCCAGGGCCGCTCAGAGGGGGAGGGGGAGCAACTGGGGCACTTTGCCCCAGGCCCCCAACTGCTGGAGGGGCCCCAAAAAATTTTTAAAAATTTATTTATTAGGTTTCCTCCGAAAGAAAATTCTGAAACTTGTACCGTACTTCAAAATTTAAAATAATCTCCTGATAAAAGGGCCCCCCCCCCCCAAAAAAAAAAAAAAAAAAAAAAAAAAATTATTCGATTAATCAGATTTCTTGGGGCCCCCAAACAGAAGTTTGCCCCAGGCCCCGTAAAGTCTCTGGACGGCCCTGCTGTCACCAGTAAAAAATCTGCAAATACGCTTCTTAGGGGCCGTCCATTAATTACGTGAGGCGATTTTTCGACCCCCACCCCCCACCCCTAATCTCACGTGAGATTTTTCAAAATGCGTATTTTTAGTGTAAATACGTTAATCTGTGCTTGATTGCGTTGGATTTATTAAAAAAAAACATTTTCGTAATTACTTTTATTTAAGACTAGTTAAGACTAGTATTTAAGACTACTAGGAACGTAGTCTAGAATCACAGTGAGAAAATCGAACAATAAAATACTTAAATAGGAACTACTAAAATTCGTAAAGAATATTCATTCTAATTCAGTCCACGGGGACTCATGTGTGGTCTCAAGAGTGACTACTGGAACTATTGTGTAGGAATTGGCCATATTTTAGTGTAGAAACATGTTTTACTTAATATAACCCAGTTTTCTCGAAATTTTACATTGTTTCTTGCGGAAAAAAATTACGTGATATTTGCCGAGACCCATTCCCCTCTTCCGCACTTGAGACTGGGGGAGATTCGGCTCGACTCCCTCCTCCCCCCTAAAAGCCTCACGTAATTAATGGACGCCCCCTTAGGAACTAAGTCACCTCTAGCATACTCTCATCACTCATGTCCTGCTAAGCAAGGATATGGTTGATGAGAGTATGCTAGAACATTTGAGTCTATGCCAGATATTAGCACATTAAATGTGTTGATCAGAAAGCCCTTCTATGATGTCAGAAAAGGCTGGGAAAACGTACAATACCCCAGATGCCGGTCAAAATTGAGGTGGTGTTGAGTCACCTATATGGTGCCTCCATTGAAAGCAACCAACAATGCTCACAGATTAAGTGTGAATGTCTTAAAGGACAAATGCCCCACATTGGCAAATAACAACAATTTGATAGAAATTGTGGTTAAGGAATGCACATGAATTATTAACATTGAAAATTTTGTTTCCATCTTCATCAGAGGTTATTGCTATTTTGTAGTAGATCAGCAATTAAATGATGACGGATATTCCTAACATATATTTTTATTACCAATAAAGCAACTCTGTGTTTGACAAAAGATGTCTGTAAATAAAATTTTATATCATTTCTAAATTACTGTTTAATGTGAATCTGATTATTTCTGATTAGTTTATCTAGGATGTAAACCTCTCAGCCCACAGTTTAATTAATTTTCCAAACTGACTATCCTACTAGACTAAAAATGTTAAATTTGAAAAGCAGTGGTGCCAAATTGATAACACCACTAAAATATGTTTCTTACATAGCTAGTACCGATATGGGTTTTTAGCAAGACCTGAAATATATTTGGTAATTATAAATTTTGTGACTCTTTTTAATTTTTGTGCAACAAAAAAAATTATAGCTGATAATACTAATGTACACTTGTTATTTTTCGAGCATTGAAAAGTAATGTGTACCAATAAAGAAAATAATATGCCTAAAATATGTTAGAAATTATGCATATGCACACACAAAATAAATAAAAGCATGTTGTTAGTATTTTTATTGCTGACTAGAAATATGCTTTGAAGTTACAAAGAAAAATATAATTTTAATTCTGTAGAAATCATAAGGAATATAGTTTAATTGTGACAATACATTCGCACATCTTCAGTACATTTATATAACTAGCAAATCTCTACAATTTATGAATAGTAATGATATCCTAAGGATATATCAATGCTGAAGTTTTTCAAACATTTGAAAAAAGAATATCTCGCCAGGTTTAAATAGAAAGTTTAATAATGCCTTTTTATCACATACATATGTTTTTCATTTTAGGTGTATAAATAGACATAATTTAAAAGTTTAAAAAAATCTCTTTAAATATTACTGAAAAGTAAATGATATAAATGCATAGTTATTTGATGTAAGATTACTATTCTTAACGGTGAAAGCAAAAAATTTGTTTAAAGACTATCAAATCTTTAGAATTTTCCTACATTCAAAAATTTTTGCACCTAATTGTTCAAACTTACGAAATATCACTGTAATAGAAAATAACTATTCACAGAGGTATGCATGCAAAATGTTGTTATATTATTTTGTCTTAACTAACGATGTTTCTGTTATTTTAAAACATAAATAAAAGGCTTTTTATTTTATAGCTCCATTCATCTGAAAATTATTTCAGTAAAAGGTCTAATATTTTAGAATTCATCAAGATCAGTGGAGATATTAAACATGAAGAAAAATATTTGTAAAGGATAGTCAAACAAATTTCTTGTAAAAATGTATGTTGACAGAAATTCAGTGCTTTTGTTAAGATAATAAGCAATGTAAGACATTCCATACAAAGTAAATGTCTCATACCAAAAAGGGGAGGTTAAAGTTTTAGGCCTCGTAGATAATGGTTATAAATTTTAATGGATTTTAAACATTTAAATTGGTAACATTTAGTTACATTATACTTCTTCCAAGGGATTTGGATCTGAAGCCAGGAAATTTATACATATTTTCTCAGTTCTAGTTATTTCTACCTTTTCCTTTGGAAAATAAAAGAAATAATACATATAAAAATTATTTTTCAAGCTATGAAATATTTTTAAGTCTAATTTATTTCCTTATGAAGCAAAATAATTGCATTCATAATACATATATAATTGAGCTAAATATTAAAAGTGTTTACAAGAACACTCTACATTAAGAAGCATTTCAAAACTAAATGCTTGAATAAATAAACATAAATATATCAGAATTATTTTTTAAAAATTTCAGTATAATGAAATGTAAGAAAAAAATTGTAGTATACTAGACAATTAACAAATAACCTAAATTTCCTGATAAAACTTTTAACGAATAATGTGATTTATCACTAGAAAAATAACCTAATTAAATAAATTGAAAATTCAATTGTGTCATGAAGGTTGATGGAGAAAAAAATTTTTAAATATCAAAATAAATAATGAGAAAAATAAAGAAGTATACTATGTAAACTTTGCAATTCATGCATAGATTTGAAATCAAAGCACTTGAGCAAATGAACTTATGATAATGCACATTTCAATACAATTGCCAAAAATTCACAAAAATCTCAAAATTGAAGTAAAATGCACAAAAATATGTTTATGTCATGATTTCAATTTGGATTTTCAGAGGGAATATTTCTTAGTTATTGATGGGGGAGTTTACAGAGAAAATCAGAGTACATATTTCCATTCACTTTTGAAATTTGTAATATCAAGTATTTCAGTTTTATTGTTATACCAGAATTTGTATCTTAATAGTGTTAATAATTACAGTATTAAAGTATAACGTATAAATATGATTTATATGTATATGTTATACTTTCACAAATACATGAATTTTACTTATAAATGGAATGCAGTAAAGGGTATCAAGTTCTCAATCGATCAATTCAATGCAAAAGTTAGTTGCCAGTTGTTCTTTATTTTGAATCTTCAGAAATGAATTGGAATTGCTTTCTAAGATCATCTCCTATATCAGACACTATACTGCAGTAATGTATTGCTGAAGTTCGGTTTTTTATAGAAAGCAAATACCTTGAATAATCCACAAAAATGGAATCAATATCTTTAGGTGATAAAGTTAAGGAAATATCACATATGTATGGAAAAAATGAAACTTTAAAATAGTCTTAATATATAGTACAGCTATAAAACAAGACCAGATGTAACAAAGAGCATGCAAGAGAATTTGTTAATTAATAGAACTTATTAAGGTATAATTGCCCCTGTGCTGGGAAGTAGCCATATTGGATGCTGTTTCGCCATAACCGTCACTTACTAAATTAGGGTATGTATGCATCTTTGTCTTTTCATTAGGATTGTATGTGTACTTGCATGTATGGTGCGTTGAGCCCTTACTGCAAGTTGTCCGTGTCTTTTCATTTTCTTTTGACTAACTGTTTCAATGGGGATCTCGGAGCCTTGGGATGTCTTTTGGTTACACCTGCATCCTATTCAGAAAGTTCCCCTTGAGGTAACTGATTTGGTTAGGCTCACTGATGACGAGACCAGTCGGTTACCTCGTTTTTCTCGTTTAGTTCCGGCACTACTACAGAATCTTGCCTCTAGTGCGTGGAGCCCTGAGTGCTAGATTTCTGTTTGTTTTTTGTTTACATTCTTCTTATAATTTTCTAGCTCTGTTATTTTAGTTATATGTCCCCTAGCCATGGCTAATAGATGTTTCTATGGCCTTAGAAACCAACTAAAATCCAAATTCATCAGCATTAAAACAAAAATAAATCTATATAAGACCCTGATAAGACCTCTTGTCTTATACGGGTTTGAATTCTGGGCCCTGAACAGGGCAGAAGAAGATCGTTTATTGATTTTTTAAAGAAAAATTTTGAGGAAGATTTTTGGACCAATTATGCAAAACAACGTTTGGAGAATCGCCTATAATCACGAAATATATAAAAAGTATGGCGAACCCGACATCTTAAATGTGGCAAAAGCATCTCGCATTAGGTGGCTGGGCCACATATTCAGATATGATGACACGTTTCCTACAAAAGAAGTCGCCTTTTCAAAAAGTTGGAGGGAAGGCGACGAAGAGGAAGACCCCAACCAGATGGTTGGATGAGGTAGAAAAGGACCTAAGAACAATTGGAGTGAACCGATGGAGGGCCATTGCATGGGATCGAGCTAGGTGGGGAAAAATTGGCGAGACAGCCTTGGCCTGTAACGGGCTGTAGTGCTAGCGAAGAAGAAGTATCTCGCTATTAGACATCAGCGTGACGATGTAAACAAGAAATCACGAGAATTGAATTGTTGCCAGTTTTTCAAAAATAAACTAATAATATAACTGCCAAAGAGTATTAAGGATGTTGCAAAAACATTATTGAAACTTCAAATTAGAAAAATACTAAATTTAAGTGCTGAAAATGAGCAAATTATTGCAATTTTAGGACAACTTCCGGTTACGAAGTTCTACTTCCGGTTTGATTTTAAATCAAACGATATGTTTTATAATGGCTATAAAATTTCTTCTAAATCACGCAGAGAAAAAAGAAAAACAGTTTTGGAAAGAGGAAGGTCCAAAGTACAATAAACACAAATTTAAAAAATTCGACCCGTCGAAAATCGATGCTTTCAACGTAGTTGGTCACGTTAATATCACATTGCAATAATATTCTTTTACGAGTAAGCCTTATTAGGGGCCTTTTTAGAGTAAAATATTCCCTTTTAAGCCTTATTAAACCTTTTTACAAGTAAGCCTTATTAGGGGTCGAAGGCCCCGTACGAAAAGCGAGCGTAGCGAGTCTAGGGGCGAAGCCCCTAGTTTTATAAAAAATCGACAATCATTCGAAACACTTTCCTTATAGGTTGACACTGAGCTGAATGAATCTAATATGGCTACTAAGGGCCTGTTCTGATAGCAGTCCGTAAGCGTAAGAGTTAAATTTTAACTACTCATATAGCTGAGCACTATGACATCATCCGTGAACATTCCGTTGACCTTTTACTCTTACGCTAACGGACTGCTATGTGAACAGGTCTTAAGCTGAATTCGCAAATCTTCAATCTCAATGTTCAGCATTTTTAAAATTTTCCCTCTGTATTTTTCTAATGTTCACAGACTAGAAAATGCATATTTTTTAATTCTGTTTTTTTCTGCATGCAAGGATAGACATTCGAATAAAAAATGCACAATTTTTAAAATGTAAAATTTTCCTGCAGTCGATTTTTTACAGGAAATTTTAATTACTGGCTTAATATCTGTTGTTACAAATTTAAAATAATTTGTTTGAAAAACTAGAAGTAAAATAAAAATATTTTTTTTAAATATGAATACTGCATTTAAAAGTCTCCTTTTTAATGCAGAAAGAAGAATTCAAGAGAATGCATTAGCTAATTGGAGATTTAAATAATATCAAAAGGAAAATTTACCGTAGCATGACATTTGGATTGAGGAGCTGTCAATAAATGTATCAACTAAAATCAACATGGTAGAAAAAATATATGTTCAAGAAATCTTATGCAGCAAACTTGTAGCCAGCCCACCACTGTGTCCAGCAAAGATTTATACATAAAACTATAAATGTTTTATTTTAGACAACATTACATGCCTTATATGAACTATTCCATAATTCTAAACTCTAATTTTCAGAGACACGAGGAATGAAAGAAAAGACACTAGGTCTACAAATTTATTTGAGAAAATAATTTGGTATTTTATCTTTAAAAATCAGCCAAATACATAAATTCATGTATTCATGTATCATAATACATAAATTCATGTATTAAATACATTCATTATTCCTAAATTTTGTTTTATTTAAACATCTCTTTAAACATACACCTTTCTTAGTACTACCATAATTTCTAACACTTTTAATTCAAAGATTATATATTTACAATCTTTTGACTTTCTTGATGACAATTCCAGACATACCCAGTCCATCGAAAAACAACAATACGTTATATTACAGCTAATCTTAACCATGGACCGTCTCTTGTGGTCTCTGAACGTACTGTTTGCTGCACTTCACACCGTATCGGGTATTGAAGGTCTGTTCCAAAGATTTTTCTGTCTGTAGCTAAGAGCCTTATTATACAGAGCTCCATAAGTTTCGGAATCAACTTTTAAAGTCCTCTTTCGGAATGCTCTTTAATGTGCACGTCACCGTTTTCTTGATGGCTTCGACATTTTCAAATCTTGTTCCCTTCAGAAAATTGGCCCAGCATAAGGTCGTGGAGATGCAGCATCCTCCATACTCTCCGAACTTAGCACTGGCAGACTTTTTCTTGTCTCCGAAACTGAAAGATTTTCTGAAGGGAAAAAGATTTGAGGATGTGGAAGCCATCAAGAAAACGGTGACGTCCACATTAAAGAGCATTCCGAAAAAGGACTTTAAAAGTTGTTTCCGAAACTTATACAGCCGAGCACTGAAGTGCATTACGGCAGGTGGGAGTTACTTCGAAACATATTAAATGGGTCTGTATTTCATGTAATATTTTCTGGAGTTATTAGATCAGTCCTGGAAATTAATGGCCGCACCTTGTACAATTGGGAAAAAAATATCAAATGAAAAAGCGGAAAAACTATATTTAAAAAGATTTTTTTCAGAAACCGTTGAGGTAATTGCAAATACTATTTCAAAGTTGCAAAACCCATGCAATTTTAATTATTTCTCAAAAACCCTCGCGGCACATTTCTGGCACACAGGATGAGAAACACTGCTCTATAACAACACATATTTCTAAAAAATAAATGTGTATTACTTTCTTGCAATTGATCTATCTATATATATAAAACAGTTCCGTAACTGACTCATTCATTCATTCATTCACTGACTGACTGATATACAACGCACAGACCAAACCGCTGGACCTAAAGGGCTGAAATTTTGCATGGCGATTCTTCTAATAGTGTAGGGGTGCACTAAGAAAGATTTTTCAAAAATTCTTCTTAGAATTTTTTCAATTAAATTTTTAAGTTGTTTTTTTAACTTTTTTTACGTTTGCATTTAATTGCATACATTGAGGGTTATAAAATTTATATCACGAGAAAGATCATAAAAATTCCTTCAAAATGAAATTTTTTTCGAATTTTTACCTCCATTTCCTGGTTTTTGGTGAATTTTTAAAATTAATTTTTAGAATTTAATTTATTAAATGCTGTCCTCGTGATTTCTTTTTCTGGTACTTTTAAAAAATTTATCGTCACGTGCATAACAACTAAACAGACAAAAAAAAAATTTTTTTTCTCTCTAATGCAGCAGACGATTAGATATTATCAAAAAAATAAATATCCCTTACGATTTTTTTATAAAATATATTTTTTACATCAACTAGGGGCTTCGCCCCTAGGCTTGCTACTCTCGCTCCTCTGGTGAATCAAGTGAATGAATGACTCAATACTTGTTTACAGCGATTGAGTCATTCATTTGTTTACAGTTGAAGCTCCCCCCCCCCTCCCGGCGAAATGGATGAAGCCCGGGTAGATGGGGGGTATAAGCCCGGATGCATATTACCATACCTTACATGAATTCACGCCATTACATCGTCTGGCGGCTGGTGATTGGTCAATTGAGTTTACATCACTATTTGTGTATTTGGTGCGCTGATGCTTATGAAAGCATGTCTGCTTTTCAAGAATCAAAACTTCCATCATTATTTTTGAACGAAATAGAATCTATTTCAAATAATAGTATAGTAGTACGCAGTAACGTTCAAAATTACATATTTGTGCATTATAAAATTTATGCATTTGTACAATAAAGTCACTTTATTTTCAGTTTATGTTTGGTAATTTTTAGAAGAGCATTTATAATTTTTATTTTTTAAGAGTAAGGTTAAAAAAGTAAAGTGTGCAAAACACCAAAAAATATATAATTTGCAACTTGCAATTAAGATTTTAATTTTAAAAAAGTAATTTTTTTTAAATTCAACATTTAAATTTAAAAATAAATAAATAAAGCTTTCATATTTTTAAATTCAACATTTAAATTTAAAAAAAAAGAAAATATCTTTCCTTTTTTAAAATTCAGCAATAAAATTTAAGAAAAATTCAATTTGAATAATATTTACTTTATTTTATTCTACTCCTAAAATTTTACAGTGAAATTAGTACGGAAATTGGTAATTTCTTCAAATTTTCCATGCAGAAAAAAGAAATATGAAGGTATTTATGGCGAAAATTTCTTTTAAAAATAGTTTGTCACTTTAAATTACTTTTACATTAATAGATGGCGCCACTTTAAAAAATTCACTTGTAAAATATCGCGTAAAAATATATATATAAATGAAAACAACTAAGAAATAGATTTTATCTCATTTAAAATGCTGTTAGGATCAAATATTATGCAATTATCGAAATGAAAGCAACTAAGACATATATTTTAGCATTTATCTCATTTAAAATGCGCTTAGGATCAAATATTATGCCAATTACCGATACAAACTCAATTGACCAATCAGCAGCCGCAAAAGGATGTAATGGCGTGAATTCATGTAAAGAGAGGTAATATGCATCCCGGATGAAGATGGGTGAAAAATCGGATCTTCTTTCAATCCTTCTGCAAAGCAAGCGAATGAGAAGATTTTTTTGAAGTATTTCTTTAAAATTCAATTAAAAATCGAAATTTTAAGATAGAGACTTGAAATGAAGTTTATATGAATGAGAAAGCTTTCATCTTCCAGGTGATATAAATATTTTCTATGTAACAATATAAGTCTGATAGCATCGAATTTATATATCTCGAAACGCATAAATTTTTCCAAAAAGTGGGTTTTCAATTTTAATAAAAATATCAGTCTGTTTTAAATTATTTTTAAACAAATGAGGTCTTGTTTGAAGGAGAAATGTCTGTAGTCTTAGATTGTAAAAAAAAAATTCTACGATCCTTTTTTGGAGAGTTATCGTAATCTGAACATGAAAAAGTCAATATTTTCCCACAAAACATAAAATAAAAAAAAAACTTAAAGTCCGACGAATATGAGACATGTCTTACTTTCTTCCCCACATTATTCTGCATCGATTGGTATCGGTCTCGACCTCATACCCCCAGCGGTTTCGGAGGAGATAGCGTGACAAGCTTTTGACAGCGGCGGCGGCGGCTGCTGCAGCGCCAGTTAGTTTTTTTTAGAATAGAGAGATTGTATACATTGATCGTCGCATTTATTACAAATATATATAATTTTTTTTGGCATTAATTGCATACATTGACCGTTGTATTTAATTTGAATGTACTCCGTAGCGAAGCGCGGGTTTTCAGCTAGTTTATCTATATATATATATAAAACAGTTCCGTGACTGACTGACTGTCTGACAGATAACGCACAGACCAAACCGCTGGACCTAAAGGGCTGAAATTTTGCATGGCGATTCTTCTTATAGTGTAGGTGTGCATTAAGAAAGATTTTTGAAAACATTTTCTTAGATTTTTTTAAATTAAATTTTTAAGCTGTTTTTGTAACTTTTTTTAAGTTTGCATTTAAAATAATAATTTGAGGGTTATAAAATTTATATCATGAGAAAGATCATAAATTGTCCTTTAAAATGAAATCTTTTTCCAATCGTTACCTTTATTTTCTGATTTTTGGTGAATTTTTAAATATTGATTTTTAGAATTGAATTTATTAAATGTTGATCACGTGGTTTCTTTTCTATTTGTGATACTTTAAATTAATTTTGCGTCACGTGCATAACAACGAAATAAATTGACAAAAAAATATTAAAATAAGGTAATAGATAAAATTTAACCACCAGACTTATTGAGATGGAAGTTTTTTAAGAATTTAATTGAAATTAGTATGTTTTATGGATATTAAACATACAAATTAATTGCATACATTGACCGTTGTATTTAATTTGAATATTTTCTTCTACATTTTGTCTATAAAAATATCCATTACAACTTTTTTATAAATATATTTTTTTTGCATTAATTGCATACATTGACCGTTGTATTTATTATAAATATTTTTTTTGGCTTTAATTGCATACATTGACCCTTTGTATTTAATTTGAATGTACTCCGTAGCGAAGCACGGGTATTCAGCTAGTTTTTATAATATTTTCAAATGTTTGAGGACTCGCTAATCTAATAATTAGTCAGCATGAATATCACAAAAAATTGTAGAAGGCAAGCAAAGTAAACACACTGAACCCTAAATTTTAAAATATTTTAAATGAAGAAATCCAAATACATGTGTAACATTCCTTGGTTATAGTCCAAGTTTCGTTAATTTCCCCCCTCTTTTATAATTTTCTTTCAAATAAAGAGCCTTTTATACGACAACCCCGGCTCTCACGATTTGCATCTTCTAAAATCCAGCAGGAAAGACGAGTACAGAACACAATGTGAATAGATGCGGAATAAATATCAGGAGACGGACTGATCGAGGAAATTTTTCCCTTTACGCGTGGCATGAAAGAAAAACAGCGATCCCTCAACACGCAAGAAATAAACAAACACAGCTGCGGAAGCGTAGTCATTCGTACGCGTAGATGACAGAGCAAAAGACGGATATCGTATAAATTCCAGGCAGATTCGGTATTTTATTCTAACAGCTGCGGGAATGGCGGGAGAAGAAAGCGCAGACGGCCCTGATATGCGAAAGGAAGGCACCGAGAGAAGGTGCCAGGTAAGATTTTCCCCTTTATTCACCTGAACCTAGAACTTAAGTGTCAATCACATAACGTCACTTAAGGGGACAGTGGACTTTCAAAATTGTGAAATTTGTCCAAAAATTCGATTTTTTTAATTTTATTGAATTGTGAAACTACGTACGAGTCGGAATGTGTTGCAAAAATAATTTTTTATTTCTGTGATTACTTTCCTAGTTATAGGCATTTGTATTTAATTTAGATATTATGTGGTTACTAATAGCAATAACTAAAAATGTTTTTTTCTCAAAATAAAAATTTTCATGTCATACGAATATTCAAACTGCTCCAGGCACATTTCTAATTATCGTATTGCTTTGAAATTTAAGTTTTATATACTTAACTGTATATCAAATAAATCTTATTGAAAAAAATTATGCTTCGTAGCTCAGAATTTCTAAATTTTGTACTTGAAAAGAGGATTTATAGGTATTTTGCGTAATAAAACGTGTGTTTTCACTATTATTGTTTTTTCTCTTTATATTTTTAATGAATGCTAAAAATAAGCAATAAGTTTAATTGTTAGTTCTATAAGGTATCCTGTAAATAAAAGTTGCCATATTATATACAAAAGAAATGCGTATGGAACATTTTTAATCAGGCCAATTTTTGATATAACTAATAATTCATAATTCATAAATTATTAATATTTCATCTTTAAATTTTAACCACTTTTACATATCTATGGTACTAATCACATACTCAAATTTCAAGCAAATCCATTCAAAACAAAAAAAGTTAGGTTTGAAGGTCCACTGTCCCCTTAAGGCTGCTGTGTACTAACCCTATTGGATTCCCTCACCTCAATGTTATCCTACGGAGAAAACGTGTCCAAGGATTGCCGACTTGGATTTAAAGATTTTTTTTAAAAAATTGTACTCCGTAACAGAAAAAAGAAATTTTACAACTTGGGGTATTTTTCGTTTACAAAAAATTTAATATTTTAAAATTTAAATTATTTAGGGAAAAAAATCTTTTATAGTGTGTTTTAAACGTTCATCAATTCCTTTGGTGGACGAAATTTATAAACTGAATCCTGTTGCAAGGTACAGAAAAGTTATCTGAAGGCTATCTGAAAATACAATTTTTATTGGACTATCAGCATTTATGTAGCTGTAAATAGCAGACACGTTTTCAAAATAGATTAACGTTGAGGTGAGAGAACCCAATAGGGTTAGTACACAGCTGCATAAGAGTCAATCACATAACTTCACGGCCTTGAGAGAGACATTTATAATCCCTTGATACGGAAACAGATACTACCTATTATTTCTTGCCCAACTGAATAACTGTACGCTTTAAAACAGTATTTTTTAAATAATTTTTAGTTAGGATACCAACTTTCTAATTTTTTTGTAGCATCCCTTTTTTATTTATGTATCAGTGTAAATAATTTATTTAACGTATTAACAGATAATTTATAAAACGTATGTTTAACATATTGAAAATGTTAGAAAATAAACGTATTAACTTAAAAATGTACTAAAATTTTATTAATGAGTTAATAACAATTTATAAAAACACTTCTTATAATTTTTAATAAAGGTACTAAAAATTTTTAGCAGTACGCTTCATAATTGTAATTTATTAATAGTACTAATAATTAATTTTATACTAATTAATACATATTTCTAAAAATAATTAATAAACGTTTTAATAATATCTTAAATTAAATACTATTTCCAATACAATTTTACATTTGTGTAATTTAATAATTTAATTTTTAATAAGTGAAATTGATTAATAGGTCAATAAAAAATTACTTATAAATAAAGCATTTAAGTAGACATGTCGGCCTGATAGAAATCGTAAATTTCAGAAGGAATAAAGGTTATTAATTTCTCAATTTTTCCTCAACTGATTTTAGATGATGTATAAAAAATTTCATACCAACTTTGATCACCAGATTGTTTAGTTTCTACGATGCATGCATTGTTACAAATAAAGGTTGATATTTGATACTAATACTTTTTATGTCATGTC
This sequence comes from Dolomedes plantarius, assembly GCA_907164885.2. NCBI lineage: Eukaryota > Metazoa > Arthropoda > Arachnida > Araneae > Dolomedidae > Dolomedes > Dolomedes plantarius. Next base: position 8,540,046 of record OU015490.1, on the reverse strand, counting down.
ATCAATAAAATGTATAAAAATAATTATTAAACGTTTTAATAAAACCTTAAATTGAATACTCTTTCCATTACAATATTACACGAGTATTATTTAATAAACTAATTGTTAATCAGTTAAATTGATTAATAGGTCAATCGCAATAAAAAAAATTCTCATATAAAGCATTTAAGAAGATTTTTCGGCCTGATGTAGTTTGTAAATTTCAGATGAAATAAAGGTTATTAATTTCTCAATTCTTCCTCAGCTGATTTTAGATGATGTATAAAAAACAACTTTGATCGCCAGATTGGAGTTTCGTTTTTTACTATGCACTGTTATAAAAAATTATTGATATTTGTTACTAATACGCTTTATGCCATATATCATCATATGCTGTGTTATATCAGGGGTTTCCAACTTACAAGTGTCCAAGGGCAGCAATCGAAAACACCTGTCTAGTGGCGGGCCGCAATTTAATCACGACCATATCCAGGACTTTTTTTCTTGAGGGAGGGGGATTTGTAGGATTTGTGTATAGTATATACTATGAAATTTTTAAAAATTCGAGGATGAACCTCCAACAACGACCTTGATTATGACTGACCAACTTTCGTTAAATTACACAGACACACACAAAAAAAGTCAAATAATAAGTCGGTATTTAAATAAGAAGTGGGTCAAATGAGAAGTGGGGGGGGGGGAGGTATGAAATAGAACATGAGTGGACATCCTACTTTCCATGGAATTCGAGGAAAATCAATCTTTTTTGTAAATGAACAGCATTTGAAAACAATAAAGATTCTTACAAAAACATTTTTCGTTGACTAAGAATATCTAAATTGATGCTGCAAATTATTTTCCTAGAAGTCTTCGCGGGCCGCAAAAAAAGGCACCGCGGGCCGCATGCCGCCCGCGGGCCGCCAGTTGGAAACCCGTGTGTTATATGTTTAGATTGTTGTAATATGCAACCTATTGTGTTTGAATGGTGTTATTTTTTAGAAATTGTCTTCTATTTCGATAAACCTTATTCATGTGAACTACGAACATTTAGTTAGAATTTTTGAAAATCCCAACTATATGTTTTCTGTTTTTCTTTATGATTCTAATACGAGATGAGGCAATTGAACCTTTCCTGGATTACTAATGCATTTTCTGTTTGCTGGTTGTCGAATGTAGTAGCATTTTATTGAAAGGAGTGCCTGACCAAGGATTTTTGTATATTTTGATTCGATATGAAGTGATTAAGCAGTTAAGTTGAAATGACTGAGTTTAGTTAGCTGAAACTCAATAGTTTTGTCCTTCATTGGTTGATTTCCGAATGTTTATCTTTCACCGAATGGGTGTTAAATAGAACGCGACTTACCTTTAAAAACCGAATTCACGAAGGGCCACGAACATCATACTGCGTGACACGAACCCGCAGACTCTGGTACTTAAAGCCTAGCACCCTAACCTTTCTACCATCGTTCAGCTCTTATATTTTTCTCTGATATGTTCATTTATATTAATTTGATCAACTCATAGACAAATGACAAATTTGATGGGTTCCAGCTGCACACTTTTAGTTTACTTGGAGGTTGTACATATTCAGCCAAAGCTGGTGAACTGTAGATTGCAACCTTGGCTGAAAGTCCACGCTTCTCTCTTAAGCTAATAATACCATACAATTTTGAATTTGGCTGAATACTCATCGAGATGATTGCATGGCTATACGTCGCACATTTCCAGTCTCTTTTGCGAACCCTGATCGATTTCCCTCGTTTCCCCGATAGGTGTCTCTCTGGTTCCGTCGCAATGGGTTTCTGCTGCTTCTGGTGCTGGCCACCGTGGCAGGGTACACTCTGGGCGTGCTTTTGAAGCCCTACCATCTCTCCAACTACACCTTACACCTCATCGGGTTTCCAGGACAATTGGTGCTGCGGTCCTTCCTCATGATCATCGTGCCTCTGATGTTCTGCTCTCTGGTGCTCGGTGAGTACTGAGTTACCTCATAGCTGATTCCTTCCAATGTTTATAATCGGAAACATACGTGAACCCTGTTACTTAAAGCTCATAGAAAGGAAGATTCCGATTCGCGTATTATCTCTATTGTTGATCGTTGAGCAAGTAAGCTTGGCCCTTCTAAAGACCTAGTCACGATGTTACATGATGATGAAGAGGTGACTCATAATGAGGATTACACCTAAGTTGCTGAGTGAACTGCACTTGCACCGATATTTCATGAAAATCGGCTATACTATGCATTTTTGTTAACCAGCAGACTTTAAATTGCTTTACGCTATCCAAGCTCACAGAAAAAAATAATTATTAGTAGCATGTTATTTCCCCCACATCCATCAAACTATCATCCATCAGATGAGGTATTATTTTTTGAGGGGTCCAATATTTCATGTTCATTTTCAAGTTATTATGAAAGAGAAGGCTTTGGTTTTCTATGAAAAACTACTGAGAATAGAGGATCCCCACTGGAGGGACTATATAATCAAGACTAGACAACTCAAATTGGATTTATCCAGAAAGTCATGGACATTGGGAAAGATCTTGCGATTCCAGGTGATGTACAACCTCTTTTGAAACCTAAAAATCCTCTGAAGGTGATTAATGTCGAGGTAAAGCTGGATTTAGTGGAAACCATCCATAAAAAAAGAGTTGTTGTACCTAGTATCCTAAGAAGTTCTTCCCTTGAGACCATTGTGGCCAGATATCCAGCTACTGATTGGCAGCATATTTTTACTGATGGTTCTCAGTTTGACTGCCACTTTGATGTTGGAGCTGGTGTCATTTCGGATTTATTTTCTTTTACGCCCCTGCGGGCTATATCGGTACCGCCTTTGATGGTGAAGTGGTGGCCATGTGTCTTAAATCAATTGTAGCCTTAAGTCAATTACTAGCTATCCATCACAAATTTTAAAATACAGTCCTCCTCTCAGACTCTCAAGCAGCCATCCAATCGATTGGCTTTGTTGAACTTCCATTGACACCTGAGATTTCCCAGTACCAAGAACTTCTGAGAACTCTAACCTTAAAGGGAAAACGAATCTTTCTTCAATGGGTGTCTGGTCATTGTGGTCATTGGGGTAATGAACAAGCGGACTTCCTTGCAAAAAGAGGTGCCAACTTACATCCAATTACAGCTACTTCCTATTGGAATATTAAACGGTTTCTGAAAAATTTATTTACATCTAATTTCTTGTGGGATCTTCAGACTCTTACAGCTTTAAAATGTTGGAGGAGGATAAGCCTTTCTTTTATACCTGATAAACCAAGACGTGATGCAGTTGCGGCCTTCCGTCTGTCTACGGGACACGATTGCCTCGCCGCTCATCTGCACCGCATAGGCATTTCAACCGAGCCTTTTTGCCCATTATGCGATTCTGGATAAGTAATGGAAAGGGACCACCTGCTCCAATGTGGGGCTCTTCGCGGATCTACAGAGGTGTCGAGATATTGGGAAGCAAGAACGCTCCTAGGGCAATGACTTCGGTCTTCTGTTTTCATTTCATCGTTCCTTTGTAATCTCTTTTCCCTTGCCATTGGAAATAAAAAATATTTCATGTTCACTGAGCAACTGCCACCCTGTAACTGTTTCCACAACCAGGGATGCTTTACAGAGAAAAGAAAAAACTATCCGGCTCTCCACTGTCAATAATAAGGTATGGGCTTTTGACGTCACGGAGAAGCATGTACCCAAGGTCATAGAATTTTCACGTCTTACACATTACCGATATTACTCGTTTTTAAAAGTTGTGATCTAAGTGCATTGTTTTTGTATTATACACATAGTTGCATTCCCATCTTGTATTCCTGTATCAGTGGGAGGATCTGTGAATAATATTTGAGGTTTTCACATCTGATATGTTCACGTAATTTGGAATTTTGAACAGTATCAACTTATAAATCTTCAGTAAGTTTATTGGCATATATTTAGTGCTTATGTAATGTAAAGCAATAAAGCAATTTGGACAGATTTGCTGTCACAAAAATAAAAAGGATATACTTCTTGCAATCTCTTAATCTTCCTAATCATGAGGACCTTCCGCAAAAATCTTCAGATTCTACCTAAAACGAGGTACATTCAAGTTCTATGGTCTATTTTTTCTCACGTTACGGAGTGCGGGTGTACATGAGAACGGGTAGAATCTTTGGATATTTCTTTAAAGATAGGGGCATTCTTTGCGGTAATGAGAGATAGATGGTACCCTCATCCAGTTCATAAAATGCCTGTGGCCCCAACTGCCAGAAGAGCTATTTAAGTACTAAAAATGGTGTCGTCTATTTTACAAAAGCAACTTGTTATTATCCACTTTTTTCCATATGCAGGGGTTAACACTCATCGGCTTTTATTTTCAGTGGGATGTTTAATCATAGCATTTATCGGAAACTAGTATTGCATTTTCCGAAACGTTATCTTACGTAGTCGAAAAGTTAATTATCTTTATTACATTTCCTGCGCGAGGATGATTTATTCTCATGCCAAAACTTCGGGGTTTTGGTGGAAAAACCATAAAACCTCGTGGTTTTGTGGTTTTTGAAGACCGGAGAACATATCCATCTTTGTTCTTAATACCCCAGAAGTCCTTGAATCTCTTAAATGGGCACATCCAATTTTGCATGTATCTTAAATAAAATAAGGCAGACCTGCCTGAAACAGAATAAGGCAGGTCTTTCTCCCTCTCTCAGTTTGTTAAAGATGGACATTTATTAGTATGTACACCATTAACAATCAAAATATTTACATTTTCATGCATAGAGTTGCGAATCTGAGACCAAATACATTTAACCACATATTGTCCGACCACGGAAGCAAGGTCCCTGGAAGCTGTTACGCATGCGCGAGAAAAGCTAGTCTACTTAGAAAATAGGGGAAAACGTCATATTTTCGGATGTGTTTGTTTATGAAATACGGAATGTATTTCAGACTGCTTTTTGTTCGGAATTTTAAAGTTATTTTTTAAAACTTTATTTTTGATCGAATATGTGAATAACGATTTCAAAATAATTAAAAGAAAGAAGCAAATCTATTTAAAAAATAGGAGTGTTATAGGAGTGGATATTTTCGGATTACATCAAAATCAAAATTATCTAAAGCTACGTTTTCGGTGGTTCTTTTTTTCTGACGTTTCCTCGGAGATTCAAATTTTGGAGTTTCTTTACCCTTTGCTTCTCTGCGTATTCTTTTTACTCTGGACATTGATATCCCGGTCATTTCACTAGCTCTCTTTAGGGATTGCGAAAGTGGAACAATAACATTTCCTTCTAGTGCTTCTTTATCACGCAATTTAATTACATTGTGTATTATACGTTTACAATCACTACGGAACGGCTTATTTCGAGCAGTTGTGTTGGGTAAAGGATCCATTAATTTTAATATAATAATCAAAATAACAGACGAGGAAAAAGCAAGCAAGCGCAGTTAGTAACCGATTCTAAAGAATGTCGAGAGAATGCGAGACTTTTCCCCCCTCCTTCCTCAGCAGCCTTACCTACAGCGTGAATAGAATCATCTTGGCACTATGCCAACCGTGGTTCTTCGTACTGTGGTCGAACAGTACTTCGGATCTGGTAATAACGAAACTACTCTTACTCTAAACTGCTCTGTCTCCAGCGCAATTAAATTTCATACAATACACTGCATAATACGATCCTTCCATACGATACATGGCACAATACATATTAACGCTATGTGTATAGTTCATGTGTACCATCATGTGTACCATCTTTGCAAACAGGAGTTTCAAGCCTGAGAAAAGGCGGGGACACTCGCATAGTGGCGCTGACCATTGGCTTCTTCTTGGCACTGTCCATCTTTTCGGCGATCATGGGGGCGGTGGCAGGACACCTCGTCCATCCAGATAAGAAAATCACATCTGAAGCCCCCTCCAGTGAGGGTGAGTTGTCAGGCAGAAAGGAGCACATCCTGGATTCCCTGCTGGACCTGCTTTGGTAAGTACTAGGGCAGTCTATTTTTCTCTCACGTTAGGGTCTTACCTCTGACATTCCAGTGAAAAACCTCGTGTCTACCGTTCCAACTTCTGCACGTTCAGGTTCTTGCTTATTTACGAAGAGCTAAATGAATTACCATTGGTAGGCTCTTGATTCTAAAAATGTGAAGACAAAAGACCATGTTGAGAGGAAAGCTTTTATAGAGGCAAAATATCATAGGATACGTAATATAAGGTACAACTCTCTTTCCACGGTTTGGAAACAGTAGAATATGATTATCTGCACGCCTATTACCTGAGTTTCCGCCTTAACCCAGGTAACTGTTCCGACCTTGACTGTACTGAACGAACAGTCTGACAGCTAAATTGAATATGATCAGAAATGTGGTCAGGTGTGTCACCCTGTCCTATCTGTACGACTGAGATGCTATCAGCATGTACCTCGAGTTTCGTGTTCTCATGCTTTACTGTTTTTAGCGTGTTGGAATAATTTTGTGGTCATTCAGTTAAGTAGAATGGTCTGGAAAAGCAGAATTTTCGGAAATTGTGCTTAAGGAATAAACGCTTGATAAACCTGCAGTAATATCTCAGTCATTTAGAGGAAAAAGTGAGCTTGTCTATGTTTAAGAACCTTCTATAAATTGTATCATAAAAATCAATAAATTAAATTAAATATTAGCAGTTTTTCTGGCGGTCTTTGGTAGTTTTACTGGCTGTCCAGACTTTTCTGGGTGTCTTGGAGGGCCACAAAAAAGTCTGTAGTAGGCCGCAATTGCCCACCCCTGGCTTAAAGGATATATATTGATGTATTCCAAACTGTCTTCAGCACGATAGTTTCGAGGTTTTATATATTTTTTTAGAATTAATAGTTGGAGAATCGAGGAAAAGGGAATACGCTGTATCTGTTTAAAAACAAAATCTAAACGCCTCAAGATCCACGGGGCTGTATAACGCAGATGCATACATTTACGAATATTATTACAGTGCCAGCTTTCTTTTTTTCCCATTCAGCATATTGCGGAAAATAGAGGGAATCATCCCTGTCACTACTTGTTCCGCTGTTGGAAACAGTAGCCTCTTCATCATTCCCTCCCTGCCAGCTGCTGAAGCGTGCGGAAAATATGCAGTGTCAAATATGCGGAAGACACATGTACATAACTTTTGTATACCCTACCTCGATCGAACTTTGGTCCGTGGCGGCCTTGTGGTACAGCGCGCTAGCTTTCGGTGCTGAGGGTGATCGGAACGAATCCCGGCGGAGAACCACTAAAATGCCTCCGTTCGTGTCGTCCCTTTATAGGGGATAATGCTGGTCCGCCTATATGGTGCCCCCATAATAAAATAGCCAGCAAAACTGCGGTGAATTATAGGCGAATGTCCTCACGACAAGTGCTTCCGCATTGGTTAAAAGAAATCGATGGAACTTTCTGGTTTTTATCTTTTTGGCTTATTAACTCAGTTTATTAACTCAGCTTTCATTCGTATTTCAGGAATGCCATTCCGAGTAACATTGTGGAGGCGACATTCGTCAAGGTTGGTAGAAAACTGCGTTGTTTTGAACTCTTAATTGAACTGCCAATTAAGTGGCTGCGTCATATATGTACAGAGGGTTAATACATATATATAGATATATGTGTGTGTGTGTGTGTGTGTATGTGTGTGTGGTTTGGTACAAGAAGTGCTTAAGTCAGTTTTTTCCAAGATGACCTTGTTTGCTTATGTCTCTTTAAAAAAATATTATTTTCAATGTAAGAAGTACCCAAGTCCGTACAGTGGTTTAGAAAACACATTTAAAGCATGTGACAGACTTGGGTACTTCTTACATTGAAAATAATATTTTTTAAAGAGACATAAGCAGAGAAAGTTATCTTGGAAAAAACTGACGTAGGCATTTCTTGTACCAAGCCAAATAAATATATATATATATATATATATATATATATATATTATCAGCTCATGCAAGCTATTTTACTAGATATATCACAAAAATAGAAGTACAACTAGAAGGGTACGAAAGCATGTTTAAGATACAAAACAGGTAAATTCGCTACCCAGAAACATTACAACCTGAAACAGCACTTCATTTTTACAGTGTGGGGGATAATCTCCCCTCACCCCTTGAAATTCTGGACTTAATGTATAAACACAAATGTATAAAGCAAAATTTGATCCGAAGTTTTTTCTGGCTACGTGAAGTCGTGAAACTTGAACGCTTTCATTTCAAGCAATGTATAACACCGACCCTTTTCCCCCTATGCGTTTGAAAAGACCCTTTCCTTAATATTTAACGTGCCACACATGTTATTTTGTAGTTAGCGATACTAGCTGCCAAGGTAGGAGCTTGGGTTCGAATCCCGGCCAATGCATACATGTTTCTGTACTGTCCACTCATAGAGTGTAGCGTTGGTTCATCCCCCAGGTCCTCCCACAGGGAAGTATGCAACAAGACTCGCTGTGTACATGGGCCAATGTCCTCATAACAAGCCTGCCTCTTTTTTGTGTGTGTGGGTGAAAGAAAAGAGCATTTAACTTCCTCCGCCACAAGACACTGGAGACTAAAAATAAAATTGAATTAAGAAATCCCTTTTTTATAAAGCACTTTCCTAGTGTCATTTCAAAATTTGGTTGTATGAAACGCTCTTGGAACCATAACTTTTTTTATGTCTTTCTTATTAGAAGGGGTATATAACATGTTTGCTTGAAAAAAATTAAAAATGTCCCAAGAGAAAAAGTTAATTTTATTCGAGGAATCGAATTTACAGACATTTCTCCACGCAAGAATTTTTTAGAGAGGAAGAAGTGTCGTCCAAATCACTGTTACTATTATTATATGCTATTAAACTATACTTATATATCACTCGTCTAGCTGGAGTATGAATAGAACGAAAGATTTTTTTTTCTCCTTAAAAGTTTTTCTATTGTTATGCTTTTCTATTGTATAACTATTTACTGCTACTGGGTTTAGCGCGCTGCCAAAATTATAACTCGCGACGGACGGGCAATTTTTTTTCTCTCCGGAGGACCGTTATTGAGGAACGTAATCCTACGTTAAAAGAAATGCTTGCTATTTTAAACGAACGGCAGCGGAGTAACTGGTAATTTCGATACTATCACCTCACCGTTCAAACTGAGGATTTGAAGCCCGCGCCCCAGTGTTTACTTTCGATAAAAATTCTCTGTGCATAGGGTTTTGGAACTTGGATTTGGGATTATCTCTTGAAAAGGCATATATAGCGCTATTTTTTGCCACTAGGGTGCCGACAAAAGGATATAGTAATACGCGTCCGCGATGTCAGTGGACCCCTTAGCGGCCCGGAATGTCAAAAACGGAGGGAATTCAAGCTTACATGGACTTCATGGGCGCTCGACAAGAGAGGCTGACGCGGAATCGAACCGATAGCTCCATTTATTATTTTAACGAACGGCAGCGGAGAAATTTCGTAAATATCACTTCACCGTTTATACGGGGAATTCGGAGCCCGCACCCCATTGTTTACTTTCCGAAAAATAATCTCTCGGCATAGGGCTTTTAGAAATTGGAGAGATTAAGGAAATTTATGGAAAGGCGTATGTACCGCTATTTTTTTTTTTTTTTTTTTTGCCGCAACTGTGCGGGCAAAACGATATAATTATACTGCGTCTCCGCCGACATCGCGGACGAATAGAACACCCTTGCTTCTCGAAAATTCAAAAACAAATCGAATTCGATAAAATGAGGTGCTCGGAGGCAACTGACAAGGTAGGGGTATAAACAATCGTCAAGATAACTCGTTTTTTTTAAACGAGCCTTTGGATGCAATATTGCTTGTAGTTTCCCTATCTGAAGTGTTTTTCATTCGGAATCTTCTGTTTTTCAGCACGGAAATCATAAGTAATACGTCGGTCCACCGATTACATATCCGACAAACTTAATACCTGAAGACAGTCGTTTACTCTGCGCATCATAATTCCACCTTGCACAGAGTAGCACAGGTACGAGTTAGGTTAGGACAAATGGAACAACAGGTGCTAATGCCATTGGGCGAAAGTCGAGGTTCCAACGGCCATTGTTACTCTTAGCCTGGGCCATCGCCCGGTTTCCAGCCGGACTGCATGGAAGTAGTGACAAGCCGAAGACTTGAGTTTGACCTCAAGTCTTCGGCCCTCAAGGCTGAGGGTGACCTAGAGGGAAGCCTTGGGGGTGTACAGTATCTCCCTCAGAGGATCCCACTCCCCCAGGAGACTCACAGTCGCGCTCTCCGTTACCAAACGTCATGGTCCTCAAAACGGACCTCGGCGCTCTGGGAGCAAGCCACACCATCCCGACTCCGGCCCCCTGGCCTTTTCAGCACGGAAAAACAAAAGGACCAGAAAATTATTTTTCCTCTCAAATGTGGACAGCTAAATATTGTCCAAATTTGGTCTTGCTCGCTGACGAGGGACATGCATAGGGGGACATGCGTTGGGAGAATTCTCAGAGGTTGGGAAGTCCTGTCATTGGTCCACGGGATAGTACATATTGTGCGAAGGTTCGTCTAGTCAGGCCAACTTTACTTACCCCGTTTCTTTATTTCTTCCAGGAGTACACTCACATCGAGGTGCTGAATGAGATGTCTCCGTTGGAAGACGGCTCAAACAGCTCCGCTGTTTACAGGAAGACGGGGCAGCAAACGAGAGGGGTCAACTTCATGGGTAAGTGGACCATACAGCTCTGTGAGTTCATTCAGTTCGGTAGTACTATAGGAGTTAACCAGTAAAACTAATTTTTGGTAATGTTTAATAAGGATTCACAAGAGGTCAGTGAATTACCCTATTCTGCTTTGAATACTTTGTAAGAATGTTTTTTTTCTTGCGTAGCTGTAGAAAAAAAAACCTGGCTTTTTATAGTTTGACGTTTATCCGGGGCAACAAAACCATTGATGTAATGAAAAAGTGATATGCCGTCATTAAATCTACATTATGCTAGGTTGCAAATTTATCTGAAGATAGCAGACTTCTAAAGGAATGAATCTAGAAAACGCAGATTATATGAAAAAAGGGTATGGGGGATCTAGGAAGGACAATTTTTTTAGTTGCATAAATTTTGCCATGATTTTTAATTCCCTTGTATAAAAAAAGGTAATGCGCGTAATGTTCTTCTCGATAAAAAATTTACTAGGAAAAAAGAAGTTTTCATTAAGATAAAAAAGGGAGGCTTTGATAATGTCGCGGGTAAATTTCTGAACAAATGGGTGGCATCCATAGAGTTTGACTCTCTGGACTCAGTCTGGATAGTATTCTTTCACTTTGTAAGAGTCAAGAAAAACCAAATATGCATTCCGAAGTTTCTGAAAAGCACAGAGAAACCTAAGTAGATCTTTAAATTCAGAGAATAGCACTGACAGCATAGTTAGATTTTATAATTTTTTTTTATTATTATTTCCAATGGCAAGGCAAAACAGATTACAAAGGAACGATGAAATAAAAGCAGAAGATCGAAGTCATTGGAATTGGAGCGTTCTTGCTTCCCAATATCTCGACACCTCTGTAGATCCGCGAAGAGCCCCACATCGGAGCAGGTGATGCCTTTCCATTACTTCTCCAGAATCGCATAATGGGCAAAAAGGCTCGGTGCAGATGGGCGGCGAGGCAATCGTGTCCCGTAGACAGACGGAAGGCCGCAACTGCATCACGTCTTGGTTTATCAGGTATAAAAGAAGGACTTACCCTCCTCCAACTTTTTAAAGCTGTGCGAGTCTGAAGATCCCGCAAGAAATTAGATGTAAATAAATTTTTCAGAAGCAGTTTAATCTTCCATTAGGAAGTAGCTGTACTTGGATTTATAAATGCTCATCTAAAGATCAGCGTTTATAAATCCAAATACAGCTATTGAAGTACGTCACACAACGAGTCATTTTTATATTTCTAGTGGAAGACGACCAGCAGAGTCAATACTTCCATAACGAAGGTCTTTGAGTCGTTTATAAGCGACGTATGATCACCAGAAGCTCCGTTTTAAGTGGTATAATCCTGGATGGCCTCTTTCTAGCTTCGTGTTCTCGAGGCTTTTAATTCGAGATGTCTTATTTTATCTTCTTACTAAACGTATAAATTTAACAAAAACATTGGTATAGATCAGCGTTTCCCAACCTTTTTCGAATGGAGACCCCCTTTCAATAGTTTCCGCGTATCCTGCGGCTCCCCCTCTATTCTCTCATTGCATATTTTTCTTTAAGAGAACGCTGGACCTTCATTCGAGCAAATCTTTTCACTGTAATATTGATTGTGTTATTGTAAAAAATGTATATTTCTGTAGGTTAATAGTACCAAAATAGCTTTTTTTCCAAGCAAAAAATCATTTATGAAGCTTCTATGAAGTAATTTATAAAGGGTAAGCGTAGTATATATATATATATATATATATATATATATATATATATATATATATATATATATAAAACAGTTCCGTAACTGACTCACTGACTGACATACACTGCTGGCCACCCAAATTGCAACACCAAGAAAGACAAGAGATATCACAACAAAATTTATTTTGTAGATAACATGTTGACCAAGTATCAAATGATTAAATTTATAGACTTCTGTGAAGTGTGGTTCCTGTCAAAATCAGTAGCCAGAGTAGCCGCCATTGTTGGAGAACACCGCTGCCACACGCCTCGGCATTGATTCAAAGAGACTTCGGATGAGTTCTTGGGGTACAGCAGACCAAGCAGCTTCCACACGTTGCCAAAGTTGATCTGCTGTGGCAGCTGGGGATAGAATCTGGGTCAATCGTATAGCAACCATGGACCACATGTTTTCTATCGGTGAAAGATCCGGAGAGCGAGGCGGCCAGGGAAGCAATTCAATCTGGTGATTGACGAAGAACCGTTGGACAATGCGTGCCACGTACAATGCGTTGGGGTACAGCAGACCAAGCAGCTTCCACACGTTGCCAAAGTTGATCTGCTGTGGCAGCTGGGGATGGAATCTGGGTCAATCGTAGAGCAACCATGGACCACATGTTTTCTATCGGCGAAAGATCCGGAGAGCGAGGCGGCCAAGGAAGCAATTCAATCTGGCCATTGACGAAGAACCGTTGGACAATGCGTGCCACGTGTGGTCGCGCATTATCCTGTTGAAATATGGCTGTGGGCAAGCCCTGAAGGTAAGGAAGGACAACTGGCTCCAACACCTCGGAGATGTAGCGCTGGCTGTTTAAAGTACCGGCAATGCGTACTAGAGGTGTGCGAGAGTGATATCCAATACCGCCCCATACCATAATACCCGGTGCAGGACCAGTGTGGCGGTGCATAACGCAGCTGTTCAGCATCCTCTCTTCACGGTGTCTCCGGACTCGAATGCGACCATCGTGGTGTTGCAGACAGAAGCGTGACTCGTCAGTAAAGATGATTTCATTCCATTCTGCCGTCCACATCCTTCTGTCATCGCACCATTGGCGGCGGAGACGTCTGTGGTTCTGCGTCAAGAGTAGACAAAGCAATGGACGTCTTGCGGACAGACCACTCTGCTGTAAACGGCGTCGAATGGTACGCGCAGACACTGGATGATGCGTTACAGATTGCATGTGCTGTGCTATGGTTCGTGATGTGACTGAGCGATCCTTCACTGCCATGCGCACAATTTGGCTGTCATCACGTGAAGTGGTGCGCTGAGGTGGATGCGATCGAACACGCCCGTCCGTCGTACCCTCCTGCATCCAACGATCACATATCCGCATTACAGTTGTTTGGTTTCGTCCAACACGACTACCGATTTCCCTGAAAGATAATCCACAATCTCGGTAGGCCACTATCCTTCCTCTGTCGAACTCGGATACTTGATCAAAAGATGATCTCTGTTTTCTACGAGGCATAATTGATTGTTTTTTTTTGAAAAAACAACAAGAAAAACACAATTGCCGAACTTGAAATCGTCGAAATCTCCAAGCCTTAAATAGCGCTTTGAAGTGGCGCCACAGGCGCGCGTGATGTGCGTCTGAGCTGAAATTCTAATCATTTGCTTATCTCACCTCCGCTAATGTATGTTGTAAATTTCATGTTATTTGCATGTTTCCTTCAGGGTGTTGCATTTACAGTGGCCAGCAGTGTACAACGCACAGACCAAACCGCTGGACCTAAAGGGCTAAAATTTGGAATGGCGATTCTTCTTATGGTGTAGGGGTGCACTAAGAAAGATTTTTGAAAAATTCTTCTTAGATTTTTTTAAAATTAAATTTTGAAGCTGTTTTGTAATTTTTTAAAGTTTGCATTTAAAATAATAATTTGAGGGTTATAAAATTTATATCACGAGAAAGATCACAAAAATTCCTTTAAAATGAAATCTTTTTCGAACCTTTACCTTCGTTTTCTGATTTTTGGTGAATTTGTAAAGATTAATTTTTAGAATTTAATTTATTAAATGCTGATCACGTGATTTCTTTTTCTGGTACTTTAAATAAATTTATCGTCACGTGCATAACAACGAAATAGACAAAAAATATATTCTTTTTCTTTCTAATGCAGCAGACAATTGGATATTATCCAAAAACAATAAATATTCCTTACGATTTTTTTATAAATAAATATATATATATATATATATATATATATATATATATTTTACATCAATTCTATACATTGATCGTCGCATTTATTATAAATATATATATTTATTTATTTGGCATCAAGTGCATACATTGACCGTTGTATTTAACTGGAATGTACTCCGTAGTGAAGTGCGGGTTTTCAGCTAGTAATTAATAAGCTTTAAGTCTGTTTTTCTCAAAACAGATTTTTCAAGGTATTTAGATTTTTTAAATGCTCTATGCGAATTTTTTTTTTAAATTCATAAAATTGATAAAGAAGAATCCTGATACTATTTTACAAAGAAACTGGGTATGCATTTTACAATTCGACTTATTTAATGTAATTAAATTTAAAAATTATAACTTATTAAAAGGCAAAATTTTGATGAAAATCGGGATGGAATTCAGAAAAAAATCTCTCAAAAATTAACTATTCAAGAGATTAAATAATTCATACCCAGATTTGTTTTTTATACAGCTCGATCTTGCCTTTCAAAGTGATTAAAAGGCAAAATCGAGGACATATCTCAAATATTAAGTCGCAAGGAGCATTTTAAAATTTTGTTTATAAATTTCAAATTTTTAGAAAATCTTAAAATGATAATAAGATTGGAAATTTCTTTTAAGTTATTCTATATATTTATAGTGAAATGTATGTCTATATGTACAAAATTCCGTATCTCTATGATAAAAAGAAAAAAAAATTAACGTCCACAACACAAAGAAAAAGTACTAAAAAGCAGTTTTTAGAGTTTAATTCTAACTAAATGTTAAGTTTAACAAAAAAGAAATTTGTAGGAAAATTTAAGAAATGGAGAGCTTTAAGAAACGCTCAGCTCTCAATCATAGGTGTGTAAAAGCATTGGTTCAGAATAATCTATATATATAAAACAGTTCCGTAACTCACTGACTTGCTGACATACATCGCACAGACCAAACCGCTGGACCTAAAGGGCCGAAATTTTGCATGGCGATTCTTCTTATAGTGTAGGGGTGCACTAAGAAAGATTTTTGAAAAATTCTTCTTAGATTTTTTTAAATTAAATTTTTAAGCTGTTTTTGTAACTTTTTTTAAGTTTGCATTTAAAATAATAATTTGAGGGTTATAAAATTTATATCACGAGAAAGATCCTAAAAATTCCTTCAAAATGAAATCTTTTTCGAATCTTTACCTCCCTTTTCTGATTTTTGGTGAATTTTCAAAGATTAATTTTTAGAATTTAATTTATTAAATGCTGATCACGTGATTTCTTTTTCTGGTACTTTAAATAATTTATCGTCACGTGCATAACAACTAAATAGACAAAAAAAAATTTTCCTTGTTAATGTGGCAGACGATTGGACATTATCCAAAAAAATATTAAAATACAGTAAAAGATATGGTCCTCAAACTGTACTATATTAATTGTACTATATTCTTTACTATGTCCTATTAGATTTAATTTGAATATTTTCTTCTACATTATTTTGTCTATAATAATATCCCTTACGATTTTTTTTAAATATATATTTTTCTTTTTTTTACATCAATTGTATACATTAATCGTCGTACTTATCTATATATGTAAAAATGAATATTTGTTTGTTTGTTCGTATTTTATGCGTTCATCCGATTGCGATCTAAACTTTGTCAACTTATTGCTTGAACTTGCGCGAAGGTGATAGACTATTTTCATCCCGCTACGAAGTTCCATTCCCGAATTATGTTAGAACAAGTTTGCGCGGTATCAACGGATATTTTTGTTCAAAGCCATTGTAACATTTCATTGTTGCCAATTAAATTATAACATTTACGTAAAAATAAATAGATATGAATTAAAAACGTGATTTATTCATATATTGGAGCATGCAAGAATAAATTTGATATATTATTTTCATATACGGGGCAACGCCGGAGTATTTCTTTTTAAAAATGAAAATATAAGGATGGAAAGTCATTCATTCTCAATGAATGTGTTATCTGTCCATTTCATGAATTGAAACTATCCCAAACTACCTGCTCAAACTCAAATATACTGAAAGACACGTTCACTTAGCTAGAAACACGTGCGTTTAGCCTTGACGCGATGATTTATATAACTGAAGTGACATTGAAACATGGCAGATGATTTAGTTTTGAGAAAGAATTACAATCATGAAATACGCGTATATTATAATTAAGAAAGTCTGAAAGGGGCATTGAAGCGTAGAAGACGATTTAGTTTTCAGAAAAAATTTCGAGCATGAAATACGTATATATACTTTTTCTATAATAATTATCAGATTTGCTGTATTTTAATATTGAATGTGATCTCAATCCAATCAAACATTATTGATTCTTTTTCTATAATAATAAATACATTCAAACGTTATTGACTAGCTGTAAGTTAATGCTTTAAAATGTCCAAAAGGAGGAAAGCAACTTTTAATCCTGCAGAAGTAAGGGTAAAATGTCAAAGATTGTTGAGAAATGAGCAATGTGATGAAAAAAAAACAGAAGAGCGCGAAGCCAACAGAATTCGAAATGCAGTTAGACGCACACAAGAATCTGAAGAAAAATATTCCCAAAAGCTCGACGGCAACAGAATTCGAATTGTAGTGATCCGAAGCAGTGAGACTGATGAAGAAACTTTTAAAGCGTCGAACATACGATTGTCTTCGAGCTTCGACATCGGAAGGAGAGGAAATCGATGAACAACGACAGCACCAACAACAAACTAATGCTATTTGCTACCGCAAAAGAATTTTAGCGAAAACTTTAGAACATCATAATATGAGTCTAATCACTGAAAAAGATAATAACAGAAACTGAATCCCGAGCGAAGCCGGGTAATACATCTAGTATATATATATATATATATATATATATATATATATATGTGTGTGTGTGTGTGTGTGTGGCATTAATTGATACATTGACTGTTGTATTTTATTTGAATGTACTCCGCAGCGAAGTGCGGGTTTTCAGCTAGTATAACAATAAAAATAGAATAACGAACCTATATAAAATCGCTTTATTCTGTTGGGGAAACTACAGTAGTAATGCCAAATGTGACAGCTCAGGCTGATGAAAGGTAAACTGACGTTAAAATGTGTGTACTAGACGTACTAAGTAACCACGATTTTCCATTTATCACCAAATAAAAGCAGTAGATTCTAACGAATTGGGTTTGTGCTCTGACTGAGACTTTTTCCTTTAAAAAACATCGCTGCCTTACAGTTTTAAAAGTAGTCGACTGTAAACTGAATTTTTTCTGTCTCGCAGGCTTGCTGACATTCAGCATCGTGTTCGGATATGCCCTGTCTGTACAAGGAAAGAAGGTGGAACAGCTGCACCAAGTGATCGAACAACTGAACACTGTGGTCATGAGCATTATGGGATACTGTGTCAGGTGAGTGCAAAAGAAATGCATTGACTGAAATGAGAATAAAATATGTTATAATTGCATTGATGGAAAGAACGATACTTTGCGGTAAAGTGACCATGGTCACCAGTGACGAATGAGTTAAAAGCTATACAATCAGAAAGAATATCATTATAATTTATTATTATTATTATTATAATTTTGTGGGGAGAAGGGTTATCACCTGAGAAACTTAACTTTGAAAATAGCACTTGAAATTGTCGCATGGTTTTACTTTCTTCTTTTCTTTTTTTCTTTTTAAGATTTTGATGAAGGTCTTTATAATTTTATGGTCTGATTGGCAAACTGCTGGGCACACAACTTAATTGTTCTGTGAAAGTTCTTTCAGGGTAGTTCTTAGTTTCAGTCTGTAGTGTACGAGATCCATTTAAAGATCTATCCAGAAGTATTCCTATAGCACTGGTGGATTATTTCATTCTCTTCAGAAGTCCATCGATGAGAAAAGTGGGTCTTGTTAGTTGGTTACATTCTGGAGCTCAACGGTCATTTTTTGCAACACGACCTCTAAACAATCCTGGACTTAAGGCCACTAAGTTTAAGGCCATTTCCGAACGTCGGACACGCAGACTCTGGTAACACTGTCTTGGGCGCAAAACCATCTTTCAAAAGAAGGATCCGGAAAACGGGGTTCGTATTCTGAGATAAGATGCGCAGTGTGAAAATCCTCAGTCTGTAAATCCCCTGAGAGAAAAAAAGGGTACTGACATTATGGCTCATCTCGACTCTGTCAAGGATAGCTAGGCAGAAATCCTCCTAGCGCTGCTTTAACGCAGTCAAAATCAGCCATTCTTCACTTCTTAATAGTTTCTATTCTCTTTTTCACAGCCTCCTTCCTTTGGGCATGTTCTTCTGGATGCTCCGGGAAGGCCTCCAGTCTGGTACTCCCAGACAAATTCTCGGCTCTGTGGGACTGTTTTTGACCAAGTTCTTCGGCTGCGTCGCTTTCCACCAAATAGTACTGCTGCCTCTATTGTACCTGGTATTAGTGCGGAAGAACCCTGTACGATACCACCTCAACTTACTGCCGGCTATACTAACTGCTTTCGGTACGTGCTCCAGGTGAGTTAGACGTAGCTATTAGAGCATTCACTTTGTCTTCCGATGGCTTGCAAACGATATTTTCATCACTACCTTGGCAATTCGTCGGTCCGGAGTTGGATCACGATCCTTGTAATGTGCAAAGTAGCGGTTTCACTAAGTCCTCTTCACCAGAGTTTATTTGTATAGATACATTTATTTCATCCTGACTGAATTGGAACTCTATACCTCTGTTCATCATAATTAGCGTAGATTGGTTTGGTTTGGAGCGCTACCGTCAATTTTTGCTATACGAGGGCTAATTAGACCGGTACCTACTGCTTAAAGCCAATTCCGACCGGCTGCAAACTTCCATGCCGTGATTGGGACTCGAACCCACAGACTCTGGTATCGAATGCCAGTGTCCTTGTCATTCGGCCATCGTTCGTCTATAGTTTGCGTAGAAGATCAAGCATATGCTAAAATGTTAGTTACTCTCATAAGTTCGGGGGACGATAAGAGGTAACTAAAGTTCCACGGGATAAGGTAATATATTTCGTACCAGTCCGATTCCCCCCAAAGACTCCTCACTAAAATATTCTGCTCTCTCTTTTAGCCTCCTCTAAACAGAGTTTATTGCCCTGATAAACTTGGAATCTGAAATTAGCGAGTAGATATTTTCTTCATGTATTGCTACTTCTCCCTCACTTGGCCTTAGTTAGGACTTTTTAAGATGACAAGCGGTAGATTCCGTTTGTGGAAGTTTCAGATGGACTATGTTTAGCTCCAACCCTCTCCTATTTCATCGCTGTTTGCGTAAATCCTCCGTGTATTGGAAAGGAATGATACTAAAATTTTCAGATGTCACTAATAACCTGAAATCGAAACCCAAATTGTACGGAATGCAACTGAAGATCAGTATCACGTGATTTGCACAACACAGCCGATCAAATGCCATCTCATACAACGACATTCGATCAGCTATGCGTGATGCGATTTTCCGTAACAATCGATTCCATAATTCGATTAGCTATGGTGGTTAATGATGGATCTGTACGTCCGCTGATCGAGCCAACGAGTGAGCCAATGTCGGAATGTCCTTCATCATGATGTCGTGATATGAACCCGTCCTAGTGGGCGAAAACTTAAATTATTTTTTTCTCCCCTACCTACAGGAAAACAACGAAGACTGTACACAAACCAAGAAATTAAGAGAAAGCAATGATAAATATGTAATACTTGTCGTAGGCGTTACAATTCTTGTGAAGGCTATTATTGGTCGAGTTAAGCCACATGGGTCCATAGTGTTTTAAAAATTATTGGTTGCGAATCAATTTTAGGTAGAATATGAGAAGAATTTCGTTACCTGTTGTTTAACTGATCTGTTCATCTGTTGTGGAATTGTTTGAGTGTGTGCTGAAATGAATTTATTATATAGTTATCCTTTGTAGAAACACTCATTGTCTGTATCTCAACTTCTTTGCGGTTTTTAGATTTCGTTGACATTGCATTACTGATACAGATTTGTATTATATTTGAAATGTTTTACATGATTGCTTCTCATTTACACAAGAAATAAGCCATCTTGTCACAGGAAACCAGGCTTAAATAATAAAAGAGGGGAGAATTAATTTTTCTCTTCCTTAGAGAAGATGATTAGAACTTCCTCAGACACTCTAAGAAGTCCGAGTACTTTAGGTCATTTACTATGTTATATATCTTGATTGGTTAAATATGGATATTACACTAAGAAGAACTGCCGCAAATAATAATTTTTTGCACTCGTTTGCATGTGTGTGTGGCTAATGTCCCTGGGGGATGACAACATTACACCCCAGTCCGGTGTACATATGAATATAAGACATAGAAACAGACAAATGATACAATCACAGAAGAATTTTATTGACAGACGATGACACCGGCGATGGACGATGGGTTGCAGCTCCCCTTTCTAGACGGGGTTCCAATTGCAGGCGGAAGACTGACCGGTTCCCCAGAATACAGCCAAGTCTTATGCGGGAATCGAACCCACACCCCCGGCGTGGCAGGCTGATGCCTTATCCACTTAGCCACTGGGCGACTGTTTGCATGTTGTTTTTCTTTTGTAATTCTGTAACATGCAAATATACCAGTAAAAAAAAATTCTGGATACATTATTTAGTCATTCCCTGAAATATACCGAAATTATCACTTCTCGATATCATAAAAGTAATATCTGAATAATAGTAATTTACATGGCAGGCACTGACTTCGTATATTGGTGGGTGGACATCCTACAATTGACAGTCTGTCGTTATTAGGGGTCTACATCTATCTCACTACCCAACATATAGTCTGTCCCTCTATGACGTCAGAGAGGGTACGGGGGGGGGGCTGCTCGGTCAAAATTGAGGTGGCACTAGTTAAGACGAATTCTGACTCTTGTGATGCTATATAAACCGGGGAAGCACACTTCAGTTCGAAGCCTATATGGACCTGGTCTGGAAATTCCAGCCATGGGGCATTAGAAACAACAACAACAACAACATTTAGTTGGCAAGACATTAACCCCTAGACTAATCCGACGTTGAATATGATGTTGATAGTAAAAATTTCAGGATAATGGGCAATTTCTTTTCGAAATATTTGGTTAGATCTTAACTGATACAGAGAAAGAAGAAATATCTTACGCCTGTTGCAATATAGTCGTTATCCCTGAAAATTTCTCTCCAAATCTATAATCCGCGCTGAAGAAAAAAAACAGAGTATAGCATTTAGCACTTTCCAGGAAGGAATTCGCATTTCTTATTTCCAATAATATTAAAAACTATGAAAGATAAACATGCATCAGGTAATGAGGTAGAAATTCAAACAAAACCTCATTTTTTTATCCAGTCCACCTGCATGTGAGGGCATATCTACCGATTTGTATGTAAAGAGTAGGTGGACAGTGCGTTGAGGTGTATGCAGCATATAATAATTTACACGACTTAAAACACTGAATGTGGTTTGCTTCCTTTGCAGCTCTGCAACTCTCCCGATGACTATCCGGTGCGTCGAGGAAACAAATCGGATTGGACGGAATGTGACGCGACTTGTCCTTCCCCTGGGCATGGTGGTGCATATGAACGGGGCAACTTTCAACTTAGTATTGTCGGCTATCTTCATAGCTCAGCTGGAAGGAATCCAGCCCGGAATACCTGAGACCATTGTCATGTGGTGAGTATCTACGCTTCTCCATTCCGAAAACAAATTACTTCTTTTTTCTTTCTTGGGGGTCTTCCAACTTGTCGACCTCATCCGAGAATGGTAGATCTTGTACGTAGGTCGAAATGTTTGGACACTGTAAAATATTTTTTTTAATTTTAAATTTGCGACTTCCAGATTCACTTAAAAAACAACCGGGAAGGTTATCCGTATCTCTTTCATACTAAATCCCACACAGTTTGTGGTTTCTGCCAAATAGGCCAACCTGCGAGGCTTAATTCTAGTTCAGGGGTAGTCCCCTGAACTAGAACTGAGCAATCTCGGAGGTAATTCCAGGGTTGGCACGGTGGGGATACAATAAATAACCGAGTTAAACTTAGAATACGTGAGCCCTCTAGAAGTATCATCTGCTTCAGCATAGAAATGAAACTCTTTCTCAAATTAATATGTTGCTTACTAATGAAACCAATCCTACTATCAAATTATACTGAAATCTTTCTCTCTCACTCTTTTTTACAGCGTGACGGCCATCCTTTTGGCCATTGCTGCGCCAGCTACCGGGAATTTTGGGAATCCCGTCTTTCTACTGACCGTTCTGGCTTCAGGGGGAATCGACCGACCTCATTTTATATCAATCATCCTGTCCATGGACTGGTTTTTGTGAGTATATCTTCTGCTCCGATTCGTGTGTATTATTTCGTTTGTCCCATGTTTAATTCGGCGTCAGGCATTTTAATGTTGGAAACTAGTTCCTCAAGAAGTTTGCGGCTGATTTGCTGCAGCTTTTACTTTTTTCTCATTCTTGAGAAATGTGTCCTTCAGAGCTTCGCGCGAACCTGAATGGGGTTGTCAAATGAAAGAAGACCAAATCTCAGCCTTTGTTGGCAGCAATAGAGATGTTATCAGAATGCCGATTGTTTCGATAATTACGTTTGTAGGACTAGCAAATTAGATAAAACCTCGATGGATTGTTGCCGAAAATCCAAAATATAGAATACAGTGGTACCTTGACTTACGAGTTTTTTGAGATACTGCGGCCGATTTTTTGCTTTGAGTTACGAGCTAAAATTCAAGTTACGAGCCAGCTTCAGATACTCCACCGCTAGATTGCGCTGCGAAAGCATGTAACATTCTCTTCAAATGAGCACACGAGAAACATATAATATTTACAACCTTCATGTACAATTATTTTACAGTTATATACATATTACTCTAAGACTACTTTCCAGTCTTAAACCGAGAGTGTAACTCTCAACAATTATCACTCGGGACAACTTGCTCTGTCCACACTTGAGTCGGCCTCCGAAACCAAACAGCATCCAACCTCTCATTTCAAAAGCATTCTGAAAGGGAGGATGAAACAGACCTCACTGATAAGTCTTTATCGAAATCCTCTGCAGATGGAAGAGAGGAAAGCGTGGCCAAAAGGGCAAAAATCAGCGAATGAGATTCAATTATTCAGTTTAACTTTTCTCCTCAGCTTCCGTCAGTGTTGCGGCCAATGAGAATTTCGGTAAAAGAGGGCGCTGTGAGCGCCTCTGAAGTTTGATGTCTGTGGAGAACTGGCCAGTTCTGTACTGAGAGATCAGACGATCATGTAGCAAGTTACTGTTAATATGTCTTAGATGTCTGTCCTTGTTTGTTGAAGTAAATATTGTGGCTGTGTACCGTAAGCTGTTTCTTAACGAACCCACAACAGATAACATTTTGAAGAGACGCCTGCTTAGGAGCGTCACTGTAACGAGGAATTCGTTACAGGTTCCTTTATTTTGATTAATTTAATTTAATTTGTGTAGTTCTCTTAAACTTTAAATTATAACTTTAATTTTAATCTTAACTCTGCTAGTTATGTTTCCTTTCCTTATCTGATAGTAATTTATTTTTTTCCCAGGCTTTTAGTCATGGGAGGTCTCTGTAACTTTAAGTCCATTCGGTCGGTAATTGAGAATAGCCTATCTTCTAACATCTGGCAGTGCAATTTGCCGTCCTAAATTCTTTAAGTCTTTGTCAGCTAAGTCCCCTAATTGCTAGCCTCGTGTCCACGAAATAAGATGTCTTTTCTTCCCTGTTTCCTTGTTATTGTTAACAGCATTGATGGGTCTTCTTAAGCTATTAAACTCCGTTTATGCTAAAGGCTCCTGTTTCCCCTTTCCGCACGCCTGCGGTGAACGTAATTTATTTATGGTTCTCTTGCATGGGAAAACTTAGTTTTTCTCAGAACAGGCGTTTGGGCTTCGCGCTGTTTGACCAGCTCCTCTGATTGGTTAAGCTCAGCCAGTCTCGGCCAATGAAACTCCTTAAAAGGGTTCTTCTGGCATTTTCTTCTGGCAAGAGGAATGTGGTACGTAAGGTTTCCAGTTTTGGCGATGCTTCGCGTATTTTATTTTATGGACACAAGGTGTTGGCGCTCTTTTAAGGTTTTCTTTCTGCTCTCCCTTCTGCACGCCTTGGCGAGATTGGTTGTACGGCAACCCTTCTCCCCCTTGCGTTGTCCAGGGCTGAAAAAAAGTATATTCGATGCTGAGATTCAGGTTATACATTCGTATATAAAAACTTGCTCTAGAGACCCTGATCCGAGGTATCGGTCCTTTTTCTGGCCGTAACTTGGTGAGGGGGATTTTTTTTTGTCGAATAATGAGTACCAGTGTATTCTCGTGATCTGATATATTTTTGTGCCTGTATTTAAAAACATTTCTTCAATACTATTATTTTATTTCTTTGGCTGCTAACCTAAGTGGTCGTGTAGACCCGAAGCTCTCTTTTATTATGTAGCAGACCATTTTGTTGTTATGATTCATTAACCAAGATATACATATATATATTCCTTATTTTCGTGAAGATAATAAATGATTTTTTTTGTTTCTACCAACAAGTGGTTTTGAAGCATCTCCTTCCTAAGTTTTTTTTTTATAAAAAGAAAGGTATGTGAGCAGCAAGTGAACAAGGTTATTGCGGCCCATCAACGTATGTATCCTCAGTAAATCTTCTTGTACATCCACTAGTTAATGAATTTTCCGGCCTGTCCTGACGAACTGTCATTTCATCATCGCCAACGATAAACATTCTTCATTTTTGATAGAACTTTCGTGCTTGGAACAATATTAATTGAACTATTGCAACGAATCTCCTTTATTCAACTATTACTATTGCCACACATCGGCTTTAGTACAGTCACAGTCAGCATCTTCAAGTAGTCTGATATCCACGGTAAATGTTGTACATAACACTTAATAAAACCAGTTTATCGCAGTACAGTGTACTGTATTGTGTTTTCATATAATATACGTTATTTATAAATACACTTTTCTTGTTAAAAACATGTAACAAAAGGAGTTTTTTTGGGGGGGGGACGGAACGGATTAATGGCATTTTTATTCATTTCAATGGGGAAAATTGATTTGGCATACGAGAAATTCGTGTAACGAACTTCCTCACGGAACGAATTTAACTCGTAAGTCAAGGCGCCACTGCATATACTTTGTTATCTCCGACACAATATTCGTATTGTGACTACTGAAAGAGGTGTAGCAGTTGAAATTTATAATCTTTACTCCCAATGTTAAACAGTGGGGAATTTTGTTTCTGTATTTTTCTAACCACAGTTTTGTATACCTATATTTTTTTATTTCTGTTTCTTGAGAAGGACAACTGACGTTCAAACAAAAAGTGCGTATTTTTCAAAATTTAAATTTTTCCGCAGTTATTTTTTACAGGGCGTGAAATTGTTAAAGTTTAAAACTAAACTCATGGCGCAACAGTCCGCTGTGGACCAAGGCCAGCGGTGTCCATCTCCGTTTTCTTGACCGTGGGCTTGGGGTGCCATACAGCATATGTCTCGGTCAGGTGGCCAACCTGACGTGGGACCCCAAGAATTTAGTTCCCAAGCATGCTTGGTCCTCATTTTATCGATCCACTCGAAGGATGAAAGGCTGAGTCGACCTTGCCCAGTCACAGGGTCGAACTCTGGACCTCTGGGGGGGGGGGGGCAGCTCGACGCTTATAACCACTACGCCCCCGGGTGTATATTTGTTACGCGCTTTTTGTCTACCATTACAAAATTAAAATTGTTTAATGAAATGTTAAATTAAAATTAGAAGAATTTTCAGAAAACTGTGTATGGAATTTAGAAATCCATTTGTTATTATTGTTTCTAAGACCCCTTGACTAGAAAATGCTAGACTAGGCCCACGAGGCTCTGTCGTGTAAAAAAGAAAAAGAAGAAAAAATGCAGCAGTATCCCAATCTTCTGCAAGCATGCTGACGGTGATACCTAAACAGTCCACAATATGGGAAGGATTCGCAAGAGCAGTAGAACAGTAAGAAGGGGGAAAGACCTTAGTAGAGTCCTCGAAGCGCATACTTTTTGTATGGCCACTCAGAAGACGAGCCAGGGCACTCTGTAATGGATACGGACCACTAAAGAGCAAGGCTGGATCAGGGCGCTTGGCCAGATACCAATGATGAGCAGGGGGCTCTTTCCAAACACCGTATAGCCTGGTCTTAAAAACGGATTGATCCTCCGATGCAGTTAGGACTTCAAACAGGGAGAAATCTATTTACAATGCAGTAACAAAGGAAATATTTTGAGGAAAATTCCCAATAGTTTCACTTTGGAATTGATGATCTGTGCTATCAACTGATGTACGCTTTTAAGGTATCGAATAACCTTTAGCTGTATTATCTTTTAGAGAGAAATATTCACAAATAAAAACTGTTATTTGTATCTTTCGGCCTCAGTATTGTCTTCCAGAGACAACCAATCATTAAATTCCTCATAATTAGCTGTTTCTTTAGCATGTTTATCTATAAACTCTACGTTCATTAATATTTCCCCTAATACAGTAACGTATTCCCCTTCTAACTCAAGCTGCGGGTCGTTTTTTTATCTGAACAAAATGAGCCTTTGAACTAAAAACGCGCAGATACAAATAACTTTTAACTCAAAAATCTGGCTTTTGAAAGCTTGACATTCTTATCGTTGAAATATGATTGGCCCCAAGTATGACTACCGGGGTAAAAGAGTATTTATCATTGAAGGGGTTGTTTCTATAGTCTTGTTTTTACAGGCCTGGGGGGGAAAAGACCAATTCCATATTCCCGGATTAAGAGTGTGGTCAAGCTGCCATAGTTTATAACCTACTTTGTCAACTTGATTCTGTTTTAAGGCCGAGTTAAAGATAACTATTTTACTTCGTCGAATTTGATATATAGCTTGGAAAAATGAGATATTTACGAGTTCTTCTCAGAGTTACGAGTCTTCTCAGAGAAACAAGTTGGTTTACTCGCCGTGCTTCTTTGAAGCACGACGAAGAAGGTGGATTAAGGTGGAGTAAGGTGACGTGAATTAAGGTGGAGTATATATGTAAAAACAACGATACTTAGACAAAAATCCGCATTTCACGACGATGTCAGCCCAACACTGTACTAACAATCTCTAATTATCTAAATTTTTATGATTGGAGATTTCTCGACAGGTTTATTTAAACCACAAGTTGACAGACCTGAGTTAATATTCTTCTCACTTTCAGGGATCGTTTCCGGACGGTGATGAACGTGGTGGGAGACTGTTACGTGGCAGCCTTTGTGGAGAGCCTCTGCCGTAATAGGCTACCCTCCGAGGGTAAACCCGGTTCTGGAGACTCTTATCCGTCACCCGTCCTGCAAGGATATGACCAACAAGTGGAACAAAGACAGGGCTAAGTGTGTCGGACCTGTGACTCATTGAATTAACGAATAGGGTAGTCTGAGTCAAAAAGTACTCAGTAAGATTGGCATTCGACACCCTTTCACCAGAACCAAGCTGTAAATTTTATGGACTTATCAGACAACTGGTGCTAAAGCAACTGTGAAACTTGGAATCCAGTAGCCTTTTGTTACTTATAGGCCTGGACTATATGTAAATTTACTTCCTATACATCTAGTTAGAGTGAATGAGACTCATCTTAAAAGTGAAGAGTACGTTCCACAATTTTGATCTAGAGCTATAAAGTGGGATCTTTTCATGGATAGGACAACTCTCCAAAGGGCTCGAGACCCAGCACGTAGAAAAAAGTGGATTTCAACTCATTTCGGTGAACTCATAGTTAACTTATTTCGTCGAGTTGAAATCTGCATACTGGAACTCGAAATTAGGCGAGTTGGTCAACCCTTCAGGAAACCCAGATTCGCAAGCGAGTCAAGCATGAGAAATTATACAAACAAATCTCATGGTTAATATCATATATATATATTTGTAACAAAAATTGGTGGTTTGGTTATATACGTACATAACCAAGCATTTTAAAAATTGTTCGTCACCAGTACTCACTTCCTTTTGAAAGCCACCTACATTTTCAACCAGAGAAGTGTAAGCAGTTTTTAAAACATTTAATAAATAAATAAATAAGCTGAATGAAAAAAAAACTAAGGAAAATATTAGCTAAAAATCACACACATTGTAAAGCAATATGGCTAACTACTTTTTTTGGACTTGTGTCATTCCAGTAAAAAACCTTTGAAGTTGTTCATAACCATGTATTAAAAACAGAGGATTCTGACATCAAAATTTTTAACATCAAATGAAGGCTTTTCCCATTGAGTATGCCTTACAAATGCAGCATCACTTCAAAACTTTGATTTAGAGAAGTCAAAATTTTCCTAACAGCACATAAGTTCGTCTACAGGATTTTGGATTATAAAAGTGAACAGAATTTACATCTCTAATACTCCCCTCTCCCTTAAAAGAGGGCTTCATAATCATTTCCATAAGTTTTTATCAATCAATTTTAAAGTTCCATAAGAACTTTGAAATTGATTGATAAAAAATAACAATTTATTTGCAGGGCTTCAGGTATATACAATGTATAGAACTTTAAGCACCAAACTTATGAATGATGCTAAGAACAATCTTCATCCATTGCTTCTTCATCTGATGAGCCTTCGGTCATCACTTCATCATTTTCTATTAAAACTTCTTCATCATTTTTAGTTGTCCGTTACTTCTTATTCTTTCTTATCTTACTTAATACCAAGACATACTGGCACACAAATTTAGAATGGTCACACCTAAATTGGAAAAAAAAAGTTGCAATCATATAAAAACAAAATCATCTTAAAAAAATAACACAGGTCTGCAAAAAAAGTAATAAATAAAGTTGTTTGTACTTTCATAACTGATTTCTGTGTATTTTTCAGTGCTGATTTCAAAAATGAAATCCATTTTTTCTATCACGTCAGGTTATTTGACAAAAAGGGTGTGTATTTCGGGTGAAAAACTCATTTTAATGCAATTTTGTACCTTTTTTCTAAAGGTTCTAGATTTTAAAAAGCAAATAAAAGATGCTATGGTTTTCATTTACACAACAGAATATTGAAAAAAGTGCATAACCATAGAGTCAAAAGTTCTTGTACAAGCGCTTTCTCTTCACATCCAAACTTCTTTTAGCGCACTTCCTGCTGTGGACAGCTTGAGGATCGTCCCTTTTTAATATCCAGCAGTAATCAGCTATCACGTTAACGTTCCATCTTCCTTGGTACCTTTTTTCCATTTCATTGATGTCTTGATGACTTCTTTCGCCCTGCTCTTCCCTGACATCACCAACAGGTCATTATAACATGACATCATAACAGGTCATGGGGCGTTTGGTTCCTATCAAAAGAGGTTTCATAATAAAACAGATAAATGCACATGCAGCGCAAATCAAACAGTCGATCACTGAATCTACGAATGTACAAGTTTTAACAGTTATAGAAAAAACTTACCATCTGGTTTTGAAAGCTGTACTTTAGATAAGTTCTTTCACGATTTCTATTGCAAGCAATTTGTTAAACATATTGTCGGGGTTCTCTTGGGTCTATATTTACCTTTTGCCCCTTGCGGGTCCTAGGACCCTGCTGCTGGCTCTTCCGGATGGTGCACAGGCTCGCAACTATTCATTTTTGTTCATCTATGCCAGAGTTAAATCTATTATGAATACGTACAAACGTTATAGTGTTTTGAAACTGTATTTTGAAGGGATAAACAGTGATTGGGAATGTTATGTATAAACATAATTTCGGTCATTTAACAGTCTGGTGAAAGTAAGCTTAATATGCCTACCATGCCCAGTAATTGTTATCTAGCATGATTAGATAGATTAGTATTTGTAGTTAAAAAAAGTTTGACTAATTATTATAATCGAAAGTTAATGTCAAAGGGTTTATGTATCGATATAAATGCGATTATGGAATGGACTTGTTCCTTGAGTGTGTGATCTGTATTTATCCTGTAACGGAACAAATGATCTGTATTTATTCTATAATGTACTAATCAACCATAGTTGAACTAATTTTTATAGTAAATGTGGATTACTTGTAAATGCGGGTATAACAGTAACGGAGTGCTAAATTATAATTGCACTAAGAATTGCAATGATAGTGTTAGTAAGGATGTGTCGCCTGTGTCTTTATGTGCCTGGACTATGTAACTGTATCTACTAGATTTGCATTGCACCTGTATCATAATTTTCAAGGGAAAAAGAATTTAATAACAAAATTATTGTAAAATGTTTATCTAAATACAAGCTGTAATTGCTAATTTGTAACATCAAAACGTTTAAAAAAAGGACTAAGGACATATTGAAAAAAGAAGGGTCTTCCCTAAATTATTTGCCTTATCTTTGGCGTTGCTTAACTAAGCTAACTTTGTTTAAAATTAGTTGCTTATTTAGGAACATCTTTATGGTAGCGTTGGCGCTGCGGGTCCGAATTGGTCCGTCAGGTTTGCTATCGCAAGGCTGGTTTTCAGAAAATTTTGGCAGATACGCGTAAGCAGAGGGGGCCGTGGAGAATTATAAATTATAACATCCCTTTTCCGTTAAAATGCAGAATAGTAATACTGCGAGTACTGTAATCTTTCATACGTAATATAATTTTTAATACTTCACAATTGATTTCTTTCCTACATAACTTTTTACATCTGCTTACATTTATCATTCAACAGATGTAATAATTGTAATCGATTCAATCTTGCGAACTGCTCCGAAATACAGGTATTTTCTCAACAAAAATATCGAATTCATGTATCCTCCCCGTAACTTAAAATTTTAATAAAGAATTATCTATGAACAACAAACCAAGAGCGATGAAACGAATCAACAATAATTGGTATAAAAAAGGCGGTTTCTAAAGCAAATAAATTTTAGAAATGCAATCAAGCAATTTGCTGCAGTAATGGCTCGAAGAATGATTTAGTAATTAATTTTATCACATAACAAATTATATTCAGATTTAATTACTTTTTCTACCTTTTTTTAAGTTATGTAATAATAAAAAAAGTAATTTTTTAAAATGAATAAAATTTATGTAATTTCCCCCCAAATGTCCGTTATTCTACTGTTAAATAGACAACTGCTATTGGTGACACATGCATTATTTAGTCTCTCAAAAATTTGCAGAGAAGTCTCTTTTAAACCTTTCTTCAGCGCTATAATTGATCGGCCAGGTCCTGCTCAAGAAAGAAAGAAAAAAAAGATCTTTTAAACACAGGAATAAAACAGTGGACACCTATCAATTTGAAATCAAATTATATGTAAGGCATTTACGATAGAGACTAATACGAAACATAGCGTTTTTATCAAATCAAGAGTGTGCAAATACGAAGTAGCTTTTTTCAGAAGGGCTGAGAATGTGTGAAAAGTGAACTTCCTTTGACCCTTCATTACGAGAGATGGACCTCGCGGTACTTTCCAAGTGGGGAGCGTTAACCCTCGCTGTGATGTACGGACCAGTCATAGATATCAATTCATCCCCCCCCCAAAAAAAAAGAACAGGCGAGAATTTCAGCAAAATTAGGTATTAAAATAATTTTTATCTACTATTTATAGCAACGTAAATGTGGATAATCAAATAAGAATGGTATTTTCCGATAGCCTTAACTTTCTGGAACTCGCAACAGCATTCATTTTATAAATTTCGTCCATCAAAGAAATATCTGAGCGTTTAAATCACACTATACCACATTCCCCCCCCCCCAATAAATTTAATTTTAAAATATAATTTGCATTTTTTAAAGATAAAACAAAAAATACCTTGTGGTAGATTAAGTCGTTAATTTGCCCTTTGGTAGAGTAATAAAATTTCTTTCTCTTTTACGGAGTACAATTTTAAAAAAATCATATTTAAATCGAAGTCGACAATCCATAGACAAATTATCTCCATAAGTTAACACTAAGTTGAGCGAATCCAGTTGGGTTAGTACACAGAGGCCTTAAATGAAACGGTCTGTGCCGCATTCTAACGGGGTATTGGGGAGGGGACCTGTGCCGCCATATGGGCAGGGCAGGGAACATTAAACGATTCCCCAAAGTGGGAGGATTTTACAAAGTTTGCAAATAAATTAATAATTAAATAGTACAAGATAAATATTAAGATAAGATATGGAGACTAGCTTCGCAAGGAAAAGGGTCGACCAACATGCGCCTGATTGTACGGATCTTTGCAGTATGACGTGATAAATATATTAAAATTAATATGTTAAAAGCCACTTCCAAAGGTTTCCTGTTTGACTAACCAGTGTCACTCTCAGTGAAAGAAAATGATCCCGTTTCCTGTCTAAATATCTTGCAAGGCTCAGTAAAGTGTCTATTATTCAATACGCGAGACTTGGTGTACTTTATAAAATTTAAACATTTATCAGGAGTCGTGTTCAAATTTAAAATTATATATTTCATACATAAAAATTTCAGACAATATTTAATATAAAAGAATAATTAGATGCTCCATGCGTTAAATATTACTTTGGCTGCACATTACAAAAAAAACCTTCGAATAGAATAATAAAAGCTAAATTAATTTAAGATAATTAAAAGACAGACCAAAGCGAAAATAAATTCATCAAAGATATGAAGTCATAAAATATTTATTTATATATTATACAGATTTATTTCCTCATTAAAAGAACACGGCAGATGTAGAAAAAAGCAATTAAATATATAAATTTACAAAATATTAGGCAAAAACTAAATCCAGAAGTATTGTATGTCACATTTCACGACACACTTTCCTGCAGTGTAAACAGGTATAACTATTTTTTTTACTTCAATCACTTTGGTGGGTCTAGTATCCCAATAAGGATCGTAGGTCATGACTCATATTGCATTGATATATTTTTTTAAATGTTCAAGAAAAAATATTATAAAACACTAATATAAATCCAAAATAAATTACGTGCGATATCTTCAAATAAACACCATTAAACCCGAGTTCGATTTCCAAGAACAATTTCCCCACGCTGCGTCAAAAA
This sequence comes from Dolomedes plantarius, assembly GCA_907164885.2. Lineage (NCBI taxonomy): Eukaryota > Metazoa > Arthropoda > Arachnida > Araneae > Dolomedidae > Dolomedes > Dolomedes plantarius. The sequence continues at coordinate 8,506,713 of OU015490.1, read as the reverse complement.
TATTTCTCTGCGCCAAAAGTCAGGTTTCATACGATAATTGAGAGTTAGTTACATTCCTGAATAGATAACGAGATGCGCTTTTCATCTGTCAACAACCCATAAAACTCTCTCCTTAGCTTAAATTACCCTCTGCAGAAAATCTTTTCTCACATATAGTGAAATTGAAACGTTTCTGGTTTCTATGGGTACGGAGTTGTGTATTAGAAGCACACTGGAAAGAAAATATTTTCTCTCACACGGTAAGGACGAAAGATTTCTCTTCAGTGTGGGTACGAACTTTTTTTAAATGATCCAGTTCAGAAAACTTTTCCTCACATTTAGTGCAGACCAAAAGTCTTTCCTCCATGGATAAGAAGATGCGTATTTAAATTCCCCTGCAAAAGAAATCTTTTCTCACAAACAGAGCTGGCGAACGGTTTCTCTTTTGTGCGGGTACGGAGATGTCGTTTTCAATAACAATTTTCAGAAAATTTCTACTCACATACAGTGCAGGCGAAAGGTTTAGCTCTCGTGTGGGAGGGGATATGTTTATTTAAACCACCCTGTTCAGAAAATCTCTTCTCAACTGCAGTGCAGGCGAAAAGTTTCTCTCATGTGTGGGTTCAAAGATGTCTTTTTAAACTACACACTCCTCTGCTTTGCACCGTGCTTTGGGTATGTTTGCCCATTATTGCCGGTCGATCTCGAAATTCTTGGAAAAAATACGCCCTTTACTGGGAAAGAAACAGTTTCCTCTCTCTCAAGATGCTGTGTCTGCATTTGATATGCTAAAAGAGGATGTGGCAAATGCTACCTTGACCGCAATTGAAGACGACATTCCATTTAGAGTCGAAACTGATTCATCAGACTTTGTGATTGGGGCTATACTAAGTCAAGCTGGCCGTCCGGTTGCCTTTTTCTCATGAAGTTTGAACACATCTGAACTGAAGGATTCCTTCCCAGAAAAAGTCATATGCCATCGTCGAGTCTGCGCCATTGGAGTCATTTCTAGATAGGAGAGCATTTCGAAGTTTTCACGGATCAACAACCTGTCTCTTGTGTGTTTGATCAGAGACATAACAGAAAAATTAAAAAGGAAAAATTAATCCGTTGGAGACTTGAACTGGCCAGTTTTAAGTTTGACATAATTTATCCTCCGAGGAAACAAAACATAATTGCCAACACATTTTCTCGCATAACAGGGGCTGTAACATCCAGAGTAGATTTAAGTGAGTTGCACAACTCTCTCTGTCATCCAGGAGTTACACGAATGCACCAGTGGATTTATGCAAGAATCTTCCATTCTCTTTAGGGGATGTGAGGAAAGTCACAAATTCTTGCCTGGTTTGTAATGAATTGAAGCCCAGATTTTGCAAAAATTTAGAAACTCTTGTGAAATGTACATCCCCATTTGAAAGGTTAAACCCGGACTTTAAAGGACCCCATTCTAGTGCTTCAAGAAACCGTTATATCTTGATTATTGTTGATGAATTCTCAAGATTTCCATTTGCCATCCCTTTTAGTGACATTTCTGCAACTACTGTAATATAGAATTTACAGAATATTTTTTTCATCTTCGGAATGGTATCATTCATTCACTCTGACACGGGATCAGCTTTCATGTCTGGCGAGTTGAAATCTTTCTTAACATCTCATAGAATAGTTTCAAGCCGCACGACCCCCTAAAATTCAGCTAGAAATGGACAAGTGGAGCGTTATAACGGAATAATTTGGAAGACCATACAACTTGCTTTAAGGTCTAATAACATGTGGACTGAACAGTTGGGAGTTGTGCAGTCTGCTCTCCACTCCATTCGTTCTTCGCTGTGTACGACCATTAACGCTACTCCCAACGAGCGAATGTTCACACACCTTAGGAGATCACATAATGGCTGCTCTATCCCTGCGTGGCTTACTCAGCCAGGTCCAGTTCTAATGAAAAATCAAGTTCGTACGAATAAATATGAACCACTTGTCCATGAAGTAGAACTAATTCAGGCAAACCCTGATTACACTAATGTAAATCTTGCGGATGGAAGAGAGAGAACCGCTTCCCTTAGACATTTAGCTCCTAAAAGAGATCCTACCAATTCCTCTAACGACGAGGTGGTTAACGAAGAAAGCTTCTTACTGGATTCTGAAGTGCAGCCAATAAATGACTCGGCTATCTCTTCAGGAGACAGTCGAAAAGAAGTTAGACACTCCACCAAAGCGTTCTGTTCGCCTTAGACAACGTCCTGTATATTTGAAGGACTATGTCAGGTACTAAAAAATAAAAGGGGGTGAATGTGATACTATTTCCTTGTTGTGTGGTAACACATTATTGTTTTTGTAATTGGAAACGCATCAAAGTTTGTTTACATCCGATCGTTGCACGATGTATGCTTAGAAAAATAGTTATTAAAAGCTAAGTTCTCTCCTTAACCTCTAAATAGTATTTTTAAATAGCACAACAGAAAATCTTTTCTCACATACAGAGCAAAAGAAATTTGACTCTCCTGTGTCAGTGCGGAGATGTATTATTAAATGGTCCTGTTTAGAAAATCTTCTATAACATAGAGTTCAGACGAAATGTTTCTCCCCTGTATGAGTGTGGAGATGTCTTTTTAAATCACCCAGTTGAGAATATTTATTCTCACATATAGTACAAGGGAAAGGTTTCTCTCCTGTGTGGGTGCGAAGATGTATTTTTAGATTAGACTTTACAGAAAATCTTTTTTCGCATACAGTGCAAGCGAAAGGTTTCTCTCCTGTGTGAGTACGGAGATGTGCTATTACATGATCCTGTTTAGAAAATCTTTTCTCACACACAGTGCAGGCGAAAGGTTTCTCTCCTGTATGGGTGCGGAGATGTCTTTTTAAATCACCCCGTAGAGAATATTTATTCTCACATGCAGTGCAAGCAAAAGGTTTCTCTCCTGTGTGGGAGCGGAGATGTTTTTTTAAATCACCATTTTCAAAAAATCTCTTCTCACATATAGTGCAAGCGAAAGGTTTCTCTCCTGTGTGGGTGCGGAGATGTATTTTTAAATGACCTTGTTGAGAATATCTATTCTCACATTCAGTGCAAGCAAAAGGTTTCTCTCCAGTGTGGGTGCGTAGATGCTGCTTTAAATCCCCCTTTTCAAAAAATCTCTTCTCGCATACAGTGCAAGCGAAAGGTTTCTCACCTGTGTGGGTGCGGAGATGTATTTTTAAAGGACGAAATTCAAAATATCCTTTCCCACATATAGTGCAGGCGAAAGGTTTCTCTCCTGTGTGGGTGCGGAGATGTATTTTTAAATGACCCCGTACAGAAAACCTTTTCTCACATTCAGTGCAAGCGAAAGGTTTCTCTTCTGAATGGGAGCTGAGATGTGCTTTTAAACTGACACGGTGAGAAAATCTCTTCTCACACACAGTGCAGGCGAAAGGTTTCTCCCCAGTGTAGGTGCGGAGATGTCTTTTTAAAGAACCCTGTTCAGAAAATCTTTTCCCACATACTGTGCAGGCGAAAGGTTTCTCTCCTGTGTGGGTGCGGAGATGTGATTTTAAAGTACCCTGTTCAGCAAATCTTTTCTCACATACAGTGCAGGCAAAAGGTTTCTCTCCTGTGTGGGTGCGGAGATGTGATTTTAAAGTACCCTGTTCAGCAAATCTTTTCTCACATACAGTGCAGGCAAAAGGTTTCTCTCCTGTGTGGGTGCGGAGATGTGTTTTTAAAGTCCCCTGTCGAGAAAAACTCTTCTCACATACAGAGCACGCAAAAGGTTTCTGTCCTGTGTGGATGTCGAGATGGATTTTTAAATTTCTCTGTCCAGAAAATCTTTTCTCACATACAGTGCAGGTAAAAGGTTTTTCTATATGGGTACAGAGAGGATTATCAATAATGTGGTATGAATGATGCATATTTAAGGCGGCCAACTGTGAAAATGTTTCTTCGCATATGTTACATTTCAATTTTTCTACTTCGATGCGGGGGGAATCTGTGTAGTGGAACTTTTAATAATTATACTTTTTCTACACGTCGCAGGAATAGCACTCAAGTCTATTTAGAGTAGAAATATATTTCCTCTTCTGGCATGCCTACGTTTCTTTCCACGATGATCAGAGTACTAACTGCCAACAATACGTTAAACTTCTAAACTTGTGGCCACAAACGATTTAGTTTCGCATATAAATATCTCAATCCAGCACCTGCAAAGAGAGGAGAAAATAATTTGAATGAGATATATTCACTGTACCATCACACTCTTTTTGTATTTTTCACGTGAAATCAATAGCAATATATAAAATTTTGTGCTAGGAAATGAGATATATATAAACTAAGATGTCATAAATTATGTTCTGGATAAACTAAACTAACGAGCATTTTAAATTTATTGAAATTAGGATAAGTGATTCCTCAGCCATCCTTATTCCTTTGTCCCGGTAGATCACAAGGGCGTGCAGAGATTTCATATTTTGGTTTGTAGGGAACTCCAAAAAAGTACTGCTATCGGTCCGATGACAAATTGATAAGCAATATTAACACTTTTCCCCTTTATATTCATGTTACTTGTCCGAAATTCAAAAACACTGGATTCAAAATTTATCATTAATTATTAAGTTTAATGTTCCGAGAAATTCCAGAGATTAACATCTGATGAAAAAGCTCGGTTACCATAAATTAAAAAGTTTATAAATCTAATAAGACATATAAAATTATTACAGGAAATAACAAAGAATATACGGCTCGTGGATTATTTTAGGCAAATTTGTTTGGATTGTAGTTTGGTGGCTACAGATACTTTTCACCACACTGTCTCTACATTTTAATCTCTATATTGCTGTATATAATACATTAGAATTGACAATAGTATACATTTTTCATATTTCTTTCCGTTCATTTACTGCACAATAGTGCTCCGCTGCATGACTGGTACATTGGTGCCTGCCACGGTAGGGCTCTAGCCTTCAAGGTTGATAGAGTTGAGCAGACTGCTAGCTCTAGGTTTGCAAGTGGCCATATGAGTTGCCTAAAATTTGATCACCTAAACAAACCCTTCCATTTCAAAAAAGTAATAATAGAATGTGACCAGGCCACTCCTGGTCACATTCTAACTTGTCTAAACTTTTCTAGGCAGCACTTTATTACCGATCCTCGCCATTTGAGGGACCTACTGAGGATATATGGACTCATGGATCTGATATAGCGCCGCTAGATCAGGAGTGATTAGTAACAACACAATAGTGCTTGTATACGAGTCTTCACATAATGAGAATCAAGCTTTTCAAAATAGTTATCAGTGGACTTCTTGAAGTTTATGAGATATATTTCAGGAATGCACGGCAGATAAGGTCTTTTTCAGACCAACACGTTTTAAATAATGTATGACGAGATTACAAACACATATTCAAAATTTTAACAAAATAAACCTGCCCGGTTATGATTCGATGACGCTTAAAAATTGTAATAATTTGAAATTTTCAAAGTCAGAGATATTAATTCGGAACTTCTTAAAGAAGTTTTACCCCTGCTATCTCATGCACTTCAGTTTTGTATTTATTTTTAAGACTCTGCGGGTTGTACATAAAGTATGCCGAATGAATACGTGGTGTGACTTGAATCGCATCCAGTCAGATACTGATTTGACACATCTCGGTATTATAGTAAAACATATGCGCAGCCGTAACACAAAAAAAAATTACATGTGTACAATTTAGTAGAAAAATAATTACTTTTCATAAATTTCTAATTAAAATTTTGGGTGAAGTACAATACTCATACCGATGCGTGAAGTGTGGCAATAAAAATTTCCCCGCGGTAACCTCGGACTTTCAGGTAACTGTAATCGCTCATTTTATGACGTGCGGGAAGGTATGTTTATGAATGAGATTTTTTTGGTACTGAAATATCGTCTGTACCGCTTCGCAAATGATTAATGAACTGATAACAATTGTTTTAACGTTTTATTTGCACATTTGAAATATCTTTTCCTATCGTAAATCTCTATTTTTCACACAAAAAAAAAGTTTTTAAGTAGGAGGGTTAGGCGATTGCTGCTAATCAAACTGTAATATAAATCAATTTTGGCAATTTTTCATACTTCTGTATAAAAAAATATTCGTATATTCTAATTTTCTCATACCTTTCATTTATTATTAAGAATTTTTTTAAGTTATTACTTTGGGGGAAGTAGGGGGTAGAGGGGGAGTGTCTAAATTTATGTACGGTTAAAAATAAAGTTCAATTTTCTAAAAAATTATTTTGCATTTTTGAATTTCTAAAATCTCAGCAAACAATTTATATATCCTGATTTCGGTACGTTTTTCTCACTTGTCATTAATTTTCAATTTTCTCTATTTTACGGTATGGATATTCAAGGTTACGTAAGCTTCTAAATTATTCTTATAAATGCTGCTTCATGAATTTCGATGAATAAAATGTCTTTATTTTGTATTGTATTCGAATGAATGTTGAGATAAAGAGCCTTTAGAATCTATGACTAAAGAGAAATGCTAGCGATTTATCACATTCTATAAGAGTGAGTTAATTAGAACGGAAAAAAATTTCCCAATTCTGATTTGCATACCACCACTCAGCAAGTTATGTAAGCACAAAGGGGACCACTACATAACAAACGACCTAGAAATAAATTATTTATTTCTAGATATTCTAAACAAATGAATTATTTTTCTTGCAGAATAAATTGAAAGGCAAAATTTTTTCATATAAATATGCATTCCTATAAAAATGTACTAAAAACTAAACTCATGGTACAACAGTCCGCTATGGACCAAGGCCGACGGTATCCATCTCCGCTTTCTTGACAATGGCTTGGGGTAGCATGCAGCATGTCTCAGTCAGGTGGCCAACCTGACGTGTAATCCCCCAAGCGTTTAGATCCCAAGCAAGCTTGGTCCTTATTTATCTACCCACTCAAAGGACGTAAGGCTAAGTCAACCTTGTGCAGTCGCAGGATCTAACCCTGGACATGTGGTGTGGCAGCTTGAAGCATTTAACAACTACGCCACCAGGCGTCATAAAAATGTACACTGGGACCAAAAATGTCAATTGACTTATATTACCTTAAAAAAACTCTTTAAAGTGAGAGTAACAGTAAATATTTAATATCATACTTAACAAAACAGTGATTAAAGAAATAGATATACATAGTATACGTACAACAGTAATACTGACTCGAAGTAATTTTTTATAATGAAAAAAAAACTTAAATACAAAATCGATAGTCATAAAACTCCCTATGTTATATAATTCAAACGGTTTAGTTTATATACAAACATGTTACGGTCATTTTATAAATTACTTCCCATAAACTATTTTTCATTTCCCTCCATGTTCCAAATTAAGGAAATTTCGCACATATTAAATACAATAATAAATTTAAATCCTTTTGAAGTAATACACTTGACAGGAATAAGACATGGGAATTTTTTTCTATTCTGTACACATAAGCTAAGGTGAGGACACTGGCCAAACATTTATTGTCTTTATTTCCAGCAAACTGAACAAAAGGAAAAAGATATTGTTTAACAAACGAGTTCTTGTTACTTTCAAATGAAATTGTACGGCAAAATTCTTTTATATAAATTTCATTTGAGTATAAAAAATTTAAACTGGTACAAGGAAGTTAACAATAATGGATTGTTGAACTTATACCAGAATGAAAAAAGAAACTAAAAAAAACTCAAGATATTTGAGGTGTAAGGTTTGGATTAGGAACATTTGGAACTTCTTAAACATAATTACACATTTCTTGAGGTAGAGAGGTACAATCAATAACATTTGTGATTCAATTAGAGCATTGGTTCTCAACGGGGGCAGTCGGAGCATGCTGAGGGGCGGTGAACTGGTTTTAGGCTGTAGGGGGGCGATGGGTATGTTTTGGGCGGTAGGGGGGGGGACGTTGAGCATGTTTTGACTTTCGAAGTAAATTTTAAAACTCCCAAAAAAATTTATTAAATCGATCATCCGGCTTAGACCATTTGTACTAGTAATAAAACGAACTTAACGGATGGCTCCCCCTCACGCAATTCTAGCACCGCATTTACACAGTCGCGATAACGGCGAGTCGAATTGCGGGGGTTGAATGTGTCAACGGTGTTCTCGCCGTGTCTCGTCGCCAATCGTGGTGCTCGCTTCGGGAGCGGTTTTCTGGCACGAGTCAAGGTAACGAATGGCGCCGGGGGGAGAATGGGGATGGGAAGTTGCGACGGGAAGTCTTGTTCACAGCAAGAGGCAAGGAATGTGAGAACGGTCACTCGCGTTGATGCAGGAACGTGACTAATGTCTCGCGAATGTCTTGCGAGTGGCGCGGTCACGAATGTGTAAATGCGGCATAATGGTGAGACGAATTTGTATTCTAGGTAGGATGACCTTGAAGAACTCTATACTAGGATTCTTCTCCAATCCCAATCAGCACAGCGTGTGCGTCAGCTGTTTTCGCGCGCATCGCAGCGCATGCGTTGAGCGTTCTATGAATGTTTTATTTCACTATGAATGTTTCATTTGACCCGTGTTTCTTGTGTTAATTTTCGTTCGCTTTATTTCTGTTTTCCCCCTCAGTTTCGATTTACTTTCATTGTTTATTTGTCCAGTCGGCTAGGTAAGTGCACTTATTAGTTCTTTATCGTGATCATGAATTATTAATTTTGAGAAAAAGTTATCTTTCCCTCATCATATTTTGTTGCCTCCAAAGATGTCGGTTAATAAAAAGAAGTGTTGTCAATACAATTCCACGTACTTGAAGTTCGGATTTGTTCTTTCGCCGTCACAACTACCCATGTGTTTATTTTGTAACAAATTTTTATCTAATGAGGCAATGAAACCGTCTCGTTTGCAGGAGCATCTGCAAAAAATTCATCCTGACAAACAAAATAAAGATTTGTTGTTTTTCACGAAGATCAGGGATAAGTTTCTGAATTCACCGTCTATCTCAGGCTTACTAGCAACCTCATAAAAAAAATGTGACGATGGTTTGATAGCCTCTTATAATATATAAAAATTAATTGCTAAATCGGGGAAAACTCATACCATTAGCGAAGAGTTCATACTGCCGGCTGCCAAGGAAGTTTTAGAAAAGGTTTTGCACCATCCATCCGCATCCAATGTTATAAAAAATGTCCCATTAAGCAATGATACAGTGCGACGACGAATTGATGAGATGGCTGAAGATGTTGAAGCTTCCTTATGCCAACTTTTGATACCCACCGAATTTTCTCTTCAGGTTGATGAATCAACCTTGCCAAATACTAATGAGGCTTTACTGTTAGCGCACGTCCGGTTTGTGAAGGAAGGATAAATTATTCAAGAGATGCTTTTTGCAAGAAGCTTGATTTCAGATACTAAAGGTGAATCTATTTTTAATACTGTCAAAGATTATTTTAAAGAGAAAAATATTCTTCTTGCGAACATTATATCTGTTGCCACCGATGGAGCTCCTGCAATGGTGGATAGTCATCATCGGTTCATTGCCCTTTTGAAGAAAGAGGTACCAGGTATTTTAGCTGTTCACTGCGTGATTCATAGACAGCAATTAGTTGCAAAAAACCTCAGCGACCGTTTGCATCAGTCATTACAATAAGTCATCTTTTCTGTGTACAAAATTCGCAGTAATGCTCTCAACGATCGATTATTCGGGTAGCTGTGTAAGGACAACGATGAAGAATTTAATCGCTTGCTTCGACACACCGAGGTTCGCTGGCTTTCCAAAGGCATCTGCCTCAATAGGTTCTGGAATCTTTTCGACTCTGTACTTGAATTCCTCGAAGAGAAAGATGTAGCTCTGAGAGATAGACTCCTACAATTTAAAAATTGATATTGCTTACATGACCGATTTATTCGCAAAATTCAATGGAATTAATTTGCAGCTTCAAGAGCTCAATTTGATCTTAAGAAAATCTGTTATTTCTGCCTTCCTAAAAATACTCACTTTGTGAAAGCAGAATTTTGGTCACAACGAGTTCAGCCAGTTTCCAATCTTGTCGGATCTGCCTAAGAGCAGTGAAATCCCCTTCGATGAAACACAAGTTTACTGCCAACACCTTGAGTCTTTACAGAAGGACTTTTCTGAGAGTTTTGAGGATATTTTGTCCCTGGAAGTCCCTCAATGGGTCATAAACCCTTTTATGAATATTGAGACAGCAGAGGTTCAGATTCAAGAGGAATTGGTCGAACTTTCAACGAATGAAACTTTGAAAGCCTGCTTCCAGGATGATGGTCGTCTCACAGAATTTGGCTTCAAAGTAACATCAGTCGCTTCTACCCAGGACTATGGATTATCGTTAAAAAGTTTTTTATTGCCTTCCCTTCCTCCTACCTTGTTGAGCGAGTATTCAGTGCTGTGACTGATCTAATTACAAAAACGAGAAGTCGACTCCAAATCGTGGAAAGAGGGGACTCGCGCCTTCATCTCTCTAAAATATTGAAGCGAACGTTCAGAAACTGGCTCTGAACCATCAAGCACAACCATCCCACTGACATACTTGATTGCTTCATTGCTATTACTCTTTTAGTGTAATTTGTTTTGCTGTTCTTTTTTAATTATCTAATTAAGAATAAATAATTTTTGAACATAAAAGAGCATTTAAGCTTTTTTTGCATTACTCATTTTAATTTTTATAAAAGGAATGCAATTGCCTTCTAGGGCAAATATATCGAGTTAAATCAAACAAATTTGATGTGTAAATCAACTGAAAAATATAACCCAAAATTTTTGAATTTTTATAATTCTGTAACCCCCCCCCCCTTCCCCATACTCTAAATTACAGGATTTTACCAAAGGGGGGGGGAGAGGGGCGTTGAAAAATTTTCTGCCCCTTAGGGGGGCTGCAGCTTTAAAAAGATTGGGAATCACTGAATTAGAGAGTACAAGAGGCTGATTATTATCTGCCTTCACTGGAAGTGAATTTATGAAAAGTTCAGCACACAGGCCAGAGTGATCAAGTGCCAGAGGAAGAGGCGACTCATTGTCATCTGTAACTTTGCCACCACATATATCGATACACTCTTTCAAGCATTCCATTCGAGATTTTAAATCAATTTTACTGAAATCTCATTAAATAAATCTATTTCGTTTCATTAAAAGATTTTGATAAAATTCAGAGCCACTTTAAGGTATCTCAACAAAATCATCACATAAAAGTGGATCAGGAGATATAAAAGTGGTAAAATGAGGTGCAAGAAAATGCCACACAACACCATGAATATACTAACATAATTTTGCATTAAGTTGGGAACACAACTGCATATACGTATACATAGGAATACAAATCTCCCATTCTGAACATTTTTGATTACAAAGCTCAGGACATGTTAGATTTTCTAGGCGATACTAGACATAATTCGGAATTATCTCATTTCCCAACAAACAATTGCATATGTGTTATTTTCCTCTTGGACTTGGAAGCCCTCAGTAAATTATATTTAATCCTACAGAACTAAAGCGAGAAATAAATCTGACATATTAGTCAGAGGCAAGAGGAGATTTATAATATTTGCAAAAATCTAAAAATAAAAATCTATGAAAAACCTAAAATAATTGGTTGCTTTCCCTGCCTCTACATTTTTTTTTCACTCCTATGCATGTATAGTTTCTGTACAGAACAAATTGAAGAATCAAAGGAGAAAAATGCAAAATTTGGCATTTTGTAGTGAAATCTCACTACACATTTATGAATATTGTACTTCAGACATATATTTTTAATAACAGACTTGGTGAATCAGGAATCACTGTATTCAGAGAAAAGAAATATTGAGGCTAGGTCATAAAGTTTGTTCAGTCTAAAAAGTTGTTTCTTGTAACAAGTAAAAACAATTGAAACCAGAAGCTGACATAGAAGATCTACCTCAGAAATTCTCTTGTGAAAAGAGGCCTGCAAATTTTGAAAGTTTCTGAAAAACTCTTTTAAATAGTTGAATAGTTGAATAGAGGTAAATATCTACTGAAACTTAACTTACCAAATGATGATTTAATGAGATAACATGCAATCTAACACATACAAAATACCCACAATTTTTCTGCCCTGAGTAAATTTACGTTCCTAAATCAAGATAACAAACTTTGGCTACAAGTCAATGTCCTCTTTATAAAATTTTAAAATGTCTGTGAAACTAAACTCACCACAGAATTAAAATAAAATGAATAATCTTAAGACAGCCTTAGGAACAACACTCAGCATAAAAGCATAGAAAATAAGTAAGAAAATAATTATCAAAGGCAAGGCTGGCATTAATCCAATTGGACTTATTACATGCAATTAGGCCTCATGCTAGTACAGAGCCCCACACCAAGAAAAAATTCAAATATGTCTGAAAGAAAGTACTGAGATCATTTCAAGAATGCCTGAGAAAATAAAGCTACTGTTGTTTACAAGTTTTAGTTAGAGCCACAAAATCTGTGACTTACTTAGAATTACTCCAGGACTTTGGGAAAGACATTCATGAAAAAGAAAAAGAATATTTAATTATGTGTTTGCAGATGAACTAACAAGTAACTGGGAAAAAATGTTTGAGGTACATTGTATTTAATGAATAACATACAAAGCTAGACAGGTTAGACTCGTTTATTCCAGCCTCAACAGCCTTGCAATACTGTCAACAGAGCATGTAGAAACAAGGAAATTAAAATTTTCTCAATTTTAAATCATCTTGCTGATGAAAAAATCTAGAAAAATTTGATAGTAAATAATTTTCTTCTATCAATAAGATACCTGAAGTCTTGCCAATTTTTAGCATTTCTTTTCTTATAAATGTACAAAAGTAAAGGAAATATGACCATTTTCCTAAATTTTCTCTTTTATGCTTCACATTAAATTAAGGAAATTTCACACATATTAAATACAATAATAAATTTAAATCTTTAGAAGTAATATACTTGACAGAAATAAGAAAAAGGAATTTTTCTCTATTTTGTACACATAAGCTCACGTGACGACACTGGCCAAACATTTATTGTCTTTATTTCCAGCAAACTGAACAAAAAGAAAAAGATATTGCTTAACAAACGAGTTCTTGTTACTTTTAAATGAAATTGTACAGCAAAATTCTTTTATATAAATTTCATTGGACTATAAAATAATTATAGACTGGTACAAGGAAGTTAACATTAATGGATTGTTGAGCTTATACCAGAATGAAACAAAAATAAAAAAAACTCAAGATATTTGAGGTGTAGGGTTTGGACTAGGAACATTTGGAACTTCTTAAACATAACTACACATTTCTTGAAGTAAAGAGTTACATTCAATAACATTTGTGATTCAATTAGGGAGTACAAGAGGCTGATAACTATCAGCCTTCACTGGAAGTGAATTTATGAAAAGTTCAATAACACAGGCCAGATTAATAACAGGTGCCAGATGAAGAAACGGCTCTTGGTCATCTATAATTTTGCCAGCACATATATCAATGCACTCTTTCATGCATTTCATTCGAGATTTGAAATCAATTTTATTCAAATCTCATTAACTTTCTCTACAAACCTGGATTCATTAAAAGAATTTTATAAAATTCAGAGCCACTTTAAGGTATCTCAACTAAATTATCACATAAAAGTGGATCAGGAGATATAAAAGTGGTAAAATGAGGTGCAAGAAAATGCCACACAACACCATGAATATACTAACATAATTTTGCATTAAGTTGGGAACACAACTGCATATACGTATACATAGGAATACAAATATCCCATTCTGACCATTTTTTATTACAAAGTTCAGGACATGTTAGATTTTCAAGGAGATACTAGACATAATTCAGAATTATCTGATTTCCCAACAAACAATTACTTATATGTATTATTCCTCTTGGTCTTGGAGGCCTTTTGTAAATTATATTTATTCCTACAGAACTAAAGTGAGAAATAAATCCGACATATTAGTCAGAAGAGAGAGGAGATTTATAATATTTGCAAAAATCCAAAAATAGAAATCTATGAAAACCTAAAATAATCTGGTGCTTTTCCTGCTCTACATTTTTTCACTCCTATGCATGTAAAGGATCTTGCATGCCTGCAGAGTATAGTTTCTGTATAGAACAAATTGAAGAATCAAAGGAGAAAAATGCAAAAATTGGCATTTTTGAGTGAAATCTCGCTACACCTAAATGAATATTGTACTTCAGACATATATTTTTAATAACTGACTTGGTGAATCAGAAATCACTGTATTGAGAGTAAAGAAATATTAAGGCTAGGTCATAAAGTTTATTCAGACTAAAAAGTTGTTTCTTATTCTTGTAACAAGTAAAAAACAATTGAAACCAGAAGCTGACATAGAAGATCTACCAAAGACATTCTGTTGTGAAAAGAGGCCTGCAAATTTTGAAAATTTCTGAAAAACTCCTTTAAAAAGTTCAATAGTTTAATAGAGGTAAATATCTACTGAAACTTGACTTATCAAATGATAATTCATTGAGATAACATGCAATCTCACAAATACAAAATACCCACAATTTTTCTGCCCTGAGTAGATTTATATGCCTAAATCAAGATAACAGACTTTGGCTACAAGTCAATGTTCTCGGTATAAAATTTTAAAATCTCTGTATAACTAAACTCACCACAGAAATAAAATAAAATGAATAATCTTAAGACAGCCTTAGGAACAACACTAAGCATAAAAGCATAGAAAATAAGTAAGGAATAAAGTATCAAAGGCAAGGCTGGCATTAATCTGATTGAACTTATTGGATGCAGTTAGGCCCCATGCTAGTACACAGCCCCACACCAAGAAAAATTTAAAATATGTCTGAAAGGAAGTACTGAGATCATTTAAAAACCTTGAAGAATGCCTGAGAAAATAAAGCTACTATTGTTTACAACATCTTTTGGAGCCACAAAACTTGTGACTCACTTAGAAGTCACTCCATGATTTTGGGAAACACATTTATGAAAAAGAAAAAGAATATTTAATTATGTGTTTGCAGATGAATTAATAAGTAACTGGAAAAAAAATGTTTGAAGTACATTCTTTTAACAAATAACCTACAAAGCTAGACAGGTTAGACATGTTTATTCCAGCCTCAACAGCCATGCAATACTGTCCAAAGAGCATGTAGAAACAAGGAAATTAAAATTTCCTCAATTTATAAATGATCTTGCTGATAAAAAAAATCTAGAAAAATTTGGAAGTAAATAATTTTGTTCTATCAATAAGATACATGAAGTTTACCACTTTTTAGCTTTTCTTTTCTTATAAATGTACATTAAAAAGGAAATATGACCATCTTCCTAAATTTTGTCTTTTATGCTTCACATTAAATTTTTATTTGAAAATTTAATGCAAGAAAATTGTTTAAATCACATCAAGACTGTCATAAATATCAGTTAATACAGATTTTGTATATCTTGAAATGTTTCTCATGAAAAAATCATTATATTGCATGGTGCAGAGAAAATTAAACATTTTTATAGACAATATATGAACAATTGTGTACAGTATTAGAAGTGTTAAATAATTTGTTTATCCTTAAATAAGAAATTTGATTTTAAATATCAAGTATTACTTTTAAATCATCCTCTTTGAAAGACATTGATATAAATCAACCACATTATAATGAATGATGTACCTAAAATGATGAATATTTAGGAGTATTACATTTAATGCTGTTATATTTGTTTCAATGAAATATGAGCATGATTGTAATTTATTAAATCTTGCCATCAAAAATTTAACACTGAATGAATACAGAAACCAATAACATTGAAAAAAATTATTTCAAAATCAATCATAAAAAAAGTTCACTGATAGAACAATGATATAAGAAAGCAACGACTGTACAGTAGATTACTGCTCATTGTACTAAGCTTCAACAGCCCACCCAATTTGGTGCCAATTCATCATTTATGTGGAAAATTTAATTATTTAATTAGTTCTATCTATAAGTTTTACATAAAATTAATAGTGTACATACATTACATTGCAATTTTCAAAAATTTAAAGCACATAAATGATGGTTTGTTAACTTTGATGAGCTTTAAATGTTTTGACAATTTAGATATACACTAAGCATGTCATTAAATTTAAAACACCAAACACATGAATGTTGGAAAAAGTGCTGAATTTTTTATGGCTTCAAATTTGCTGACTATATCAGTGGTTCCTTTGTTTATGTTCTGCTACAACTGAGTTGTAATCTTTAAAATAAATGTTTTTATTATTCAGTTTAATGGCTTAATATGCTGCAAACCTGATCCAGCGAAGCTTCACTGTTACATCACTAAAGGTCAGTGATTATACCTTAGATATGTCACTTGGTTTTTTTCAGTTTCAGCTAAATGAATTTGAATGATGATCATTTAGATGTTTTTAGAAAATGAATTTGAAATTACCTTCAGTTAATCAACTATACCTTTAGTGAATGAAAAATATTTTGAATTCTTTTTGTAACATTTCTATTTTCCTTTTTTTCATAGAATATAATCTGGAAGATAAGAGCTTACCCTTGGTTATTCGTATCCAGATTAATGGTCTTACTCTATTCATTGGCATGGGTGCATCTGGTATATCACATCACCTTGGTCAGTATTTTTAATTTCTAATTTTTTCAAATAAAGATTCATAATTTTTGTTTTTAGTTAATTTTGTACCTTTTTCTAAAATATTTTAATTTTATTCTTAGTTTTATATATTTAATTTTATATTTTTGAAATATTTAAAATTTTCATTTTTATTCTAAAAATTCACCTCTAATACTATTGTCATAATTTTTTTTTCATTCTTCTATATCCATTGAAATTATCTTGCTACAAACTTTTTAATTTTAAGTATTTTATCTCTTTACAATTTTTGTATATTTATGTGACTATCTTGAAGTATTTACAAGTTCATTTTATAGTTTTTACGATTTATATAAAAATAAAATTCTTTCGAAAAGTATTTTGAATATACTGTTTCTGTACAATATTTTCTACCTGGTATCCTGGCAAATTTTTAAAAAAAATTTAAATTTTGACCTATTTTTTAAAACTAATTGATATACATTTTGAACATTTTGGAAATATTAAGGCTGTTTTAATTATTTACTCCAGATAGATAGGCTGTATTCAGTATATATTTTTTTTATTAAAATATTCTAATGTTGTTTATTAGCAACATACTGTTGAATTTTCATACAAGTGTTGATTTTCACGCTAAAAGTTTTCAGTCAGTAAGATATAGTGTCTTCCAAAATTTCTCATCAGGAGAACTCCACTTGGTGGAGTTTGACAACTTTCTGCCGAACGGAGCAGGATATGGAACTTGCGTGTACGTTTTATCGTTTACAGCAATTATTAACAGTTCTAAATCATTTGAACAACTCATAAAGCCTAAAATTGCTAAAGACGTATATCGACCTGTATTATGATATATTTAGAAATTTTTGTTAAAAATTGTAAATAAAATTATCACTGAAATCAGATTGGCAACTTCTAGCAAACTCTTGAAATCGTGGAGCGGATATTTTAATAGCACGCCAACATAGACCAGAAAGGAATAATTTACTAATTTACTGAAAACATACCACGGCTGAACATCCAGTTTTAAATAATTTGATAGTTTCCAATTATACGTATTGTATTAACATTTAACTTTACTCAGAAATATGTAGCGTATAATGTAGATGATATATATCATATTCAAGTTAACAGAACATTTCTGCCATACAATGACGAAAAAATAATCTGTGAATTAAACTTACTTGAGTACCTGTTTTTTTTCTTTTTTTTTTTCTAGCATCTAGATCGTTATCTAGAGGCTATCTTAATCCATGACCCATTCTAAATTCTGCGAAAAGGTACATTTTTATTTTAATTACTAAGATTTCAGCGAATTGAATGCAATAAGCAAGAAAAACGCGAGTGTTTGTTTATCGTAATAGCTTGGCTGTGGCTAGGCACCGAGTAATCCTGACTAAGCGACCGGCCGACGCAGTAAGTCACTGCGCATCATGTTTGGAAATTCGATCAGACGGTAGTTAATACGACTCCGTTAAAGTTAAGTAGTTAATAACTCCGTTAGACTACCGTAAGACGGTAGTTAATAACTCCGTTAAAGTTAGGATACACTTTTAATGGCTGTGGCTAGGTAACCGGCCAACCGGTTGCCGAGTAATCCTGACTAAAGGACCGGCCGACGCAGAACGTCACTGCGCATCATGTTTGGAAATTCGACCAGCCGGTAACTTAGGATTCGCAATTAAATGTCCGGCTGGTTTGGCCTGTAGCCTTGGTTTAAACTAGTTGTATATTTTATTTTTGATTTTACTCAAGATTTTCAACTTTTTCTTCTTATGTTATGTATTTTTGTTTAAATAATTCTATAAAATATATTTATTATTTTTTACTCAAGAATTTCATCTTTTTCTTCTAATGTTGTGTTTTTTTGTTGTTTGGATTAAACATTTTTTCTATAATATATTATTTATATTACTCAAGAAATTCAACTTATTACTTCATCTGTTATGTTTTTTGGTTTAAACCTTTATTCTATATTATATGATTGAGGTCAACTTAATAATCTTGTTGTGTAAATATATTATTTTACTCAATAATTTCAACTTATTCAATTTTATCTTCTTATGTATTGTTTTTTGGTTTAAACATTTATTAAACAATAAATATTTGAGGTTAAATTTATAAACATGTAGTGTATTATTTAATTACTCAAGATATTCTAATTTCTTCTATTTGTTAGTATAATTGGTTCTTACATATAATATTGATTAATATTATATTCTCTTTGCTTTTTCCAATGCTACTCTTATTCTTGCTATTTGCATTGATTAATTATTAGTTAATACTATATTATTTTTACTCAAGAATTTCAACTTTTTCTTCTAATATTGTATTTTATTGTTGTTTGGATTAAACATTTATTATATAATAAATTATTTATTTTACTCAAGAAATTCATCTTATTACTTCATCAGTTATGTTTTTTGGTTTAAACCTTTATACTATATTATATGTTTGAGGTCAAATTAATCTTGTTGTGTAAATATATTATTTTACTCAAGAGTTTCAACTTATTCAATTTTATCTTCTTATGTATTGTTTTTTGGTTTAAACATTTATTAAACAATAAATATTTGAGGTTAAATTTATAAACATGTAATGGATTATTTAATTGCTCAAGATATTCTAATTTCTTCTATTTGTTAGTATAATTGGTTCTTACATAGAATATTGGTTAATATTATATTCTCTTTGCTTTTTCCAATGCTACTCTTATTCTTGCTATTTGCATTGGTTAATTATTGGTACAGATTTCTCAGACGCACCGAGTTGAAAGCTTGACGATTTTGTGTATGGCGTGGTAACCATGCGATTTTGGCGAAATTTTTTGGTTGCCAAGCTGAGGCGATTAAGGCGCCAACGTTGTGGCTCCTGTAAATTCGTGACGTATTTATCATGTGATTATTTCGTGACGGATGTATCACGTGCATTTGACACGTGATTTATTTTGACGAATTAAAAGATTCTTCTTATGTTGAACAATTTTGAATGCGGTGTGCGAGTTTTTAAAATAATGGTGGATTATAAAGTTAAGTTTAAATTTTGTGCATTATTTGGTGTTATATGTGTGTTTTTTGGTGCTATGTTCATTTATTGAGTGCAATGGCTTCTAAGTTGCCATTGAGTGCACGAGGTTGTTGTTTAAGCTGGATTTTATTGAAAACAGGTATGTAATAGGTTTTGTATGGAGAATTGCCGTTTACGCCTACGAATTCGTATGGCCAGCGTAAGCTTTGCTTTACTGACCGCTACAGCCAGCGGCAGCGGCTTTTCTGTAATGTTTTTGGACTGACGCGGAACGTAGCGTAGCGAAGTGTAGCGAGGGTATCTGAGCGAAGCGAAGATCCCGTGTGCGCTTACGAGTTTCGTAAAGCCAGCGGGAAGTTTGCTTTCCAACTTATTTTTTCTTGCTTCGTCACCATTGATGTTTTTGTTTACATTTCGCATTTGTTTCACTGACTGCTACAGCCACCGGAAGCTTTGTGGTACTGTACTACAGCCAGCGGTGCGTAGCGAAGCCAGCGGCAGCGGCTTTTCTGTAATGTTTTTGGACTGACGCGGAACGTAGCGAAGCGGAGTGTAGCGAGGGTATCTGAGCGAAGCGAAGATCCCGTGTGCGCTTACGAGTTTCGTAAAGCCAGCGGTAAGTTTGTTTTCCAACTTATTTGTTGTTTCTTAGTCGCCATTGATGTTTTTGTTTACATTTCGCACTTTAACATGTCTGCGGAGTAGGGAAAAGTTGGTGCCAAAATGTGTTGACGCCATCTTTCCGCCAAGTTGGCGTCAAAAAGTTTTGGCGCCAACTTGTCGCCAAGCCCGGTGCGTCTGAGAAATCTGTTCCTGGTTGGTTATTGGTTAATACTATATTATTTTTACTCAAGAATTTCAACTTTTTCTTCTAATATTGTATTTTATTGTTGTTTGGATTAAACATTTATTATATAATAAATTATTTATTTTACTCAAGAAATTCATCTTATTACTTCATCAGTTATGTTTTTTGGTTTAAACCTTTATACTATATTATATGTTTGAGGTCAAATTAATCTTGTTGTGTAAATATATTATTTTACTCAAGAGTTTCAACTTATTCAATTTTATCTTCTTATGTATTGTTTTTTGGTTTAAACATTTATTAAACAATAAATATTTGAGGTTAAATTTATAAACATGTAATAGTTTATTTAATTACTGAAGATATTCTAATTTCTTCTATTTGTTAGTATAATTGGTTCTTACATAGAATATTGGTTAATATTATATTCTCTTTGCTTTTTCCAATGCTACTCTTATTCTTGCTATTTGCATTGGTTAATAATAAGTTTTAATTATTAGTTATTATTATATTCTCTTTGCTTTTTACAATGTCACTCTTATACTTGCTATTTGTATTGGTATTTAATTATAATTATCATATACCTAATATGTTAGTATAAGAGACCATATTCTTTTCAATTCATGAGCTGTAGTAAACCATTTTTAGCGACTGGCAATTTGGCATGTCAAACTAATCATGTCAATGCTTGGTACATTGATACTTATAGGGGTACCAATGGATCGTCAAACCATTACCAATATTCCACATCCTCTTTCTCTATGCCCTTTTCAGGTAATCAAGTCAGGCGTAACACATTAGTTTTTGATAGATGCTCTAATAAGCTATGCAAAACTTGTCCCCTAGCTAACAATTCTGAAATTCAAGTTAATTCACAAAAACAAAAACAAAATTGCATCTATAAAATTACCTGCAGTTGTTGTCATATGGAATATATTGGTCAGACTTCTAATCCATTACATATTAAAATTAATTTGCACCGTTCTAATATTAAAAAATATAACATATAAAATAGTCAACCACTAAATATAGAGTTTGATCATTTCAATAAACATAATTTTGAGAAAATTATTATATCCACTGTTGACATTATTAAATCTCCATCTGACAGGTTATTTTATGAAAATATATATATGCAAATCATAAAACTATTTTTCCATATGGCCTAAATCAAATGTTTAAGCAGAAAAATATAGTTAAGTTCAATTTTACTGATGTGTCAGCTAATCCTATTTACCCACAACGAATCGAAGAAACTAAGATAGTAAAAGAACTAAAAGAGGTAAAAATACTAATAAATATAAGACTTTTGAAGGTAATGCTTACAAAAATGCTATATTAAAGTTTCAAGAATTGTTTATAAATGATTATCAATACAAAAAATTAAAAGCTTGGATTATTTCTGTCTATAAAAAAACATATCATTCTATAGGCTCCATGGTTGCAATGTTTGTGACGTCAGTCTTCTTGCGGTCTCCTAAACTTAACTTTCACTTTGTCTGGCACCGAGTTTGGTGATCTATGATAAAGCCACTGATTATTCCTTCTTCTGTTTCATATGGATTGT